>CAKOES020000064.1:0-66408 GCA_933207985.1 Pelobates cultripes
AGCCCCTCTCCTCAGGCTGCGCCCGGGCGGTGCGGTCCGCCCTCATGGACGCACCGCCCGGGCAAAGCTGCAGCCGCCTGAGGCTCACTACAGAGCGCTCGGGCGGCTGCAGCATGGGGGGGGGTGCGGGGGCTGGCCATGGCACCCCCCCACCCGGCTGGCACCCGGGGCGGACCGCCCCCTCCGCCCCCCCCTTAGTACGCCACTGCATATAACAACCACTTATAAAAAACACAAAGCCTAACTGAAAAGGATGGTCTTCTTATTGTGCACAAAATAAAAAAACAAGAGATATGCGTGAAAGGTGTGGGCCACAATCCTAGGACACTGTGCAGGTCAAAAGGAAGCAATTGTAAGAACTTACAAAGACATGTGCCAGGAGAAGAGCAGGAAATAAATAGATATACCTGGTAATGACATTTGTAATGAAGTAATGTAGAAACTGGCCAACTTGGCCTTGTGCTTAGGGCCATGGTCTTGCTGGAAAGTCCAAGAGACTTTGCAGAAGAATGCAAATTGTATGTCTGTATAATATAACACGCTGCATTCATCTTGCCATCAATTTTCACAAGATTCCCTGTGCCTTTAGAGCTCACACCCCACCACCCCCTCTCCCCCCAAAACATCAGTGAGCCACAACCAAGCATAACAGTGGGGATGGTATTCTTTTTACTATAGGCCTTGTTGACCCCTCTCCCAACATAGCGCTCATGGTTGTGACCATAAAGCTCTATTTTGGTCTTGTCACTCCAAATTACAGTGTGCCATAAGCTGTCAAAGTGTTGTCAGGCCTGTAACCAGCTTTTTTGGGGGCATTGGCGCAGTAAAGGCTTCTTTCTGCAACTCGACCATGCAGCTCATTTTTGTTTAAGTATCGTCGTATAGTGCTCTTTGAAGCAACCACAACATCTTTTTCCAGAGCAGCCTGTATTTCTCCTGAGGATACCTGTGGGTTTTACTTCATATCCTGATCAATTTTTCAGGCAGTTGTGGCTGAAATCTTTCTTGGTCTACCTGACCTTGGCTTGGTATCAAGAGATTCCCAAATTTTCCACTTCTTACTAAGTGATTGAATAGTACTGACTGGCATTTTCAAGGCTTTGGATATATATTTTTTTAATTCTTTATTTTTGTTTTGCCATCAGAAATATTGCAGTTGGAACAGTACAAAGTTGATGCTGTTGCTGTAAGGGGTCGCTGTTTTCCTGTTTGAATGATGTGCACTCAGATGAAAAAAGTTTTTTTAGTATTAACAAAGTAAACATTGACAATTAAAAACTAATAAAAAACATATGTCATTTCAAACATGAGATACATTAGCATCTTGGGTGAGTGATAAAGGGGTGATTGCAATTACGTTGAGAACTGTTCCACTCACCCTTTTAATTAATAACTAATGCTGTATATTTTAGAGAAGGAAAAGAAAAAAGTAAAGAAGGATAGATGAGCTCGATTCGGGGTGTAGGGGTTGGATGTGTAGGCAATTGGTTAGGTTTCGACAATGGTACATATTAATTTTACTCCATGTTCAGCTTAGTAGGGGTTTTTCCCCTTCTAGTCTTGTTTCGTGCCCCATTGGAGGGTTGGGGGCGGGCTTCTTATAACTAAGTGGAGAGGTATATGTCTTCCCCTCTTTTAGCTCCCGCTTCACCTAGAATCCCCAATCTTCCGGCCATTCACTGTTCCCAGATCTTTGCATATGATTTCACTGTACCCTTAACTTGTGCTGTCAGGTTGTCTAGAAGTTGTGCGTCCTTTATTTTATGAATTACTGTATCTATGGAGGGATACAGTCCTGTGTCCAGTTTGAGCCATTCCTTTCCTATGGCTCTTCTGGCGGCAAGGGTAAATTTGTGGAGCAGTTTCTGTTCTTTTCCTGGCCAGTCCTCTAATGGTCTCAGCAGTAGGAATACCCGTGGGTTCCACTTCACTCGTCTCTTACACACCTTGTCTAACAGGTTTCCCACCTCCCCTCAAAAGGACTTTGCCTTACCACATATGTCCCTCTTTATCCACATCCCCTCCAATACAGGTGGTCCGGGTTTTTTTGCATATGATATAACTTCACAGGGGTGGTATACCATCTGAGCATGGTCTTGTATGAATGCTCTTGTTGGATCACACAGATTGAAGTAAATTTGTATATCTCTCCACTCTGTACCCTCCAAGACCTCGCCAAGATCAGACTCCCATTTGTACGAGTAGTGTAATTCACCCCAGTCTGTGTTGGATATCTTTTTATATCCTTTTCCATCTTTATAAAGTTTTATTACCTTGTTACTCAGGTATTTTGACAGTTCTTTTCTGTTCCCCATGGCTCACTATCGAGCCTGCTCAGTGCATCCACGTAAGAGCTAACAAATTCATTGACTATTTATACACAGACACTAATTGCAATTTAAAAAGCCACAAGTATGGGAAATTAACATTTAGTTGCCATTTTAACCTGTTTGTGTCACCTTGTGTGTCTGTAACAATGCCAAACATTCATGGGTATGTAAACTTTTGATCAGGGCCATCCGTTATCATTATGATTTAAAAAGGAGCCAAGCAACTATGAGATAATAAATGGCTTCATATGATCACTATCCTTCTATAAAAATTAATTTTTTTGCATATTTTTAGTCATAGGCACAGTCATATTTTCTAAATCAATGCCAAAATTTCACAATTTCTGCGTTTGAGCTCCACTGTATATATATTACACGATAAGGGTATTTTACATATTTTTTGTGACCACACTATTTGGCATGGTTTATCACTTATTGTTATGTTGTAACTTATAGTGAAATAATGCTCTATTCTCCCACAAAACGTGTAGAATACATCTCAGTCTGCAAAACTTCGCATCTTTTGCCTTCACCACAAAATGTTTTGCTCATCCTTAATTACTGCATCCTCCCGTGAGTCTTGTTCCCGGTTGTGAAGCAATAACAAATATGGGGCACTTAAGAAGCAAAAGAAAAGTAATAATATTAGCTATACGCGGCTGGCCACATTGATTTTAATAAGTGTTTCCCGTAATGATAGCATTTAATCTTAGTAATATGATATATGGAGGAGAAATAGCAGCAAAATTATAATAATTGTTTACTGGTTTGTCTTAAAGGACCCAGCTAATCCCATAATTAATGTATTTATGGTAGATATGGGTATGTAAAGCAAATTGTAGTTAAATAAATACTTCCCCCCTGCTGGAAATAATTTCCATCTATCATCTGAAAATAGTGAGTATGTACCCATTGTCTTCCTAGGAAAGTGATTTTCTTATTGTTAGTGTGACAATATTTGCAAATAACAAGCTTGAATGGACTGGATGTAATATATTGTTAATGTAGACAGGTTTTATGGCACTAAATGGACTCCATGCTATTCTATTTAGAATCAACTGCGTAGCTCTTGTTGACAGAGACAGTCAGTATGATAGCAATACTATTTAAGAACATACTAAAATTGAAAGCTCGGTACTTTTTACTAAAATCTATGAGATCGAGCTATCCACTACATAAGCTTAAAGTGAAGAGTGAAATCTGTGGATTTCTTTTCGGGGAAGTACCCAGGAGGTTATTAAATGGAATATCAGAGGAGTGATACAGCGAACGGATCTTATACTAATGACAAATGCAATACAGCAATGGAATTCATAGCACTGAACAAAACATTGACAATCAGTCACAACATATGTTAACTATGTAATCCTGTTTTTTATATATATATATATATATATATATATATATATATATATATATAATTCTCAAGTAGTTTTTATTAAAGGATTCTTTTAAGATTTTTCTAAAAACCTTAATAACAATAATAAAAGGAAAAAAAAACACCGAAAAAGAAACAATGCTGGGGTAGCAATTTCAAATGATCTAAGTATATTTTATATTTATGCTTTTGATAAAAAAAAATTGTTTTATTTTAAATGTATATTAAAGTTTATGGCAACTGACATTATAAACCAGTCATGTCCAAGCACAGCCAGGACACACATTGCATGGAAGAAAAATCATGGAAAAATTGGGAGAGATTTATCAAATGTTCTTCTTTTAGAAAGTGATGCAAAAATGTTAAGCAAGAGGACTCACCAATGGAACATGCCTGCTGGTTCCACTAGTTTCCATGGTGATTTTCACCACTTTTAGTACACTAGAGCACAATTCAGAACAGAACACTTTATCTACATGCCAGTTGTTGAGCACAAAGGTTTGATCTTATACCATAGTTTCAGGATCTAATTAAATACAATGGTTAAAATGTTTACATTTGTTTTATTATAAGGCTTCACAAACACATATATGTTTTATAATACAGAGGCTGAATACAAAGAATATTACATCTTAGGAAGTAACTATTTCATGAGCACCATAACCACTACAACTCATTGCCAGGGGTCCCCTAGCAGCTCTTGTAAGGAGTCACACTGTTTTAGAACATTGACATCTTGCCTGGGATCTGCCAGATGCCTCTCCCTGCCTCCATTACATTTTAATGAAATAGCTCACCTTGCAGTGTGTCATTTTCACTGTCTGAGAGTGATCAACGCAGGAGAGTTAACAATGCTCGTGCTTAGGAGCTTCTGATTCTTTGCCGTTATTGTGAATGTGGAGAGTAGGATCCAGCAGATCCCGGGTAAAATCTCAAACCATTCTAAAATGAGAGGGCATCAGAGCACTCAGTGCACCATAACTAGCTCCATATGGTGCTTGTGGTGTTTCTTTAAATGCACTGGTCTTTCCTTTACTTTCAACTGAATGTACAGCATCATGACCTTACTGTGAGTGTTGTAACCCATTAACCCTTGACATGCTACATCTCTCCCATTGTATTGGAATGGGAGGACCAACTTTAAATTTGCAAAAAATCATTTGTTTCTACAAAACTTAACTGAAAATGCTACATCCTCTTGACATTTCAGGTATTTTAATTTTTTTTAATTTTGAGGTTCTTTCTTCTGCATTATCACCTTAATGTGAGGTTTGTTTCAAGACATTCCCTCCTACCAGGCATGCTCCTTTAAGGAGCTCTATAAGTAATAGAACTTTGCTAATGCACCCTACAGTGGTATGAATAGCGTTATTATAAAGCAATATTGCCTCTGTCACTTGCAGAGTTGCTGAATCTAATGTATAAACCCAGAATGTAGGAAATTCACTTAAACTGGTTACATTCTAAAATTCACAAATGTCTTCAGATATGCGGGGAAAATTCTTCAAAACGTCTCCAGCTCTACTTGGCTCATGCTTATATTTCTGTGCGGAAAAATCAGGCAATTCTGAAAAATCTGCCTCAAATGGATTTCAGTGAGAAAGTCATAAAACAATAGTATGATGATAAGAGCTGTTTGCAAGCTTCTCCTTCATAATTATTAGGAAGCTGTCAGTGTCAGTTTATGGTAGAGCAGTGGAGCAGTAGAATAGAAAAATTGCTTTAGCTATCACAATGTTTAATCAATAGAATAGTGCTAGTTCTGAGCAGTTTTGTTTTGCCATAACACAGACACCTGTCAAGCTGCATCCTATTAGAAGAGCTAAGAACCAGTAGGGCACCAAGCAGTTAAATATGACCAGGATGTAAGGCAGAAACACATTTATATATGAGTTTGGTTCATGAATAATCATCCAATAATGAGGGATGGATTGAAGATGCTGACATGGAGTTTCCCTTTAGACCAAGGATCACCAAAAGGTAGATTCCCAGTAGTCTCAGCCTGGCAAATCATCAATGGAGTTTCTGGTGGAAAACATTTGATGATCCACTTTCTGGCCACACTTGTTCTGGTCTAAACTAAAAAAGGGTTACACTAAAGTTGAAATTCTGTCTATTTTAAAATCAATAATTCTCACACATGAACCTCATATAAAAGAAATGAGTTGCATACTTTGCTTTTTGCACGTGAACCTACAGAAACCCACAGTACAATAATGTATTAATAGAAGTAATAATACATTAAAAGACACTTTAATTAAAAATAAATATATATTCTAGGATAGGACCTGCCAAAAATAGGTACATTGGCATTTTGACAAGTTTATGCAATGTATGTTCATATACTGTAACCAAACACTCATTATTTTGCCTATGTGTGGGTTTTTAGAAACAACGACTTTTACATTCTGTTAACTTTGAAGTTGCTGTTTAGTGAATAAGTGAGTGTGCTGGGTCTTGTATATTATATGAATTGGCCACAGCAGCACTCTTATAAAGTATGCATATTTAGGAGAGTGCAGCTCTCTTGGCTTAATATGTAGATATATTTTGGAGTTCAGGTCAACTCCTGTATCTGTGCACCCTTCCATGTCAAAGTGCCTCATTTAAAGACCATATTTAACCTTGCACTGCAAAGAGCCCCAGGAGGAAGATATATATATATATATATATATATATATATTTTATAAGAGCAGTCATTAGTACAGTCATGGGGTACATTGACGTTGTGGCAGGCTCATGCAATGCACCCTCACCGCATCAGTCTTGCAGAAACCTCCATTGTCTTGACCTACAGCAATTCTCCACCAACCTCCAGAGTCTCCTTTCACCCATCTCAAATCTCACCTGCCCTAACACTGCAACTTCCCTCTACAACTCCACTTTCTTCTCTCAACTAGACATCATGACACCTCCTACACTTAAACGCACAAAGCACCCCCAATTAAACCCTGGCATACCAAGCTGACCAGATACCTCCAAAAATGTTTCAGAACTGCTGAACGCTGCTGGAGAAAGTCTCACTCTACGTCTGACTCCATCCACTATAAATTTATGTTGCGCTCCTAAGTCTGGCGCTTTCCTCTTCAAAAGAAAACTACTTCAATACACTCATAACCACATTCTCCCATGTGCCCAAATGACTGTTTTATGCTTTTAACTCTCTTCTTCATCCTGTCATGCCTCCTCCTCCTACCAACTAGACCCCCACAAACTTTGCAACTCATTTTACTAAAGAGATTTCTACAATCAGGGAAGAGATCTCTCATCTCTTTCCATCCACTACGAACTTTTCCCCTAACCACACTCCCTCAACTGTCCTACACTCATTTGCACCCGCTACAGCAGAAGAGGTTTCTGCTTTGCTCTGTTCCTCCTGCCCCGCCAACTGTTCGCTCGATTCTATTCCCTCATATCTCATTCGCAATTTGTCTCCTTCTCTTGCTTTGTCTCTCACTAAAATTTTCAGTCTCTCCCTCTTCCCTGGCACATTTCCTCTACTCTTCAAACATACAACTGTAACCCCAATTCTGATATAGCCCAACCTTGGCCCTAATTCCCCGTCCAACTAATGCCCTACCTCGCTACTGCCATTTGTCTCCAAGATCCTTTAGCGAGTTGTGTATGCGAGATTGACAGACTTCCTCAAATCCAACCCTCTGCTTGACCCGCTCTAATCTGAAATTCTGCACTTGTCACGCTGTTGAAACAGCTGTGACCAAAGTATAAAATGATCTTATCACTACTAAATCCCATGGCCACTACTTTATCCTAATTCTCCTCAACCTTTCTGCTGTTTTTGACACTGTTGATCGTCAACAGCTTCTTCTCATCCTTCGTAATCTCGATATATGAGATACCGCTCTCTCCTGGTGCTCTTCCTACCTCTCCCAGCGCTCATTCAGTGTTTCTTTCTCTGGCTCTGCCTCTTCTCCCCAATCCCTCTCTGTTGGTGTTTCCCAAGGGTCTGTCCCTTATTGTTCTCAATCTACATTTCCTCCCTTGGTAAACTCATCAGCTCCTTCAGCTTCCAGTATCATTTCTATGCGGATGCAAATTTATCTGTCCTCCCCTGATTTCTCACCACCCCTCTTGACTCGTGTCTCTGACTGCCTCTCTGCTGTTTCCAACTGGATGGCTGCTCATTTCCTTAAGCTGAACAAAACAGAACTTCTCCCTCCCTTAAGTGTTGCTACTCCCTTGTCTGTGTCCCTTCAAGTCAATGGCGCTACCAACCACTCTACCTCTAAGGCTCGCTGCCTAGGTGTTCTTTTTTACTCCGACCTCTCCTTCACCCCTCATGTCCAATCAATCGCCAAATCTCAAAAACATTGCGCGCATCCAACCCTATTTAACACCTGATATGGCAAAGGTGCTTGTCCATGCTCTTGCCTTGACCACTTCTCAGTGGTCTTAAGTGTTCCCAACTTGCCCTGTTACAGTCTACAATGAATGCGGCAGCAAGGCTCATCTTCCTGTCCGACCACCCCCCACGCCTCCCCCATTGTCAGTCTCTCCATTGGCTTCCCGTAACATATAGGGGTCAATTTAAGATTCTGACACTTGCTTACAAATCTCTGCACAATGCTGCTCCCACCTACTTATCCTCACTAATACACAAATATGGCCCGTGTAGGCCCCTACGTCTAACCTCTAGACCTAGACCTACGTCTAATCTCTGCTCGTACACCTACCTCTGATGCTTGCCTTAAAGACTTCTCTAGGGCTGCAGTGTTCCTGTGGAACGCCCTTCCCCTCTCTGTTAGACTCTCACCCAATCTCCACTCCTTCAAAAAATCTTTGAAAACATACTTCTTTAGGAAAGCATATCAATTAATTAAATCTCCTGAAATTGTCATCAAAACAAAACACTAAGCCCTCAATAAATACTATCCTAGCAACCTTCTTTTCTACCCTAGCCTTACCTTTTGTGTCACTATATCCCACTCCCTCTATCATGTAAGCTCATTGAGCTGGGCCCTCAACCCCTCCTGTGTGTCCAACTCGTTTGGTTACAATTACATGTCTGTTAGTCCACCCATTGTACAGGGCTACGGAACCTGTTGGTGCTTTATAAATAATAATAATAATCATAATAATAATAATGTATACTGTAACTAAATGACCATTACTTTTGCCAGAGTCAGGTGTTTTTTTGTTTTTTTTGTTTTTTTAAACTATTATATTTTGTTAGCTTTGAATTTGTTGTTTCTTGAGTGTGCTGCTGGATCTTGTATGATCACACTACCTCAGCTTCTTTTACTACATTTATTTATTTATAAAATATTTGACCAGGATGGATACATTGAGATTTCTCTTGTTTTCATGTATGTTCTGGGTCTTTGTCCACAAAACATTGCATTGTTACAATAGGATACAATATTACAAAAATACAATATAAAAACTGTATATATATACACACATATAAAATGTAACACATAACAGGTAATACATATATTCAAGCATGACAGGTGCATTCTGTATTGAGGTATATTGCCATAGATCTCTTAAAAGATTTTAGATTGAATGCAGAGTTGACTGTGTCCCTGAGGTCATTCCATAATTGCGGTGCTCTGTAGGAAAATGAGGATCGAGCCACTTTATTTTTGTATTGCGATATGCTAAATATCGTGCTAGTACTGGATTTGAGGTTATAGGAGGTGGGAACAGCTGGGAAGGGCATTCTACTCAGGTAGGATGGGAGCTTCCCATTAATGCTCTTATGCACAAGGCTGGAAAGATGAAGAGTGCATTGGGATTCCAAAGACAGCCAGTTTAGCTCTTTTAACATGTCACAGTGGTAGGTAAAGTAATTACATTCTAGTACAAAGTGGCAGAATTAATTATATAACGTATTAAGTTTATTAAGGTGGGCTTGTGGTGCGGGTGCATACACTACATCCCCATAATCACTGACCGGCCTTAGCATTTGTTGCACTATTTCCTTACTGAAGGGCGGAGGCAGGATTTGTTTCTGTACAGGGCACCTAGTTTGGGGTAAAGTTTTGAAGAGATTTTTGACACATAATATCTTGCTAAAGATTGTTGCAGACCACCAACACCTGGAATTGGTGTTCCCTGATGGCAGTGGCTTGCAAAGAACCCAAAACAGAGCACCGCAATTATGGAATAACCTCATGGACACAGTGAAATCTTCATTCAATCTAAAATCTTTTAAGAGATCTATGGCAATATACCTCAGCACATAATGCACACGTCATGGTTGAATACATTTATTACCTGTTATGTGTAAAATTTATACATGTGTGTATTTATATATTTTGTATATTGTATTTTTGTAATATTGTATCTAATTACAAAATGCAATGTTTTGTGGAGCAAAGATCCAAGACATACTTGAAAATGAGAGAAATCTCAATGTACCCATCCTGGTAAAATATTTTATAAATAAATGTATGTATTTGTAAGTAGTGTTGGTGTTTCAATGCAGTTGTGTGTTTGCATGTAGGTTTCACATTGGAATGCAATGGTGTGTTGGTGTGTGGTGTTGCCATGTGATTGCAGTGGTGTATATAGTGTAGACATTTGAATCCAGGGGTGTGGTTTTATGTAATAATGGCATCTGAAATCAGGGGGGTGTGGCATTTGAATGCAAGGGTTTATTTGTGTTCAGTATTTATAATCCTTTGCAATTGTATGTCTTGTGTAAAGTTTTGGCATTTGAACGCAGGGAGATGCTTGTGTGTGGTGTTTGTTTGCAGGGCTGTTTTGTGTGTAATGTATGCACATATATACACATCAGGTCAAATCCATACAGATACACATATTGGCACACACACTGCTGCACAAACACAATTACACACACTTACTGACACACACACTTATACAGACTGAAACAGATATACATGCACGCTGTCACATAAACACAGATACACACACAATGACACACACAAACATGTGCACACTGACACATGTAGAAGTCATCATTTTCACACATTTGGAGTGTAGGAGAGTGGCTTCCCTGAGGTCCTGATTGCAGCATGTTCTAGTTGAGGTTAATGGGAGTCTGTTCCCATCCTGTACTTTCTCTCCTCTTGTACCTCCCATCTATCTGCCTCTAGCCTGGCTTTCTGTACACCAAACTAAAATTTGAACAGGGGCCTAGTGGGTCTGATGTGCTATAAAAGGATTTTGCATGCCTGACCAGACCGTGGATCAGAGAACATCATCAGGTAGACCCAAGAGTGAGGGCCCCCTCACTGACAGTAGTTCAACCATTGACTGTCCATTCCACTGTCCCCAAACACACACGGGTTGAGGAAATTCACTAGGAATTCCTGATTAACATTCATTTTTTTTAATTAATAAATAGGATAAGAGAGGAAATTGGCTATCTGACATGATGAGTAGACTGATTGGGTTGATTCTTAAATGCTGGGATCTTGAACCCAAAAATGTGTGTGTGTGTGTGTGTGTATATATATATATATATAGGTATAGGTATAGTGGCACTCACCCTTTCATGTAGTATAAATATAGAAAAATATGCCCTGGTGCAATCCCACGCTGGGTATAGATAATGAATGAAAAAGAGATGCACTCTGTGGTCTTTAGAAACAATCACTGGTATTTAATGTCCAATACAATTACATATATCCGATCGACGTTTCGACCTCTTCAGGTCTTCCTCAAGATTGATTGTTTTTAAAGACCACAGAATGCATCTCTTTTTCATCCGTTATATATATATATTGTGAGGGAAAATGTGGTCTGGTAGTTGATGGCATATACATTAGGCCTGATTTAATGAACAGCAGCCTGAGGTTTGAGAGTTAAATGTCCCAGGGAGAGATGTTAGGTTTGCAAGTTGCATCACTGGTACTCTGCAAACCACGGTATGGGTCCCTGAGGCGGAGAACTTGGAGAGCAGGGTGGGCCAGTGCTCCAATAGCACCAGCTGCTAAGTAACAGTCGGACCAGAACATTTATTTTGCTTAGTAGTTTCACTTATGTCTAATTGCACCTCACCTGTATCTGATCAATTAGCTAGAAGGCTTTTAAAAAGAAGGGATCAGCATGCTGCAGAGTGAGGAGGAAAAGCCAGAGGAATGGTGTCTTGCAGTTATACTCTTTGTAAATTGGCAAGTGGGAAAGCCACCCAATTCCAGATAGGGATTTGCTGTGTATAGTAAGTGCTCAAGCAAGAGCAAGGAATTTTGTTTGGTGTGTTACAATATATATATATATATATATATATATATATATATATTGCGGGACTAGCGATAATATGGTGTAAAAATAGACAAATACATAATGTTTTTCCTGGTGTAATGAAGGTGTGCATTTACTCCAAGAGAATATGTACAGTGAAGTGGTGCAAATCGACCCCATTGTGTGTACATTTATGTGCATATGTAGGATTATTTTTATCATTTGTTTGTTATTGTGACAACCAAGAATGAATAGATATTCTTGCTGATTGAAGACCAGGAAATACCACCCTAGTCATTCTTGAACATAGACAGCATCAGTTCTAACAGAGTCTAGCTTTATCACTATTCTCACTGAAATCATCTCGATTCTCTTTGATCTCATTTTCTCTGTTACATCCTGCTGGAATCTTTTTAAGTACATCATCTACTGGAATTGTCAAAAGTATATCTGCATTCATAGGTGTGCGCAGCCTATTGCATTAGGGTGTGCACCCTAAAGCACAAACACACGCCGCATGTGTGTGTGTGTGTGTGTGTATATATATATATATACATATATATATATACATTACACACACACACACACACATACACTGCTGTGTGTGCTGTTAGTGTGCTGTGTGAGGGTGCTGTGTGCTGTTAGTGTGATGTGTGTGTAAGGGTGCTGTTAGTGTGATGTGAGGGTGTTTGTGTGTGTGTTTGTGACTGTGCTGTTTGTGGAGGGCTAGAGTTAACTCTCCCGAGATCTGAGCGTTGCTGCAGCAATGCTCAGATATCGCGAGAGGAACCTGGCGGAGCTTCTGTCTAGAGCTCCCTGGATCCTCTCCTGCCTCCCTCCATGCTGCTGTGGGCCAGTGAGGTAGATCTTTGGTCTCCCCGCCGGCCCATGGAGGCTTAGAGCAGAGCCGGCACTCAGATAGCGCCGGCTCTGCGTGAGCCGACAGGGGAGATCGGGATTCCCACCCCCCCAAAAAAATAATATACACGTGTGTGTGTGTGTATATATATATATATATATAGTTAATACAGTGCTAAACAAAAATCTGCACACCAGTCAAGCCATAAGACTTGCTTTTCCCACAGAAATCCCAAATCAGCAGTGATGTTACAACCGCAAAGGATTCTGGGTGGGCATATGCAAATTAGTTTAACAAAGAATCACATTTTTGCCTCATTCCATTTTAAACATGGATTCCTTTTAATTTGTGTTTGCAGTATACAACTGCTTGGAACACAATTTAGGATAAGATGCAAAACCAGTGAACCACTCATGGACAGCTGTTTCGTTGTTAATGCAACTCTTCAGCATGAGGTTGGTTACTGGTTTGCTTAGTGAGGCTTGGTAGTGCTTGGGAAGCAAAATCCAAATAGTTTATGGTGGGGAAAAATTGTGATTGAAAACCCCTTCCACCTGAAGTATGTGGATAGTTAATACAATGCTAAACAAAAATCTGCACACCAGTCAAGCCATAAGACTTGCTTTTCCCACAGAAATCCCAAATCAGCAGTGATGTTACAACCGCAAAGGATTCTGGGTGGGCATATGCAAATTAGTTTAACAAAGAATCACATTTTTGCCTCATTCCATTTTAAACATGGATTCCTTTTAATTTGTGTTTGCAGTATACAACTGCTTGGAACACAATTTAGGATAAGATGCAAAACCAGTGAACCACTCATGGACAGCTGTTTCGTTGTTAATGCAACTCTTCAGCATGAGGTTGGTTACTGGTTTGCTTAGTGAGGCTTGGTAGTGCTTGGGAAGCAAAATCCAAATAGGTTATGGTGGGGAAAAATTGTGATTGAAAACCCCTTCCACCTGAAGTATGTGGATAGTTAATACAACACTAAACAAAAATCTGCACACCAGTCAAGCCATAAGACTTGCTTTTCCCACAGAAATCCCAAATCAGCAGTGATGTTACAACCGCAAAGGATTCTGGGTGGGCATATGCAAATTAGTTTAACAAAGATATATATACGTACACACACACAGACATACACTCACAGACACACACTCATACACTCACAGATACACACACATTCACAGACACACACACATACACTCACAGACACACACACACACACACACACACACACACACACACACACACACACACACACACTCCACAGACACACACATTCACAGACACACACATTCACTCACAGACACACACACACACACTCACAGACACATTCCACAGACACACACACACATTCACTCCACAGACACACACACACTCACAGACACACACATTCACAGACACACACACATTCACTCACAGACACACACACTCACAGACACACACACATTCACAGACACACACTCACACACACACTCACACACATACACTCACAGACACAGACTCACACAGACACACACACATACATTCACAGACACATACTCACACACACACACACACACACACTCACACACATACACTCATAGACACACACACATTCACAGACACACACTCACACACAGACACACACACATACACTCACAGACACAAACACATTCACAGACACACACACACACATACAAATTATTATATTTTAATAAAAAAATGTCCACCCAGCCTCCCTACCTGGAGTGCTGGCGTGGACTTTTCCCTGGGGTCCAGTGGGGCGGGCGCCTGTCTGCATCTCAGCCGCAGCTGAGATGGAGAGGGGGGGTATCCATCACCTCTTGCCCCCACCCATGACAGGGGCAAGAGGTGAGACAGGGGGCGCTGAGTGCCTGCAGGAACATTGTTCCTGCTCCAAAAAAAGTGCAGGACTCAAACCATAGGCGTGCCACGGGGATTAGGGTGTGCCCAGGCACACCCGGCACACCCCGTGCGCACGCCTATGTCTGCATTGACTATTATGTATGTGTAACAAAAACACAGTCTAAAGTTGGCCTAAAGCTCAAGGAACTGTAAAATCTGTTTTCCACCATAGATTCATACTACAGAATTGATGCTCAACATAGGGCCATAATTTTAACTTTTGTGAGTTCCCTTGTGTAAAATATTTTTGTACCCTTGGAAATGTGTGAGGCACAGAAGCTTCCCTGCATTATAGAATGCTTACCATCTATTGTGTATGATGCCTCCTGCAACAGCTATGGATGATGGATCAAGAGATAAAGGTTCATACATCAGGTAGACCTTTTACTCTATGTATTGTCTGTTCAAGCAATGCTTCAAGCTTTACTGGAAGTCACTACTCCAAACTGTTGAATTTAATAGCCCAAGTTATCTTCTTTTTTTTTTTTTTAAATGGTATGCCATTGTGCGGTCTGCCAATTTCATACTGAAAAAATGACTAAGTCCGATTCGAACGTGTGTGAAAATTCAGTGTTGGAGAAGGTAAGGGTCAGCGGTGTTCGTGGAACTGTGTAGCCGATTTCAGTTCCATGAATTTGGCTCCACACACCGCTGACCACAGTTGAATGAAAAAAGATGGCGCCGCCACATGTTCGTTTGTGCAAACAGCAGCAATTTACCTACAGCAGGCTCCCAGCCTGGGGGGTAAATTGCCTGCACGCTTCCAGTTCTGGGTGGTCCGCCTGTGTGGTACTTGGTTCAGTAAGCCCCATTTACTGAACCAAGTGGGAAAAGGGCACAAACAAAGTATATTAGGGGGACAGAGGACACGGTCTTAAAGGGGCATTGTTCCCAAAAGTCACAGTATGTCCCCAGATGGTTCTTAAAGGGCCAGCAGCAGCATAATAAAATACAATATGCACAAATACTGTATTTAAAGGGCCAAATCTCCCAGGGGCCATAGTCAGCAGGCAGGAGGCGGGCAAACAGGCTTCTCCAATGCCCTGTGGCGAGGTTGGTTTCGCCACATCACCTAATTTCAATCCTA
The DNA here is from genome assembly GCA_933207985.1 of Pelobates cultripes. NCBI lineage: Eukaryota > Metazoa > Chordata > Amphibia > Anura > Pelobatidae > Pelobates > Pelobates cultripes. The sequence goes on from CAKOES020000064.1 coordinate 15,741, forward strand.
TTTTATGTGCTGAAGCAGCAGCCACTCCACCCACTGTCAAATATCATTCTGTGGATCTCTGGTCCAATCTAATGCTTGTCATAGAATGTTTCTTATTTATATCTCTACCAATAAAACAGTTATTTTTATCCCAATGCTTCTGTGTAAGAAGAATTATCAGCATTCAGTGTCATCATGCTGAACATGGTGATGCTGAATATGAAGACGTGACAACCGGTAGAGAGGCGTTCTCTTCTAAATGTAAATATTAGTGTCTCTCAGATATTACAATGTTAATGTATGTCAGACTGGTCTTGGGCCTTTAGGCATCCTGTGAGAAAAACCTTCACAGCGCCCCTCCCTGGTCAGACCCCTTCATCTATGTATGGTTTGTATAGGGGTGGAGTATTTCTATAGAGGTTTTATTAACAAAAAAATAAAAAAAATATTCATTACCCCTTCCTTGTTGTTTTTTTTCTTTTTATTTAAGTAAATAGAGGGATATTACATGTAATAGAGGATTTAAAACACAAACTGCATAGCAGTTTACATATGTGTTGTAATACCTCACATTGTTTGTATATTAATAACAGGCAAAAGCAGGCCATACTGGCATGTCTACACTGAGAACAGATGCTATACTTAAAAACAAAGAAGGCTAGATAGATTCTGAGATTGTGATAAAACATGCTTATAAAACAGGTTTATAATATAAAAAAAACAAGAATATGAAACAAGCCAGTATAATATAACAGGAGAATTCCCTAACTGATTCAAGGCAGATCCTAGTAAATTATAAGTTAAGGAAAACTCAGAAAACAACGAGGAGGATGCAGTGACCCAGGTATCTCCCCACCTAAGCAATGTTGAAAGGGTAAGGCTGGTGGCCACAAGTCCCTCCTGACACTTCCCAGAAGCTCAAGTCAAGCTATGCCGGCCAGGGATATGACATAGTACTGCAACAAGGCAGAATATTATTATTATTATTGTTATTATCGCCATGTATATAGCGCCAACAGATTCCGTAGTGCTTTACAATATTATGAGAGGGGGGATTTAACTATAAATAGGACAATTACAAGAAAACTTACAGGAACGATAGGTTGAAGAGGGCCCTGCTCAAGCGAGCTTACAGTCTATAGGAGAATACTGCAGGCTTTTGAGCCTCGAGGTGTACCAGTAGATCAAGCCATATGTCATGAGCATGGTTCCCACAGTACCTCAGAGGAGGTAATGGTCCAAGCACTAGATCGCAGCCTAACTCGCTTTCGTGCCTTTTGTTGTTGCATTTTCATTACTGAAACCGCGGACTTCTGCTGCGGTTTAGGCATCAGCTTACAGGGTGAGTGGCCACTCAACTGCTGAGATAGCTTGACTCATCTTGTTCTCTAGCTTCTACCAAAATTTTTCGTCCAGCTTGGACAGGAGGACATGTTTTTCCTCGGTGTTTTCCGTCAACCGCTGTGGCTTCACCTCGGGAGTAGTGTAGCCTCCCAGGAGTGGACCAGGATCACTTCTAGCAAACCATGCTGGTCCAAAGTGGCAGGTAGTGGGGCACCTGCACATACTGATTGCTGCTGGGCAGCTCTGGCCTGGGAGGTCGACCCATCCACCGGTGTGGCTGCATTAATCAAGCCATGAAGCAGACAAGCTTCTGTCGCTTTTCCGACCTCTGCAGTGCGCATTAGCCAGGGTAAAGATCAGGTGAGTCGCCTGTCCTATAGGGAATTAGAAGAGAGCCCTGTCTGTCCTTTAAAAAAAATACATGTTTCCATTGGTGGAAAGAGAAATTGTATAATTACAGTCGAACAAACACATAGCAAAAGTACCTGAACGACACCAGTCAAGGACGCATGGAATAATGTAATATTTTCTTTAACATATTAAATACAATAATATTTATAAAAAAAAAAAACTATGATAAAAGAAACAAAGATGGGTGAAGTCAAACAAAAAAATGACATGCCAACACTGTTTTACTCCATTTATCATGTTTTCTCCACTTAGTTAAATTAGGTCAGGCCGCACAATGCAGTAAAATAACACAATTTAGTAAATATGAACCATAAGTTCGATATTAAAACTGCCAGTGAAACATAATAAAATTGCCCCCAGCGGTGTTTGATTATTGCTTGGGGAACATTCTCTACTTTTCCACATCAGCCGCAGCCATCACCCTCCCTTTTTACAGTGATAAATATTCTGCGAGAGTGCACGGTAGTTTATAATGTTTGCAGCTGGTGTAAATTCTCTGCTTGGGTCTCAGCATTTGGTAATCCGTCCTGGGAGATGGATGTGTTTTGTAATGCAATGCTGTCCAATCAATATCTTATTATTATATTAAAATAAAGGGACAAAGGAAGAACAAATATTTCTGTACCTTGGCTTTAAAAATTATCTGGAACTTCTGATTAACTCTGTCGTCCCCAACACTTTGCCTTTGATTTTTATCTACAACTTTGTTTAGTATCTTAAAAGTACAATCATATATAAAAAGTTGAAGAAAGGAAATAAAAATCAAGAAAAAGTTACACAATTTTGCAAATGGGGAATTTCTGTAGAGCAATTCTGGGGCAAAGTTTTAAAAAGGAAGTAAGCAGAAATAATAAGCAAAAAAGAACGAAGGAGAATGAAGTGTGCTACATACACGATATAGGACAATGGAAGTTAGTGAATATATTTTGTATATATTAAGTATATTAAAACTTAACTTTTATTAGACTCAATAAAAGAACTTTCCCTAAAATAACCGTTATAGATAAAGCTCCCAGAATGAGAGAAAGAGACAATATAAAAGTAGAGGGAGGTTTATAACCTAAACATAGTATCTAAGAGACAGCAAAAGCGCAATATATATATATATATATATATATATAATATAGACACTATCTGATGAAACTAGTATAATAGCTATAAAGTGATCCCTATATTCACAAAATATATAAATATAGAGATATGGTACCTCTAAACTGCTACCATTGTAATACCAGACCTGTCTGTGCCTACGAGGGCACCTAGTAAATCCCAGCGCTACCTGATATAACTGACTAATCTCCTTACTGAATGGATATCGATGGATATCTCAGAGCCCCTGACGCACACGTTTTGCCAACAGGCTCATCAGAGCAGAATCAGATAGCGCTAGATAGCTTCTTTCTCGATAGGATTCTCTTTTCTTTTCAGCTAGCATTTTAATAATATTCTAGGAAGAAGAGATGGTTTAATGAGTTAATGACTGGGATTTACTAGGTGCCCTCAAAGGCACAGACAGGTCTGGGATTACAATGGTAACAGTTTTTGAGGTACCATATCTCGATCTCTATATATTTTTTTGATCATAGGGATCACTTTAAAGCTATTACACTAGTTTGATCAGATAGTGTCTATATATATATATTTATTTATTTTGTTCTACTGGCTATTGCTGTCTCTTAGATATTATGTTTAGGCGATAAACCTCCCTCCACTTGTATATGCGGTCTCTTTCTCTCATTCTGAGAGCTTTATCTATAATGATTATTTTAGGGAAAGTTCTTTTATTGAGTCTTATAAAAGTTAAGTTTTAATATACAAAATATATTCACTAACTTCCACTGTCCTATATCCTGTATGTAGTACACTTCATTCTCCTTTTCTTTTTTGCTTATTCCAACTACTAGGGTTTTCCCCTTAAGGAGTGTTGCTATTATCTAGCTCATCTCTTGTCTTTTTTGTCTAAACAGAAAATGTTTTAATCACTCTGCAAGGTCAATGTACCAGAGCCGAATGAGTGTTGTTTCTGTCATTGAAGCAAAGTGATGCCAAAATGCAATTTCAAGGTATATCTGTGCTGCATCAACAGAAAAAAAAGCTTCTAAATGTACCTTGCAGTACAGCAAACTATAGAAACCCTGACACAATTAGCAATTAACTATAAGCCTTTTCATTTTTCTTGGTATAAAAACAAAACAAAACATTTTTTGCCATATTTCCTATGCATAGTGGGACTGGCACTGCCTGTACATACTAATCATTTAAGTACTGCAAAATTGTTGCATAAATAAAAACATCATGTACAGGGTCTGTGGGTTGCCAGAATTAATACTGAGAGAATACATTTTGAAAAATAAATAAGTGATAAGGTTTCTTAGATCTGACCCCCTGTGAAGGGGGTAGAAGAAATTGCAAACAGTGGAGAGGTTTGTCAGATATCCCCTTTTTATACACCATGTAGCATGTAGAGGCATGAAGAATGGCACTGATCCCTTTCACCACTCTCTGGCTGGTTGTGAGAATAATAGCACAATGATCAGGGCTTTGGAGTCCCCATAATCCTACCCAATACTAAATAGACTAGAGGGTATGCTCTATCCTTGTAAAATGAGAAAATGAGGGGGCATAGCCAGAATATTTCTCAGAAGGGGTTCTGCTGTAAATTACCTTTGTTTCAGCACATCCCACATATGCTCAATTGGATTGAAATATGTGGAATTTGGAGGCCAAAGCAACACCTTGAACTCTTGGTAATGTTCCTCAAACCATTCGTGAACAATTTTTGCAGTGTGGTTAGATGCATTATCCAGCTGAAAGAGGCCACTGTCATCAGGGAACACCAATGCCATAAAGGGGTGTTTGTAGTCTGCAACAATCTCTAGGTAGTTGGTACGTGTCAAAGTAACATCCACATGAATTCCAGCAGAACATTGCCCAGAGCATAACACTGCCTCTGCCTGACTGCTTTATTCCCATAGTGCATCGTGTTGTCATATCTTCCCCAGGTAAATGGAGATGACTCACCTTGCCATCCACTTGATCTAAAAGAAAACGTGGGTCATCAGACCAGGCAACCTTCCTCTATTTATGGTCGCCAGTCCACCGGTTGTCCTTCCTTGCACCACTTTTGGTAGGTACAGATAATAATCACTACATACCCGGAATACCCCAGAAGACTTGACATTTTGGATATTCTGTGACCCAGTCATGTAGTCATCACTATTTGGCCCTTATCAAAGGCAATCAGATATTTTCGCTTGTCCATATGTCCCGCTTCCAACACATGAAATTCAGCAACTGACTGTTCACTTGCTGTCTATAGGTGTCTTTGTAACAATAAAATTAATGTTATTCACTTCACCTGTCAGTGGTTTTAATGCTGTGGCTAATCAGTATATATATATATATATATATATATATATATATATATATATAGTAAACGAAGCAAAGCAGACTGCACTCACGGACTTCTGAATACAAAGTGTAGTTTTATTCCATCAAAGAAAAGAGAACAACAATGATTGTTCTCTTTTCTTTGATGGAATAAAACTACACTTTGTATTCAGAAGTCCGTGAGTGCAGCCTGCTTTGCTTCGTTTACTACATCCAATATCCCTAAAGACTGGCACCCGGCAAGCCTAATAAGGCATATTGGACTACATTAAGCGTGAGTGCAAGGAATTCTGTATTTCATATATATATATATATATATATATATATATATATATATATATATATATATTGTGGCAAACCTAGCCACTTGGGACTGCCTAAGATAGAATGGTTGTGCCTATTTTCTGTTGTGTACTGCGCGCCGGTATAGTGTGGCGTCTCCGGCTATGTTTAATTTATGCTGTACTGTGTATGTCTGTTCGAATCCTCCCCATTCGTTAGCATTGCTATTAAAACTGACTAAGTTGTATATTTTGAAGTTGAAAGGTAACGGTTTATGTCCTCGTAGTTTTCATTACTGTATGTTACAGCAGGGGCTGTTGGGAGGAGGACCTGGAAACGGTAGTCTCCCTCCAGTCCCCTCAACCAAAACCCCTGCTGCCCATCTTTGGAAACCCCTGTTGAGTGACCTGCTTTAAATATCAGTTATTTTTAATAAAGTGACAGTTGAGTGACCTGCTTTAAATATCAGTCTTTTTGAATAAAGTGACAGCCTGCTTTAAATATCAGTCTTTTTGAATAAAGTGGCAGTTGACTCTCAGACTGTGTTTCGTCTGGTTCTTGGGAGGATTTGGGAATATTGCCTGCTTCCAGCTTTGTACTTGGTTATTGCATTCTACCAGCAGAGATCCTGGGATTATAAAATTGCTGCTCCGCAACAATTGGTGGCAAGCGGCGGGATCCAACCGTGCAGCAGGAAAAACGCTGTTTATACAATTGGAATTGACATACTGGAAAGCAGAAGGCAATTGATACAGATGCAGAAGTGAATGGGGACGGACTACACCATACTGAAACGGCAAACGTTAAAGGAGCTGTTGGAAGCCAGGGGTAAGATAGCCAGCAATAAGCCTAAAGCAAGACTTATTGCCGAGCTAATGGAAGGAGACCGAGCTCGTAGTGCTACACCCCCAGCAAACATGGAGGAGACCCCATTTGAACGAGAAATGAGGACAAGATTGGCATTTTGGCCCGCTCCAGTATCTCCAGAAATTATGACCATAATTTCGGCGGATGCACAGGAGTACGTGATGGCGCAAAGGAATCAAGCCTTCTCACCTCAAGCAGAAACCGCTGCTGTTTCAACTGTGGGCCAGGGAAGGCCAAAAATACCACATCATGCATTTAAAACTTTTTGCGAGGATAAAGACGAAATAGATGGATTCTTGCAAGATTTTGAAAGATTGTGTGACTTGCATGATGTAGAGCAAGCTATGTGGGTACCTTTGTTGGCAGGCAAACTGTCTGGGCGTGCAGCAGACGCCTACCGGGCTGTACCCAGAGAGGACAGCAAGAATTATGACAAGGTAAAGCAGGCGCTATTAGAAAGGTATGCCATTACCCCAGAGGCATACCGGCGCAAGTTCCGAGAATTGAAAAAAGGGGACAAAGACTCACATGCGGAGTGGGCACACAAGCTTGACCAAGCCTCACAAGGCTGGATACAAGCCAGCAGAGCTACCACCATGGAAGAGTTACGCCAGATGTTGCTACTGGAGCAGTTTTGTAATGGCCTGGCACCAGAGGCTCAAGAATGGGTGAATGACCGAAATCCTCACACCCTAACCGAAGCGGCACGATTGGCCGACCAACATTATGATGCTAGGAGGCATCATAAAAATAATAACCGAGGGTATGCAAAACCCAACCCGCAACCGTTTCCAGTTATTGCTCCTGCCCCAGCGACAGCACCATCCAGACCAGCACTTGTGGGACAACCTCCCCACTCCCGTTATAATGGCAGGTCCAACATCCAGTGCCATGCCTGTAAGCAATAGGGGCACATGGCCCGGGAGTGCACCCAAAACCGGAGCCGCAAGAACTGGAATCAGCTCCGGCAGAATATGGCCCCGCGGGCAGCTGCTCATTATTATCATGCAGAGCCAACTTTGCCAGGAGTGCCGCTTGAGTCGGCTGATGAACCCCTGGGCGTTTTGCACGATGTAATGTCCATCCATGCTACTGACAACCGACAACCACATTGCCAGACCGTGACTCTGGAAGGGAAAGAGGTACAGGGGCTACGTGATTCCGGTGCTACCTTAACTTTGGTTGCCCCACATTTGGTGTCAGGATCAGCACATACCGGGGGATCTGTAGCAGTCCGGGTAGCAGGGGGTGCCATGTACCGGCTACCAACTGCCAAGGTACATCTGAATTGGGGTGCGGGGGAAGGTATGGTGGAGGTGGGGCTGATGCACAAGTTACCAGCTGATGTTGTTTTGGGGAATGACCTGGGGCAAATGACTTCCGCTTTTGTGCCCCAAAGTCCTCGCCATGAGGCATATCCAGTGACCACCCGTCAGCAGGCTCGCACCACGGCTTCATCTTCCACACACTCTGAGGCTCAGGTAAGAGACAATGTACCCCGTGTAACCCGTGTTTCCTGGGATACCCCGACTGACTTTGAGGCAGAGGTTAAAAACGATCCCACGTTGCAAATTTATAAGGATAAGGCGACAGCTGGTCAGACAGGTTTAGAGGGAGAACAGTATGTATGGGAGAAAAATCTGTTATATCGGGTTGCTGAGCGGGTGGTAGGGGGGTCTGTACATGTGACTAATAAGCAGCTTATAGTGCCCCAGAAATACCGGCAGGAACTGCTTAGAATTGCCCACGATATTCCGCTGTCTGGGCATTTAGGGATGACAAGAATGAGGTACAGATTGACACATGCATTTTTCTGGCCAGGTATATCTAGAGATGTGAGACAGTATTGTCAGACATGTGACATTTGTCAGAGAGTGGGAAAAAGGGGTGACCGCCACAAAGCGAAATTGTGCCCCCTTCCCATTATTGAAGAACCCTTTAGCAGAGTAGCAGTGGATATAGTAGGACCACTGTCCAAGCCTAGCCCTTCCGGCAATATATATATATGTATATTCTGACCATTGTAGATTATGCCACCCGGTACCCGGAGGCTATAGCCCTTTCCAATATACAAGCAGAAACGGTAGCCGAAGCTATGATGAAGATATTTTCCAGGATGGGATTTCCCCAAGAGATAATTTCGGATAGGGGGACCCAATTTACAGCCGAAGTGACCCACCAGCTATGGAAGTTATGTGGCATTAAGCCAATTGTAAATTCTGCCTATCACCCGCAGTCCAATGGGTTGTGTGAGCGCTTTAACGGTACCTTGAAGCAGATGCTCAGGACATTTGGGGAGTCCCATAAAGACTGGGAGAGGTTTTTACCCCATCTGCTTTTTGCGTACCGAGAAGTGCCACAGGAATCTACCGGCTTCTCTCCGTTTGAGTTATTGTTTGGGAGAAGGGTGAGGGGACCCCTAGACTTAATTAGAGAACATTGGGAGGGGGGGAGCAGTGCAGATGGAGTCCCCATTGTGCCATACGTGCTGGAGTTCCGGGACCGCTTGGAGGCTCTAACCCAAACCGTACGGGAGAACCTCCGGGCGGCTCAGCGGCGACAGCGCCGGTGGTACGATAGGGGAGCCAGAGACCGTAGCTTTCAGGTGGGACAGAAAGTTCTAATTTTGAAACCTGTCCGCACAGACAAGCTACAGGCCACCTGGCAGGGCCCATACCAAGTGGTAGAACAGAGATGTGACACCACTTATGTGATCGGCCCGTGCTCTGGGGTAGGGAAACGACATGCTCCATGTGAACATGCTCAAACCCTATCACCAGAGAATAGAGGAGGTAGCAGCCATCTGTGCCCCAGCCACTGAGGATTATGAGAATCTGCCCTTGCCAGACATGTTAGAAAAGGAAGATTCTGCAGAAAACGCTACAGGTGTGCAGCTGGGGGAGCGGCTAAGTCTCCAGGAGCGTGCCCAGGTACAGGAGTTGATTGCGGCAAAAGGTGCTACCTTCTCCAATTTACCAGGGTACACTCTGTTAGCTACCCACCGAGTAGAGACCCCAGGACAGCTCCCTATGAGACAGACTCCGTATCGTATCCCTGAAGCAGTAAGGGAGCACATGAGGAAAGAAATTGAGGAAATGTTGCAGTTAGGGGTTATCGAACATTCAGATAGCCCCTGGGCATCACCGGTAGTGCTAGTACCCAAGAAGGATGGCACCACGCGGTTTTGTGTAGACTACCGGAGGCTCAATGACAAAACAGTGTCTGACGCCTACCCGATGCCCCGTATAGACGAGCTGCTAGATAGGATGGCAAGAGGCCAGTATCTCACTACCATTGATCTGTGTAAGGGATACTGGCAGATTCCACTAGCCGAGGAGGCCATCCCCAAGTCGGCGTTTGTCACCCCGTTTGGCCTGTATCAATTTCGGGTCATGCCTTTCGGGATGAAAAACGCTCCGGCTACCTTTCAGAGGATGGTAGATCGGCTACTGGACGGGTTCCAAGAGTACGCCTGTGCGTACTTAGATGATATAGCCATTTATAGCCAGACCTGGGCGGATCATTTGAAACATATTAGTGTGGTCATTGACCGTATTGGAGAGGCAGGGCTGACACTAAAACCTAGCAAGTGTCACATAGGGATGGCAGAGGTGCAGTACCTGGGTCACAGGGTAGGATGCGGACAGCAGAGGCCCGAACCGGCCAAGATAGAGGCAGTAGCTAAGTGGCCTACCCCCAGGACAAAGACACAAGTATTGGCGTTCCTTGGTACCGCTGGTTACTACAGAAAATTTGTGCCCAATTACAGCGCCCTGGCCAAACCCCTGACGGACTTGACCAAGAAAAACTTGCCACGACAGGTCAACTGGGCCCCAGAGTGTGAACAGGCATTCCATGAACTAAAAACTGCATTAACTAAGGCTCCTGTGTTAACTGCCCCTGATCCAACTAAACGATTTCTTGTTCACACAGACGCTTCCATGTTTGGATTGGGGGCAGTACTGAGCCAAGTGGGAGCTGATGGCGGAGAACATCCCGTAGCTTACTTAAGCAGAAAATTACTACCAAGGGAAGTAGGCTACGCCGCCATCGAGAAGGAATGCCTGGCCGTGGTGTGGGCCCTCAAAAAGTTACAACCTTATTTGTATGGACAACCATTCTCCTTGCTCACAGATCACAACCCGTTGGTGTGGCTACACAGGGTGTCAGGAGACAATGCCCGGCTGTTGCGCTGGAGTTTGGCGCTGCAGCCGTTTGATTTCACGATCCATTATCGCCCTGGAAAACAGAATGGTAATGCCGATGGGTTGTCCAGACAGACAGAACTTGAGAAATGATCTGTGAGCACTCCCCCGGACATCCCCAAGCCGATCCGTTGGGATCAGACTGTGTATGCCGGCTTGGTTTTGGGGAGCATTGTGGCAAACCTAGCCACTTGGGACTGCCTAAGATAGAATGGTTGTGCCTATTTTCTGTTGTGTACTGCGCGCCGGTATAGTGTGGCGTCTCCGGCTATGTTTAATTTATGCTGTACTGTGTATGTCTGTTCGAATCCTCCCCATTCGTTAGCATTGCTATTAAAACTGACTAAGTTGTATATTTTGAAGTTGAAAGGTAACGGTTTATGTCCTCGTGGTTTTCATTACTGTATGTTACAGCAGGGGCTGTTGGGAGGAGGACCTGGAAACGGTAGTCTCCCTCCAGTCCCCTCAACCAAAACCCCTGCTGCCCATCTTTGGAAACCCCTGTTGAGTGACCTGCTTTAAATATCAGTTATTTTTAATAAAGTGACAGTTGAGTGACCTGCTTTAAATATCAGTCTTTTTGAATAAAGTGGCAGTTGACTCTCAGACTGTGTTTCGTCTGGTTCTCGGGAGGATTTGGGAATATTGCCTGCTTCCAGCTTTGTACTTGGTTATTGCATTCTACCAGCAGAGATCCTGGGATTATAAAATTGCAGCTCCGCAACATATATATATATTGGTATTTACAGTGGTAGCTCTACTACAGAATGTATTTTTTGGGCATGCCCTCCAATTCCTTTTTATTCTGTGTATATTTAGAATTCAGACCAGATTCCTTTTGGGTTGAGCACACCACCCCTCCACTTTAGGTGCCCTTTGGAGGTGACTACTACAAAAGAGCAATAATTGGAGTAGAGTCTCTCATATATAAGTTTAAGCAGTAACTCTTGCAGGTAGCATGTTTATCTCCTATGATAAAATTAGGGAACTGTGACATAGTTGGCTTAACACAATATGGTCAAATAGTGTAACTGAAACCCCATATTTATATTATAAGATAGGTTATGTAAGTAAGCTTTTAAGATTTACAACAGTGTTAACCCCCAGTTTTAACCCCCACAACTGCCCCCAATACGATCATGGAATGTCCATTCTTCTTGTCCCGAATAGTTAAAAAATTAACTCTCTCCTTCAAGGAATCCACAAGGTGGTTTGCATAAATGCTACACCTAAACAAACCAGATTTATTCTCTTACTAGGAGATCAGAGCCAGTACAATTGACAATTGTAGTGCCTTATAAGGGAACACTCCCTGTGTCAGTGGAAGTGAAAGTAAAAAGGTAAACTCCAACATATGAAAGAACAGCTTTTTTCAAATCCCTGATAATATGAAAATTATATGTAGAGCAAGTGGAGCTCCATTGAGCCATGTTTCACTAAAAGAGGCCTGATGTATATCCTATTCACCCTTCCTTTACTCAATGTGATTGGGTGGAGGGGCACATACTGGGTAGGGTTAGGGATTAAGAGTGAATAATGAATATTTAGTAAAACTGGTGGGGCTATAGGATGCCATTCCCCTGTACACATTGTAAATAAGAGCCATAGGATGGTCATTCTTATGGCCCTCTAATAATCTTAGGGTCAGATGATGCCTCGTTCTTGACCTATAGGCACAATTGGATTAGAGTGTATCCAGTTCTCTTGACCTATACTATTAATATATAGCACTACAAGACTAATAGGAACAGGTATCCATAATCTACTGGTCCAAAATCCCGTCTACAAATAGCACCACTACCTTCACTAATATTTATCAGTGAGTAAAAGTCACATTTCATACTTGCGTACCAAGTTTTGAATGGAGATCTTCATTCTTCTTTTTTTGGTCATTAAAATCATATTCTTTCACAACTAAATCTTATTAAATAAAAAAATAAAAACACTTACCAAAAACTGTCAAAAACATAATCAATCAATATTCCCCAGAGCAAAATTCAAACAGCAGTGGGTTCATGCCCTTGTCATATGAATCCCCCTTAGCTCACTGTGGTTGGATATCTTATGAAACCAATCAATTACAGTGCACAAAAGGGCAAATATCACCTAATCTCATTTATAGTGTTCCAGTTAGTGCATATTCATCCATAGAACTGCATGGAGAGTGTGATTTTTTCTTCTGGTGTGTTGTTTTTTCCCAGTTATCTCTATCCTTAATGTTGCTATTAACAACTGTAATTAAAGAGACACTATAGTCACCCAGATCACTTCTTCTCAATTAAGTGGTCTGGGTGAAGTGTAACTGTCCCCTTCACCCTGCAATGTAAAACATTTTACAGTTTTTGCAAAAATTGCAATGTTTACATTACAGACTTAAGTCCTCCTCTATTGGCTGTCAGTACGATAGCTAATAGAGGTGCTTCCACAGCAAAGACCAAGTAAAATTCCATCACGTGATGTGGAAGCACCATATAAAAAGCATTGACTCAATGCTCTTCTTCAGGTAATTTTGAATGAGTGCGGCACTTGTCGCACATGTGCATTGGGTTCTCAATAGTCCTCTGTGAGATTAGATGGACCCGGGGAGGAGGGGGGAGAGAGGGACATTGCTGGCACAGGAGAGCTGAGCAATGCCAAGAGAGCCTTGCTGAGGAACAAGATGAGTAAACATTTTTATTACATTTTTATGGCACCCAAGGTAAACCTAATAAGGAGTAGGATGAGGTGCTCTATAGCATTAGGAATACAGATTTGTATTCCTAACCATATAGTGTTTCTTTAAGGGCTTTCACCAGTAGCCAAAATGTTCACAATGCTCAACTAAGTTCTGAAATAATCTTTTAAACTGTAATAGTAAGTATCTTAGGAATTTCCTACACATTCAGCCCATGTATTGCCTGCCGCACTATCAGCTTATCTTTGCACCATACCAGGCTTTGTGCCCTTATTACTATACCACTTTTGGTGCACGGCTGGGAACTGTGCCTGTGGGATGCAAAGCAGAATCCTGAAATAAATGGAGGAAATGTAACTGTAAATGTTTTTTTTAGAAATGCTGGATGATAGTGCAAGACTTGAGAGAAGTGATTTTATGAGGGCATTGCATAGGGGTTGTTTTTAATTTAGTTTTTAAAAGATATTTATAATAAATACTGCAAAATGAAAGTTTATGGTTGAGCTTTGTTTTTGACATATGCACTAAATTTTTATACCTTTTGTACTTACTACACCAGACTCCATGTGTTTTGTAGTTGACAGAACTTTCTCTATACTGTATCAGTTCTTATTGATTGATATATGGTTATAGAGATGTTCATGTATAAGCAGGCCTGCCATTTAAAAAAAAAAAAAAATATATATATATATATATATATATATAGAAAAAAAAGAGACGAAAAATGGGGCAGACAGTCCACTCACAAAAAAGTGGGTGGAATGCCTAGCCTCATTCAAAGTACCTCATAATGTAAATAGTCACATAGAAGAGGATAAACAACCTTTATTAGAAAAAATGCTAAAATGGTATATAGTCCAAATACTATTACCATACACTAAAATAGTGTATTGATTATAAGTTAACCACCAAACTTATAAAAGCCTGGGAGAGGCTACTCCTGCAAGGTATGTTTGACTTAATAAAGGTGTAAAAATACACCTAAAATAATAAATGGGTAACAAAGCAGGTTAGTCTAAATCCATTCTAGGAATGGGCCCAATTGGGTAATTGGATAGAAAAAGGATAGTCTTAGAGCAGTGTCTGAGAGAATCTGGGAAGGGCAGGGTTAATAGCAACTAATGGGGCGCGCCCAAACTAATATCGAGTAGCTTATACTAAAGAGAAAAGGAGCTAATACCCCATAAAGAGAGGAAAGATAGAACCCCTCCCCCCCTTGAGTCACCCTAAAAAAACTAACTATCCTAAGAGAAACAGCAAAACTAACTGCTGCTTCGTGGCAGCCTATCCAAATCCCTAAGTCTGTATCAGGAGAAAATATAGGCGGAAAGCTCTTGACAAAGGCGTATCTAAAACGCCGAAACGCGTGTCAAGATATTTTCTAGCCGATGCTATTATACTCAATTGATTTTCTTTACTCTCATCTTTCATTTACCTGGGTTTCCACAGCGCATGAGTTTGCGCCTATATTTTCTCCTGATACAGACTTAGCTCTGCCATATGCTTTCCTGGTGTTATTGGAAAGACCGAGTTGCGAAAGTTGTTGCCCGTGATAGAGCAATTCTTTTAGTCCCAAACCAATTCCTGCCACTGAGGTGCTTAAATCGGTGTTGGGGTAGCTGTTGGTAGTGCTCCTGAAACCGAGACCGTGATAAGTGATCAGCAGCGATATTGAGCACCCCAGGCACATGAATTCAAGTTAACAGAAAACTGTGTCTAGCAGCTAGCCAAGTGAGAGTCCTCATAAACTGCATGATGGCCAGGGAAGAGGAACAACCTTCGCACCGTATTCCCAGACCAGCCAGCTCCCCACTTAACTGCGGCTGCCACAATGGGGTAAAGCTCGAATAAGGCTGATGTGTCTTTGAACTTGGGGATTGCAGTAATTTCCCCTGGCCACTTACCCCACATTCATTCATTGCCACAAATAGCTGCGAAACCTGACGTGGCAGCGGAATCCGTCCATGATGACACTGACTTATCTGACCATACCGGGATAAAAATGCTTTTCCCATTCCAATTTAGCAAAAATTCTCTCCACATATGTAGGTCAGCGGTGGCATGTATGTCTAACGTAATGCAGGTGGTATCAGAGTGAAACAGGGGAAATAGCCTAAGCAAACGGGATATGAACGCTCTCCCCTGTGGAATTATTTTCATGGTGAAATTTAGGGAACCCAACAGGGATTGTAATTCTTTCCTATTACACAAGCCTCCTGCTAAGTAAAGGTCAATGGCTGCTAGGATGCGATTAATCTTCTCCCCGGGGAGGCTAGCCTGCATATGTACAGAGTCCAGTACTACTCCCAAGAAGTTGATGATCGTATCTGGACCTTCAGTCTTTGCTGGTGAAACAGGCACCCCCAGTTGTGTGAACAGTCGCGTTATGGACAGGAGGCTACTAGGGTACCAGGTTCCTTTCTATGGTCAGGAAGTCATCCAGGTAATGTATCATGGTTGGGCATTTACAGATGTTAAGCAGCATCCAGCACAACGTCTCAGCAAATACATCAAAAATCCTGAGGCGTGTGAAAAAATAATACAAACCTTGCCACTTAACACCATGTAAATGCCACAGGGAAGGGTGGATAGGGAGTAACTTAAAGGCGTTTACAATATCAGTTTTACTCAGCCATGCCCCTACCCCGGCAGAAAGGATGGCAGTGATGGCATTATCTATGGTCGCATATTGGAGGGAAAATTCTTCTGATGGAATAAGAGAATTGAGACTTGGGATAGGTGATGCATGGGTAACAGATAGGTCGAAAATTAACCTTTGCTTATTGGAGGATTTGTTAGTGACCAGTCCTATGGGATTAGTTCTCCAGACCGCGAAAGGCAGGGAGACGAAAGGGCCTATTAAGAAACCTTGGTCAACTTCCTTCTGGAGGAGTAGGTTTATGGTGTCTGGAGCTGCTAGGGCTGTCTGCAAGTTTTTACATTCCAAGATTCCCGTAGGCATGTAAATAATACCCGTGTGAAACCCCAAAGTAAATCCTGCCACCAAAAACTCAACGAGATGTCGTGATGGGTGCTCACACAAAGGTTTTTCCAGTAGGGAGACATTAAGAGACGATAAATACTGCTTAGGATATAATTTATTGGGGCACATCACTTTTGAGTGAGCCCTGAAACATTGGGAGCAGACGTGAAGCAGTCTGCAGGCCCTGTATCCGCAAGTGCCAGTATTAAAATTGTTACAGACTTGCGATTTTCCCAAAAACACTATATCATGGCCTAGTTTGTCTTTCAGCCCCCTGCCTGTTCTCCCAGTGGGCATGATATTAGCAGGGGGAAAAACGGCATTCACCTCGGGAGAGTTAGGGCACAGATTAGCCGTGTGGGAGTTGGACGAGCAAATGGCACAAGCTGGGGTTTTGAGGCCCGCAAAGTGCTGACAAAAAAGCTCTGTATCAAGCACACCCCAATCAGTTTGATGATTAAACTGAGTGATAGCGGCTGATGCCTTCGCGGAAAAGGCACGGTGGTAGTCGTAAAAGGACGTACCACCGTACTTGTGCCCCAAATCCACCAGTTTGTGAAGATAAAGGTCCAACTCTTCTCTCCTCTCCGGATATACTGAGCAAATCACATCTCTGTATATCCCGAAAGCTAAGACAAATTCGGGGATAGATAGCTTCTGATTTAACCTAGGATCCCTAGATTTCAATACCACTGACACATCCCCATATGCGTAGGTTCTATTTTCAAGGACATCTTGCGAGGCTATAAGAAGAGATACCAGATTGATATCCTTCCCTTCCAAGATTTCCTTCTTAGTGTTTGCAGGCACAATGTGTGCCGGATTAATGATAAGCGGATTTTTTAGACTGCTTGATATATTACCCGGTAGGGGATCCAGGCGCGCTGTAGCAACCAGGGTACCTAATGCAGAAGCTGACCGCTGCTGGCTATCTGCATCCAACTTGTCAAGTTTATCGGTAATACGGCCCAAAGAGGTGAGGACTGAGGACAAAACAGTATGCAGATCAGAAGACTGGCTGCCACTGGACCCTTCCCCCGCCCCTGAGTTATCAGTCTGTGTATTCAACAGCCTGTACAATTCTGCTTTCCTAGCAGTGGCTGGGAAAGGAATGTTCCTCTTTCGTAGTTCGGCAGTGATCCGAGGAATGGTCCATGCCCTGAATGATGCAGGGCTCGTGTTGTCGTCCCCTCGGGATGGAGTGACTGATCTAGCCGGTGTGCTGGGGATGGACAAATCTTCCCCACCTTCGGGTATTTGTGACATGCTACAACATAAAAATAATATGTTATCTGGGGTCCTACTGCACTGGCTGGTGTGACTAATGCCAAGTGGCGACAAATTACTTAGAACGTGACTGGTGAGGCCCTTCTAGTTGCCAAGCGGCTTTGAGAGGCACTATCTATGATTTGGCTCGTGTGGGGTACGTGGCCATTGGCATTATGGCACGGTGATGGCCTCTCTGTGACTCGTAAAAGCATAAGACAGAATGGGAGTGACAGGTGAGGCCCTGTCTATGCCACCGAGCGAGGCGGCTAGCTATGAATTGGCCCGAGTGGATGCCGTACCTCCGAAATGAGGATGGGTGTTGGCCTCGCGGGACCACTAACGTAAGGCGTAGAAGGCCAAGAAAAACATACCTGGAGGCTCCTATAATGTATGCCAGTATATCTAGTTTATTACCCGAAAAGGGTAGGTAGGGTGGGAGAGTTTATCGAGAGCAACATGATGTACCTTATGAGCAAATAGCCTGGTAGTAGGATAAGGTGATACAGGCGATCTGTAGTAACCTACGAGAGTAATAGTGAGTTTCCAGGGTTATATCAATATGTACCCATCATTCCCCCTGCAAAACAAGATACCTACCGAAAAATATTCCAACAATAGAAGACTGGAATCAAATACTCCAAATGATCAAGGATGCCTATGCCTAGTAATACAGAAAAATATACATAAGGACTCAGGTCATGCGAGTCCACCAGAGGATCATTAATCGTGATTACTGACCTATGACAGGTGAACAGTTGATAGGGTAGCAGCACCTTGTGGATGTTTGTGATACTGACACATAAAAGGATCATAATCTCTAAATTGCTAACCTTGCCCGAATTTAAATATCTGCATAATACGTAATTACCAAAACATTTAATACTCCTAAATGGGTAGCTATGATGTACGTGCTTAGATATAACTGAAGTAGAAACAAAATGACCCCGTAAGCCAAGGTAACACATTTCTTGTAACCATCCTGTTGACCATCGGGTTTATTCAAAACATATATCATAATCAGCAAATACGTGCCACAAACTACTGCTGCCAATATCATCAAGACAATTAGCACCAGTTTTTATGACATATGTCTTCTTATCCTGTAACAAATGCCAACATATTAAATGTAATTATGCCACATGTCATAACCCTTATGACCACCAGGGGGCAGTCAGACATTCTTACCCCAATTCAGAACATATGGTGAAACAGTGAAGGCAGGAGAAAGGTGAAAAACGAAATAAAAGGTCCAGCCACTAGATGTCGCCCTAATACATATAGCCATCTTATAATCGAATATGAACAGCGTTTCGTTAACCGAATGGCCATGAGATGGCCCGAATAAGCAAAGTATGTCCCAACCGAATAAACTCTGTTCACTTATACCCATATGAAAATATGACATACACGAACGCCGGCATTCGTTTAAATATGAACTGAACAAGTGGTACAATGCGTGTGCCCGTCGACAATTGATGACGTGCGACGGCCGCGGCGAAACTTGCAGCGGCCGTAAGACTTACAATTTTGCAACCTGGTGCCGCCACGAGAAGCCCTGCAAAAACTCTTTGCCTGGTTTCAAGTCAGAACCGGAGGAACAGGACTCCTTGGGACTCTGGAGGCTGCCCATGAGATGCAGGTAAGTAGAATGGAGTCAGGACGGACCGGAAGTGACGACCTCTCTCCACAACTCGCCAGACCTAACAGGTAATGAGGGAAGGGCTGGTGCTCCTTAAGAAGGGGAACCAAGCCCCTCCCACAACTTCAGGCCCTGCCTTCCATATATATTTATCACACACTTGTAGATCCATTTTAACCTTTCCTATGACATATAAACTGAACTTTTTCAATTCTTTAAAATAACCCTAATTACATATTTTCAACCATAAAACCTACAAACTGCTCATTCATAGATCTTTCTGATAATCCGTGCAAACATGAATTATTATCTTGTCTTCTTTGCTGCAGCTCTCCTAAATTGGCCTTCGATTTCATTGAGGAAAAAAATGCATTTTGCATCTAAAAAAAAAACTACTCTTAACTATGACTCAAGGGTAAAACAGCCTTAATGTAATAACTATAATGACCTTGTGGTTAAGAGGCTGAAATTTGAAGTGGTAGAAACCAATTGTTGTCATAATTGGGCCGTAATATTGGGTGTACGGCTGTAGAAATAAACTGTAATCACATTGTAAAAGGCTGCTTCTCTGCTCATTGTCTTCTGTCTCAGATTGTCTCTTCTGGACATGAGTCTTGCTTGTAATTTTCAGAAATACTGCTCTTGCTCTCTATTAATTTAGGAATATGGAGGTGACAGGAGAGCCCAGTATAATTAGTTCACGTTATTAATGATTTAATATTGTCCTTTTTGTGCAGCTCTCTGTCTATATGAAACTGAACAGTTCATCTCTGCCAGAAGTGTTTTATGTCTTGCGTAAATTAAATCACTTTGTTATAACGTCTCCCTGTGTCCTAGCAGCCAATCACAACCAAGGGCAGGGTTGGTTGGTTGGCTGCATTGCTGATGAGTTCCTTCTGTCCCTGTATGCCTGTAACCCTTTCAGCAGGTTAATTGCATGTTAATTGGAAAAAAATATCTTCTAATTACAACAGGTAAATGGACCTGAGAACTAAGGTGGACAGCCTCAGTGTAAGCAAATTATTATGTGATTAGGAAAGAAGGCTTTAATTAAATATTTGTATCAGTAATGCAACTCTTTGGAAAAGTACAATGCCGGGATAATGTGATACAAAGTCACAACTTTAGTAATATACCTGACAATATGAAATATAATGTAATGGAAACCTATCTAAGGAAATGTGCATTGTGCAGTCTAGAATAATTGGGTAAATCCTGCCCCACAAACTGAATTAACCCAGGTATTATGTAGTCTTGTTGAAATAAAATCTACAGGCATTGTTGAACTAAAATAATGTTCCAGGGTGGTGTTTTTTATGACATTCTGTAGATAATGTCTTAAAAGGATTTGCATCAACATTTACCTGTGAGAACCTCTCTTCACATAATCTCTGCTAATTTACAGGGGTAGCCCATAAATGACATTACAAATATGCGCACTGTAGACTTAGAGATTTATTTCAGTCTGAAGAGAAATTTTGCCCTGAATATAGGCCGATGGGTTATCGGTTGAATTCCTGAACTCCAAGCCGAAATAATCATAAACCATCCAAAAGGAGTAATGGCCATGCTCCAAATTCCACCAAATTCCACTCCAAATTCCACCCTGTGCACCTAGAGAAGAGATGATTAATGGGAAAAAGATGATTGGCTAGGGGGAAAAAAGGAGGAATAGCACAAAAAAAATCTATATTTATATACTTTACTTTTAATAAATATATTATATAGAAATATGGAAATCACTTTTTTTTTTACTTCTCCTCCTTTTCCATCTTTTAGTCACTTGAAATGACAAGTAAATGCTCCTATCAATATTATATTATGTACATGTGTTGCAGTACACTGATTGGCCTAATTTGGTTTAAAATACAACTTTTTTGACATCCGTTTTTCTGGATTTTTTTTTTTGTTATTCTTTCTCTCACTGTTAAAATACACCTACCATTAAAATTATAGACTGATCATTTCTTTGTCAGTGGGCAAACTTTCAAAATCAGCAGGGGATCAAATACTTTTTTCCCTCACTGTATATAGTTCCCAAATCAGGTTTTCGGTACCTAAATTCTGCCGAGTGGGCCGACATAAGGCCGAAATGTGGGTGTCCCAGAAATTATTAGAATTTTCAGGAAATATGGTTCAGCAGACCCAAATTTTCATGTCATGCACAAGACTAATGCATGAAATCCACAATATGTTATTGGCATGAACACGTGACACATTCTGTGCTTCTCTGCAGGCAAATAGCACAGTGTTTGCAACTGCTTTCAGTAAGCCATTTCCTGTTAGACATGGAAACTGAAAGGTTGAACATGCATATTGAGTTGTATATGTTCTTTCAGAAATATTCTGTTACATTAAACTTCAATGTACATGAAGCTGTCCAAGTACTTGAAGTGTCCCTTAAGGGCCAGCAAATATAGATAATGTCCAATAAGTAAATTGCTGTATACCTTTTCCCTATTGCCAGCATAAGAATAGATGAGAACAAAATAGCAAATTTGGTTAGCAGTGACAATCCATTTACGTTTCACTATCAGTTATCAAAAAAGACAGATAAACACCTACTCTGGGGAGCCATTATATTCTATGCGACTTAAACGAAAAAAAATAATAATAATCATTCCCCTATTGGGAGCATTTGTTTAAAAATAAATAAATAGGGAGAAGTATGTACCGTGTTCAAGAAGTCATCATTTCATCTCGGAATGTCAGCTATACCCAAACATCACCAAGATCTTTTTATATCACAGCAATTTTTATTGTGGTTCTACAGATAAGACCCACTTGCATTATCATGCCCATTCTCCATAACACCAGATAATTTATTACTGCATGCTATTTTTCTCTTAGAATTATAAGCATCATTCATTATTACACTCAGTATGTCCATCTGTCTTAGTTCAAAGGGACAGTCTCAGAATGAATAAAGGTGACTTTTATTGGTGTAAAATAAATAACTGTATAAGATCCATGTACCCTTTGGTACAGTAAGTGTTTATCTCTCTGGTCCCTGAAGCAACATGCTTGGCATTCACAAGCTCTCATTGAAAATAATCCATTATTCTTTAAGATTTTTACCATTATGAGAAAACCAGTCTCCGTGAGCAGCAAGGATTTAATTAAAGCAAAATGTTCTTTTTGCCAACATTCTCTTGTCAGAAGATGGATTTTGTGCATTTCTGCTCTTCTTTCCTCAGATATCTGTTTCAGTGAATGAAAGGGGATCATTTTTATTGCTCGTATTCTGTGCGGAGAAATCCTTTAGCTAGGGAGCTAGCCAGGGTGCTGAACAAGCCAGCGCTGATATATTGTCTGTACCTGCAGTAAAACAAGAGTCTGCGTTATCATTAGCAGAATAACCATGGATTTCAAATATTTTAAAGAAAACATCAAAGCCTATGATTATCCAGAACGATGTCACTTTCTGCAGAAATGCATTTATTCAGTAACAAATATATAGCTCATTTGCACATATTTCCAAAAATTGGATACTGTGCCAGTGAATTTTTTTTTTTTTGCACATAAAAATTCCTGCCATCTCCAGTTCTTTGCATTTGATATAACCTGTGTGAAAGGTAGTCTGACTCTTGTGTAAATAAATGTATCATAGTTTAAAGTGATTTAACCCCTAAATGGCAGATATTTATACATTGAGACTGCAGGAATAATATATACAACAAAACTGCTTCGTTGAGCTAAAGTTGTTTTGGCGCTTAGAGCATCCCTTTAAATCCACCACCTAACAGAAAGGAAGGCTCACATATGTTTAGTATGCCGTTTTAAAAACAACAATATTTTGTTTAATAAGATATCTTTATCTATGCAAACCTTAAACAGCAGGAATTAGTTTTGGAGTTCATACACTTTGTGTTGGTTGTACTTGGTCAGTGCATAACATAAGAAAGGTTAAATGTATAAGTCTCTGTTCCAGGTAGTGTGGCTAAATACCCCAAGGAAGAGACAAAAATGTCCTTTAGGTGGTCTCAGATCTCACACATGTTTTAACTAACACTTGGCATTAAAAGATAAAACCCATGCATTTTGAATGCCAGACTTATCCCTCTGCAAGTTCAGAATAGAACTAGAAATTCAAGCTGGCATTCTCCTTACAAAAGATACAGAAAATGCATACAATTTTTTGGCCCTATTTTGGGGACCACAACTGGAATAATGTTTAGATTTAGCAAGAATCTAACAATATGTCAAACAAGTTTCCTGTGGGTGCATTGAGGCTTTGTAAGTGTCTGTGCATGCAGGGCCAATGCTCATATAAAAATACACAAGTGGCTGTCCTATGGCAATCACCACAGGGCAGGGACCAAGATGTCTGGGTGACAGGAGGTAGGGGTGCATAGAGCTGCTCCCTCCGGCTGGTCACTCTGTATCATCTACTTAGTGTGACAGGTAGATGCTTACTGTGACTAAATGGGGCAGGAAATTAGAAACAAGCAGATTCTTGTAAGACCAAGTAGAGAATAAAGTAATTCACAAAGCCACATTACAGAATGGGGCTAGTGAAACAAAAAGTGGGAGCAAGAGATTCAGAGGGGTAAGAGACAAAGGGATGTAAGATACACAAATGGTAAGGTGGTAGAGACACAGGGGGGTAAGAGACACACAGAGGTGTAAGAGAAACAAAGATATTTTAGAGGCACAAAAAGAGAGGGTTGGGACACAAAGGTGGCAACAACAGAGACATATAAGGGGGTAAGAGACCATGAAAAAGTGAATAAGAATGAAAAAATAGGATACAATACACAAAAGGGTTAAAAGGGCAAAACGGGGTTTAAGAAATGCACAGGTGAAGATGCATTTGTGAGTATTTTGTGGGCACAAGTGTCCGGTGTTCACAAGTGTAAAATATACATGCAAGAGCAAAGATATTGTCAATAGTTTGAATACAACTGTTCTGCTGATATCTAATGTCCACAATGAATATAATGCTATTACCATTTCAAAAGTGTACATTTTAAAGTTCCCAAGGTATCAGACAACTAATATGCTGGACTGTGAGTTTGAGCTCTAGTAATGAAAGCAGTGCATATTATCTAAGTCCTCCTGTTGCATTTGAGATTAGTATTCATGTTCTTCTTTGTAAGTCATAGTCACTGACCGTAGTAGAGATCACACCAAAAAAACATACACAGTTTAAATCCATTCACTAGTGAATAAAACAATAAATGAATATAAATAAACACTTCCCTAAAAAAAAAGACTTTTACTCCTAGGACTCCTCTCAATTCTTTACATATCTCTGTCCTGATGGCAGCGTGGTATGGTAATTTGAAGGCATATGGGTTATATATGGTGGTATGCATTTCTAATTTGACTTTCCTGTGAGTGCAATGGATGGAGGTAGTAGGCTCCGGCACACCAGGTAAGGTGTGTCATTAATGATTCTCATAGAGAATCACTGGAGCAAGGCCATTAGTGGACAGTCAACCTAAAATACAGGAAGCAGGGAGAATGCCAACGGGGGAAATGACATGCAATCAGAGGAGAGGCAAAAACTCTGATCAAAGTAAAGATTAAAACAGTTACTTCTAAATCTCAGTTTTACACAATTTAGAGAAAAGAGCATTTAGTGACAGTAGGTTTACTGTTGAGGGGGGACAAAGATATGCATTTTTTTTAGCTAATGTTAGCATATTCATATGTGTTGGAGAAATATGAAAAACGTTATTTAAATTACACTTATCAAGCTTGCAAATGTCTTTATTGTGATCTGAAACATCACCAATTATGTAATTTAAAGCATTTCATATTTTTGCACTATTATGACTTTACCATCATCTTCAGAAATGATGTGTATGCATACAGCGGTATTTTTGTTCCAAAATTGCCTGATGTAGGTTTTTAATGCTGTTGCATTGTTGTGGATTTACTATTATAGAAGAAGAGGTTGCAGCTATCTTTATTAACTCCTATGTCTCTTCCAAGCATATGAGGATGCCCTTATGTGTCAACTTCATCAACTTGTTTTCAAGGAGGTCATCCCTTTAAACTGCTACTTTTTCTGGGACGATTAAGTCTTTCACATTTCCTCAGAGATGGGCAGAGTTTCAGAGCACAACCTCCTATTTTTAGTATTTTTATTATTCTCCAGTATCCATCGTTCCAACACTTTTTCTTAAATCCCTTAATGTATGTGTGCACTTATCCAACTTTTTTTTCCAACTGGTACTGCTTATTATTTGTATCCCTGAAGATTTGGATAATCCATTCTAAGCTGTGTATAATTTGAAATATTTGCTGCCTCGTGTTACATTACTTGTAGGTAACATAACTTTGCAGATTGAAGCCTGCAAAAGTCAAAATAAACAAGAACTAATAATGAAGCACTCAAGGTGAGACAGGCATAGGAAAGATCTTTGGATGTCAGTAAGGAAATGGCTGCTACCACAGAATCATTCTAAAAATGTAATAAAGAAAAAACAGGTCTGAAAGACAATTATGTATAAATAAAGAAACAACACAGAATTAGTCAGCAAAACATAAAGTAGGGCAGGCTGTTCATTGGGTGTTACAGGATTGAAGTTGTACTTATTATCGGACTTTATTATTCTATAAATTGCGTTAAACAAAATATTGCCCATAATTTTTTGTGAGCTTTTAAAAACCCACAGGTGACTGGACTTGTATTTTAAATATAATTTTTGTTATATTTTTAGTAACAGTGTTCTGTCTCTTTAAGGGGAAATTTAACAATTTCCTAATATATATATATACATGTATATTAGGATGACATCATTAATTTATAAACATATTTAATATTTGTATATATATATATATATGTATAAAACAAAAATAGTAATGCACTCCACCTTCCTTGATGTACTTGCCCGGTGCTTATCAGCAAACAGATACAGCCAAAAGTACAAGATAGCACTCCAGATGAAAGTCTGATGAAAAGCCTGATGAAAGTCTGAGATACAGACTGAAACGTTGATTTTTCTTTTGAGCTAATAAAAGCTAAGTTTTATTCATTCTACTTGGAAGTCCCTGGAGTGCTATCTTGTACTTTTGGCTCTATATATATATATATATATATATACATATAATATTTGTATATACATCTATTTACACTATATTTATGTCTGTATAATTATATTTGTACACTTATTTCTTTTTTATTATTTTCCCTTAAATATTTTCCCTCTACATATATGGTATTATCGGAATCTTGGAGCCGAGAATAGAATCCTCTGATTGGGCACCAGAATGGAGGTATGGATGGAAGGCTGCGGTCATGCGTTACGTCCAGGGGGGAGGGCGATGCAGGATGCAGCTTGTGACGTCGATCCTGTCTGCCACGAAAGGCACCGACCTGCGACCCCCTTCCATTCTCCATACAGGAAAAGTGCATCACAGTTTCTGGTTCGGAAGGTCTAAAATGAGGGCGCGTCAGCCCAGGCTGGTTGGTGGAGATGGCGAGCGGTATACTTCCGACAACCGCGGGGATCATATGATGCACCTCCATCAATCACCACTAACCACCAATGAACTGCATGATGGAAATAAGCGGGAATAGCACCAATGAATAGAATATTATAGAAAAAAGGCGGGAATTAACATCAACCAATAGAATTTAATGACAACAGGTGAACTCTTTAATTAAAGAGGTGAGCAGCCTGACATTGATACAATTGCCCCCCCCCCCCCCTTAAACTTCATGAGAAGGGGAGGGTCTACACTATGTAAATTAAAAATGGAAGATTCCTGAAATAGACTGGAAAGCTCATGATGGACTAAAATGTGTTTTGGCTGACACAGGATTTCTTTTATACAAGTGTGGACAGTATTTTATAGTTTTAGTTTACCGTTTTCTTCTTTTTTGTTAATAAATTTATTCTTATATAAATAAATTAATAAATTTACTCTTAAAGTATTATTTTAAGAGTCCTCCAAAGTCTCAGGAATCTTTATTGGTGAAGTGAGATACATTCTAAAGTGTCACTATACCTGTATACCTTAGAGCTGGGAGTTCAGACTCTAAATAAGGTGAGCTCAATACCTGCCTATATATTTTTATTAATTTAATATTGGATATACTACACAATTGAGAAAACATCTTTATGAAAGAGTGGTGAGATGCATAACAGCCCTATATACAGAGCCTGCACATATATGTGAGTGACTTGACCTACTAAAGACATATTGCATCTTTATTTTTACCATCTGCACTATATTTTGTGTTTTTTCTTTGTTTTCTATGTACTGAACGTAATTTTCTGTACATATGAACATACACATGAGGTAAATTACCTGTCCATCTTTGTATTTTACCACTCCACTAGAGGTATAAGTGTATCTTGTACCATAAAAAGGTATATGCTAAATTTTCAATGCACCATCACAAAGGGCAATCAAGTCGTATAATAAATAAATCAATATGTCGTTTATTTTTAGGAAATTATTTCAATTTATTTGTATTGGCAAGAAAAGGTGGCTCAAGAATCCAGCCGATTAAAAAAATTAATATTCTTAAAATGCATGATGGGTCAGGTGTGTTTCTTAATAAGTTTAGAATAAATTAAGCATGGTGCATTTTGTCCAGTCAAATGCTTTTCATAATGGCTGCATGGCACATGTGTGGCAGCCAACACAAACCTCCAATCAAATGCTTCTCTACGAGAAGCACTGAATCCAGTTCTTTTCATAGAAAAATAATAGACACACATTGCACCAGACATCAAATAGATTCAATAATTGGTTTGCTGGAAGTCCCTAGTGTCTGCAATATGTAAACAGTATTATTTCTCAGAAATCGTGCTGTTTTCATCTGCAAGGTAGCCTGGGCCCCATTTATGCCACAAAATCAATTAAAGAACCAATAAAAGCACTCAGACCACTTCATCTCAATGAATGGGTTCAGATACATTGGCCCTGCAATTTTACTCCCACAGTGTAAAACACTGTATTTCTAGGATATGACAATGTTTTCAGTGCTGGGCTAAACAAACCGCTAATGGTTGTTACACTGACAGCGACTAGATGGTGCTTCTGCAGAGAGAACCGAGTCAGACTGTTTTGACGTTTAACATCCTTACACATTGCATAAGAACCTTGAATGTCCTCTGATGATTCTAATAGTGGGGAATTGAATTCAATAGTTCTACATGGGAATCATTTGATTGGTACATTGCAACGATTGGCATGCATGTTGAGCATTGGACTGGACTGTCTTGATGCTGGATTACAGCTAAGTAATTTGTTAAATTCAAACATTTTTTTTTTATTATTACTAAAAGGGAGCCTTGAAATCTAGAAGACCCTATGGAGACATTGGGGTACAAAAGAATACACAATTATAGACCACAAAAGTGTTCCTTTAAGATGAAGTGATTATATGCACCTGGACAGTCCCTTCAAAATTTCATTGATATTTCTGCAGTTGGCTTATTTTATTTTTCAGATTTTTAAGTATATCCTGGAAAATGTATGGGCTATAATATAAGATATGGACGATACAATTTCTCATTGTAGGAAACAATATGCCTATAAGTATTGGAAATGCAAATAACAGCAGGTTTGAATAGTATTTGATGGATGATTACTAACACTGGAAATAGAGCATTCATCTGGAGTACACCAATCAGTTCTCTTACAAGCCGACAACTCCTTTGTATCTTTGCAAGCTCTGACTTTCTAATAATTGGTTGTGACATCAGAAAACAGGCAACATTTGTCTGATACAAAGACTCAGTTTGAAGGGAAGAACAAGTCAACTTGTTTTTGTCTCATTAGCTCTCTGTTGGCTCGTTAACACCTCAGCAACACTAAATAGCATCTGGTCAAAAAGTCAAGCCACTTGAAAAGTAACAAAAGGCTTTCATGGAAGAAAATGTATTCCGTGTGCATATTGTTAGTCATTTACAATATTCTGGAACTAACTTGAGCAAAACTCAAAAGATATCTCTGTCTTTAAAAAGAAATCATAACCAAAATATCAGTTAAAATGTTTACATTGTATCCTCTCCTGTTGTACGGAGATATATAGATTTTAAACTTTTAACGAATGCATTGCACTGACTTTCTACTATATTAACATTAATTAATACTGAGGAAATTAGTGCACTTAAAAAAAGAAAAAAGAAACAAATACATTATTTCATATGTGTTAGAGTTGATAGAGTAGACTCCTGTTTTCATTCATAGGGAGTTCTGTTTTTATGCTCTAAGATTTCCTCAGGCTTAGAGTGAAATGTGTGTTTCCCCATATTTTTTTTTTATATAGTTTTGCAAAGTATATGTCTGTGGTACCTGCATCATCATATGTGTTAAGGAATAGCCCCATCATTTGTTTTGGCTTTTTTCGTGGGAATTATATTCGTTTTATTTTGTTCATTTCCACCTGGTTCGGTTTCCGAACCAGGAACACCCCAGAACCTCATTAGAACTTGGAATGTTAAGTATTCTGTACGAAAACCGCAAAGGAAATAATTAATAGAATGCTCCACTGGGTGGCCGCCATTTTGTTCAACCAAATGCACGTGGGCGAGACAATGGATGGCAGCCATCTTGTCTTCCAAACGCAGGCAGCGGGACTTGGTTGTCGAGTGCCTGGAACAGATTTTGGCCAGGCATTCCTGCGAATGCCAGTAAAGATAGACTTGCTGCCCGTTCTAGTTCACGACTACCTACATGAACGGTGTTTGGAAGTTGAGAACTACCGAACCAAGGGAGCATTCTACAATTGAAGATTATGCTAGCATTAGTGTACTTATAATCTTAATTTTAGTAATGACAGGAGGCGAGTATTTTGCATATAACTCTCTTTACTAACTCCACATAGCAGTAAAGAAAAAGTGAAAACGATAACCAATCAAAATGCAATATACTGTATAGTATTCACAGTGATGAGGCTCCTCCCCCTCTTTCGGAAGCGACATCAGGCAAAACTCAAGAAACAATAACGTCCAAACATGTATAACGTGCACCAACGTGTGATTCCCATCGACAAAACAGACTTTCACGGGGTGCGAACTGATTCAGAGTGTCCTGCAACGTGCAGCGGTTGATGTGTCCCATTAACGAGACTCCAGGAGCTGAAGGATGATTCAACTGTGTCCACTCTGAGAAGGATCTGTGAACATCGTGGATTTAAACTGAAACGAGAACGTGAAACGGATTAGGCACCGATCTTTCAACTGGTTGCAGTATCGACCCCACATAATAAAGCAATAGGAGACCCCCTGGTTAAAAGGTTAATGCATAATAACCTGAACATAACAGATCCCAAACCAAGAGGAGACGAAGGTATAGATATCAGATAAGACAACGGGATATAGAAATATACTTACGTGCATCCACTCTTCCCAAGGGAGGGAAAGGGTGGGAAAATACTCGCCTCCTGTCATTACTAAAATTAAGATTATAAGTACACTAACGCTAGCATAATCTTCAATTTTACCACATGACAGGAGGCTTCCTATTTTGCATTTTTAACGCTGATGTAGAAGAGACATAGCCGCACCTGAACTCGGGCGAAAGTAGAATGTCCGAAAGGTAGATTCCCTCGACCAGTCAGCTGACCGAAGGATATCCGCCAGGGACGCGCCTGCCGAGAAAGCCGAGGAGGCCGCCGCCCCGCGCACTGAGTGTGCACCGAAATTAGCATCCACACCCGCCAGAGATAGGATCCATCGTACCCATCTGGCGAGTGTGGTAGTCGAAACGGGAACGTGTGGCCTGACATAGGATACTAATAACTGTCCTGAGGCAGAGGCCCGAAGCAAGGCTGTGGTCTCCACGTACTGATGCAGGGTAGAGACGACGCATAGCTGCGGTTCAGTAGCGAAGAAGGGGTAAAAGACCGACGTAGAGTCCAATTTGGTACATCGTGATACGCGGAAGGTAACTCCCTCAGGGGAAACCGAGAAGGCATTGACGTCGAAAGCCCGCACGTCCGAAACCCGACGGAAGGAAACGAGGCAAAGTAAGAGGGTCAGTTTGGCCGAGAGTTGTCTGAGAGACAGTCTGTCATTAGTCGGCCAATCTCTCAGAAACCGTAGGACCACCTCCACGTCCCACATGTGGGAGTACTTAGGTCCTGGTGGTCTCTGTAATCGGATACCCCTCAGGAGACGGCATACCAGAGGGTCCTTCCCAACGGGAATACCTAAGTTCGGGACGTGAGCCACCGAAATCGCCGAGCGCACGACGTTAAGCGAGCGGTAGGAGCGACCCGTAGAGAAAAGGTGTGAAAGAAAATTCAGAATAGCTGTTACAGGTGCCGTAAATGGATCGAAGTTCCGTTCACTGCACCAAGAGGACCAGGAACTCCAAGCTGATAGATAGCATCGTCTGGTCCCAGGTGCCCAGGAATCCCATATGAGGTCTCTAGCCGTTTGCGATAAATCGCAGGTTTGCCAGGCTCCCCTGAAAGCGTCCAAGCCACCAGGGTGAGGCGATCTTCGAGGATGAGAGGATGGGGGTTCCCCTTTGGATCCGTGAGGAGCATCGGATAGGATGGTATGAGAAGTGGATCGGCGTAGGACAGTGCCAGGAGGTCCGGAAACCATGGTTGGCCCCGCCATAGGGGGGCGATGAGGACTAGAGATCCGTGTTGATTCTTCAGGTATTGAATCGTCCTCGCTATCATGGCGAACGGGGGAAAGGCGTATGCTCCCTCGGTTGGCCATGATTGGAGAAATGCGTCCACCGCCGCGCTCTCCGGGTCCGGAAGCCAACTGAAGTAGTTGAGTGTCTGTCTGTTGTTGCGAGATGCAAACAGATCCAGTTGGAGGGGACCTCTCCTGCTCGAGAGGCGTTGGAAGACCTGAGGATCCAGTCTCCAGTCGCTGCTGTCCCGCCAATGGCGGGAAAACCAATCTGCTGTCAGATTTGTCTCCCCCGGAAGGTATTCCGCCTTGAGGGAGATGTTGCGGGGTAAGCAGAAGTTGAAAATCTCCTTCGTTATTTCGGATAAGAGTCGGGACCGAGCTCCGCCCAGGCGGTTGATGTATCGAACCGCGGAGACGTTGTCCATCCGGAGGAGGATGCAACAATTCGATCTGTCCTTTGCTAAGCTGTGAATCGCGAATGAACCTGCTAGGAGTTCTAGGCAGTTTATGTGTAGGTCGATTTCCTGAGAAGTCCAGGCGCCTCCTGTCGACTTGCCTTCGCCCGTCGCGCCCTAGCCCCAAAGGCTGGCGTCCGATTCCAGAACTATGTCGGGCGAACTCCCGAAGATGGCTCGGCCGTTCCATGCCTCCATGCTGTCTAGCCACCATCTGAATTCCTCCTTTACCTCCTCCGTAATCGGGATAGCTTGGTCGTAAGACGGGTTCCGGTGCAGGAAGGAGGTCTTCAGGCGTTGCATCGCTCTGTAGTGCAGGGGTCCCGGGAATATGGCCTGGATGGACGCGGATAGTAGTCCCACAATCCGGGCCAGATTGCGGAGCGGAATGGATTGGCAGCGAATGACTCTGCGTAATTCTTTTTTGATGGCCGCGATCTTTGTCGTCGGCAGGCGTAACGTGCTGGACTTGGAGTCTATTTCGAAGCCCAAAAACTGCACCGTCTGAGCTGGAGACATTTCTGACTTCAGGAAATTGACCACGAAGCCCAGTGATGTCAGGAAGTCCACGGTAAATTGTGTGTGTTGAGTTAGTCTGGACCTGTCTGAGCAGAACAGAAGCAGGTCGTCCAGGTAAATAATGCAACGAATCCCTCGTGCTCGAAGATGTGCGACTACAGGCTTCATTAATTTGGTGAAGCACCACGGGGCTGAACTGAGACCAAAGGGAAGGCACGTGAATTGCCAAGGCCGGTCTTGCCACTGAAATCTGAGGAATCGGCGGTAGTCGATGTGGACGGGTACCGAGAGGTACGCGTCCTTGAGGTCCAGTCTCGTGAACCAGTACCCGTCTTGGAGGAGGTCCCTCAGAAGATGTATGCCCTCCATCTTGAAGTGCCTGTATACGACGAATGCGTTGAGGCCTTTCAGGTTTATGACCGGACGGAATTCCCCGGTCTTCTTCTTTACCAGAAAGATGTTGCTGAAAAATCCCCCCTGATCGTGAGCGGGTTCGATCGCCCCTTTCGATTGGAGTTCCTCCAACTCGATTTGTATGAGTCGATGGTCTTCCGTGGAACATGTCCAGGGGTAAGGAGGTACCGTTTGATTCGGGTGGCCCACAAAAGTCTATAACGTAGCCCTGTACGGTCTGCCGGATCCATGCGTCCGTCGAAATGGTTGTCCAATTCTGAAAATAGAGAGCAATACGACCTGCCGTTTGTGAAGTAAGGGGTACGTGAGTCACATATCGGCTTTCCTGTGGGGGTGAAGCGTGCTCTGCCACGGCCCCTTGATCCACGACCTCGGTCGGCTCCCCTGGTGTAGGAGAAAGGCTGTCTGTAGCCAACTTCCGGGTAGAATGGTTGAGGTCTGTGTGAGCGGGGGCCTGAAGGCCAAAAGCGGCTGGCTGCACGGCCCCTGTAACGGCCAGCCCGCCCAAAAACACCCCGGTTGGGGTTGTTCCTGAAGACCCGTTTCATTGAGGTCTGAGCCTTGTTAAGAGATGTGAACACATTTACGTGTCTGTTCAGGTCCTTCAAGAAGGCGTCCCCGAACAGTTTGCCCTGTGCCAGTGGTCCTAACTCTCTGGTGCCCAAGTCCACCAGCTTTCCGTCTAAGCGGAGTAATGCTGCTTTCCTCCTCTCAGAGGAGAGGGCCACGTTGGCGTTGCCAATAAAACAAAAACAGCGTTGCGCCCATTCTCTTACATCATGAGCCCATTCACGTACCATGTTGGTATCAAACTGGTCGGCTCGTGTGAGGGCGTCATCCGCCAAGTACATGATACGGGAGAGGGGTCCGACTGAATCCAGCAACTTGTCTTGAACGCCATGTAATCCCTTCTCCACCCCTTTCCGGGGGTCGCGACCCCCCCGAGACATAAAGGTGGTCATGACCTGGTCGAATTCCGGAGTCTGAGCCACCTGATCTGGCAACGAAGGGCGAGGGCATTCAGAACGTAAGCGGTTGCGTACCGTCTTATCCATTGGCTTGCGCAGCCACTTGTGCATGAACTTCGCAAGGTGTTCAGGGGGTGTCCAGTCCCCTGAACGCGGGTGTCGGATGTTCCGTGGGTCGAATAGACGTTGACCCGATGGGTCCAGGATGGCTTCTCCCTCATCCTGTGCGTGCGCCGGGTCGTCCGGCAGTTGAATGTCGTCCAGGAAGGTTCCCTGCAGGAACCCTGGGCGTGCCTCATCTTCCGAGTCCCAGGCATTCTCCTCTGGGGAATCGGAATCCACAGCCTGCCATGAGTCTAAAATCGCCATGGGGGGAGAGTGTCTCCCTTCCTCGTCCGAGGAGTAATGGCGTCTTGGGGAAAGGGCAGCAGGAGCTGGCTTACGTCGTTTGACAGGGGTCTTGCCTTTGTCGGGGTTGACGTTCCCCTTTTCGCCCTTCCAGTGGCGTTTAGAAGGCCGGGTATCGGCTTGAGTGTGTGATTCCGACGCCTCGGAATCGTAGTCCTGGTGTTGGACTTTAGAGGGAATTTTTTGTTGTTCGGCAGAGGCCGACAGAACCCTGGAGAGTGCCTTCTCCATCGAGGCAGCGATAGTTTCACTGATCATATTTTGAAAATCTGTAGTATTTTGTGTATCCATGGTTGTAATATTGACCACAAAGAATTATACTAGGCACAGGGCGCAGGTTGGGCTAGGGGTCAGTCTGTATAATAATGGTACCAGCAGTACCAGTTTAACCCCAGCAGGGTGTATGATAAATGCGTGCAGTGGCGCCAGCAGCACCAAGCTACCCCAGCAGGGTATAAGACAGAGTAAATAGTATGCACGTGGTACCAGCAGTACCTGTACCACAGCAGGGTATAATTGGGTTTTTGTAGTCACTGGGCGGCACCCAGGTATATGGAGGATGTATGTATCACACCTCTAAGCAGCACAATATATGTATATATACAGGGGTTTCACCCCAAGTGCACAGGGATATGAGCCCTATAGTGCTTGCCCACAGACTAAGGTACACTGACCTGATGACCCCTGCCTTGGGCACAATGAAGTGCCTGGGAAGTAGAGAGGGCGACCTGGAGTGAGTAGCCGATGGGCGCCGTCTGACCGGAGCTCAGGGAGCGTCTAAAATGGCGGCCGTGGATCTCGCGAGAGGCGAGATCCAAGATGGCCGCCGCTGGCGCCAGGCGGGAAAAAAGCCTGTGCGCGCCGGTAATGCTGAGAGCGGTCGGGAGACCGCGAGGCAGGGATAGAGGAGGGGGTGAGCGTTACCCCAGGAGTGGGAAGTGTGAGCGAACCGCCGGGGGGGCGGGTAGCTCGGGAGGGGTAGCCACAGGGCTGGGAGGGGAACGATGAAGCCCCAAAGATAAGGGCAGAAGTGAACCCAGGGTCCCTGAGGCAGCAAGAAAACCTCAGGAACCTAGAAAAACAAGTACAATCCCCCAAACATACAACAAATGAATAATTAAGTAAAATAAAGTAAAATAAATCAAGTTAAATAACAACATAAACAGTAATGGAAGGGAAGAGCTGAAACTCTGACCTGTCTGCTGATGGAGCAGTAAAGAAAGAGGGGGAGGAGCCTCATCACTGTGAATACTATACAGTATATTGCATTTTGATTGGTTATCGTTTTCACTTTTTCTTTACTGCTATGTGGAGTTAGTAAAGAGAGTTATATGCAAAATAGGAAGCCTCCTGTCATGTGGTAAAATTGAAAGATTTCAGATAACTTATGTGGTTTTCGTACAAAATCCAGCGAAAAGGAGACCGGCCATTGCCACAATTTCCCTGGAACTATTTTGGGCTTTGACCTCGTAACAGGCCAGTCAAAACTTCCCCATGATGGCAAAAACTACCGAACCGATCAGAGTGATTTTTGGATATAATGGTCACTCAGATCAGGGCTATCCGGGGATGTGGGGTTTTCATGTATTTTGGGGGTACTTTTGAGTTGTTTAAGAATTGTTGTACAGTTCCTGACTCAATTATCTCTCAGAGGAGGAGTTTACTTACTGTATAAATTTGATACATGTACTTCCATTAAACAGTTCTACTCCCAGCATTAAGCCTTGGCTCATGTGTGGGAGGATATGCGATACTGGCGATATTTCACTCAGGAATATTGATGCTGCTTTTATTTGGGGAAAGGGAATCCATGATGGATATACCTTAGCGGTCCGCTACAAAATGCATATGTTTGCTTTTGTGTGAATTGCATTTCCAATACTAGTCTTAGCTAATTGGTATCATACATAGGGTTCCATACCATCAAGATAAGACTTTAAGACTTGTGATTATGTGATATAGCACCTTTCTAGATATTAATAAACATGTTTTCACCGTAAATGTGAATGCTATTCTTAGATCTTTTGTCTGTTCCCTTCCATCTATAGTCTCAGTTTAATTAATGTGAATATGCTGTTTGAATATCAAATGAATTAACTACAAACATTTTAATAGACTTTAATCGTGATAAATAGAGAAATAATAAATAGATAAATCATTTAAAATGTATGCAATCATTTGAAAAGTTTATCCAAAATAATTAAAGTAAAATGTATACAATATATGTATACAATAATGAGTAAAATGTATACAATATATTTACATTTTTAAATGTTTGTACTATCAACAGTATTTGAAACAAATATGAAATATTTGGTATATAATTAATTTTTAATCAAGAAGAAAAAAACACAGGTTCCCCCAAACCACAAAAACAGCATTAAGGTAAATAGAAAATTATGAAAAAAGTCCAATCAGTTATAATCCATAATTTTCTGTATCTAGTAACCTTGCTTCTGATTAAGTTGGGCTTTGATCCACAAGTAGATACAAAAGAAACAGAAATATAAAAAATTGGTGCAGATTTCTACAAAAATTAAGGTACACTCTGTGAATGCCCACTCACATTTCAAAGAGCTTCAGATCAGCTCTAGTTTCAATAGCACGCAGTAGAATGAATCCAGTTGTTCATATTTGTTCTTTGTGAGCAGCAGCCAATGATGACCAGAAGCTGACAATGATGTGGTTCTCGAAAGAGAAAATGGAGAACAATGGTATAATACTGTTAGTACATGTGAGAGGTGTAATAAAAAAAACCACTCACAATGTATGGGGCAACAGGTGTTATAATCCCCACCATGTAGATATCTGTTGGTGCTATGATCCTCAATCACGACAGTACATGTAACAGAAAGGAAACACAAAATACTGCTCACTGTATTTAAAAAAGTAAAAGAAATAGTGAAATTGTACTCACAATTTATCATCTTCCAGAAACATTGAGTTTATGTTACAAGCAAGATTACAGGGTACAGAAAATTGTGGACTATATCAGGTTGGATTTTTTTTCAGAATATTCTATTTCCCTTGATACTGTTTTGTGGTTTGGCGCAACTTGTGCTTTTCTTCTTGATTTGTCTGTACCTGGCATAAAGGGAGTCAATCCCCTTCTTAAAAGTGTTTGCTGCCTCATCTATCCCATTGTTGACTGCTTAGTGCTTATCCATACTTGCATTTATACATTGCTCTCTTGTAATTAATTTGTAATGTCTGAATATTTTTTTTAAAGGTATACTCTGGGCACCAATACAACTTTAATGCATTTAATAGATTTCTGCCCTTATTAATATTCTGTATTTTTTTGCATGCTTAAATAGCTTTATAGCTTTAACACAAAAAAAAAATGTTTTGCAGAATTTGAAACATAAAGAAAATGTGGATACCATCAATCAGTGAAACATAACTGTAATTTAATTGCTTTAAAAAGGCTATAATTGCCACCCAATGTACACTAGTTCTTACTTAAAGGACCTCTATAGTGCCAGGAAAACAAACTCGTTTTCCTGGCACTATAGGGTCTTTAGGTCACACCCACTCTCATGGCCCCCCTCCCGCCGGCTTGAAGGGGGCTGAAGGGTTTAAACTCTTACCTTACCTTTCGAGGGAGCCCGGCGCTGGGGAACTCTTCTCCCTCTTCCAACGTCAGCGCTGAATGCACATGCGCGACAAGAGCCGCGCGCGCATTCAAACAGTCCATAGGAAAACATTTCTCAATGCTTTCCTATGGAAGTCCAGCGTCTTCTCACTGTGATTTTCACAGTGAGAATCGCGGGAGCGCCTTTAGCGTCTGTCAGTGAGGCAGCCACTAGAGGCTGGATTAACCCTAGTGTAAACATAGCAGTTTTTCTGAAACTGCTATGTTTTCAGCTGCAGGATTAAGCCTAGATGGACCTGGCACCCAGACCACTTCATTAAGCTGAAGTGGTCTGGGTGCCTATAGTAGTCCTTTAAACAAGAAAAAAAACAACTCAAAATGAATAATATGCTTTCCTATGGACCGTTTGAATGCGCGGGCGGCTCTTGCCGCGCATTCGGCGCTGACGTCGGCAGAGGGAGGAGAGTTCCCAATCG
Source organism: Pelobates cultripes (assembly GCA_933207985.1). Taxonomy (NCBI): domain Eukaryota; kingdom Metazoa; phylum Chordata; class Amphibia; order Anura; family Pelobatidae; genus Pelobates; species Pelobates cultripes. The sequence goes on from CAKOES020000064.1 coordinate 54,185, forward strand.
CCGAGGGAGCACGGCGCTGAAGAAAGGTAAGTGTTTAACCCCTTCAGCCTGGCAAGAGTGGGACCCTGAGGGTGGGGGGACCTAAAGACCCTATAGTGCCAGGAAAACAAGTTTTTTTTCCTGGCACTATAGTGGTTCTTTAAGCATTTTAATATTGCTGCTGTTTCATCCTGTGTAGTAAAATAGCTCAGTGGGCTATTTCTTCATCAGAAAATCTGTTCAACACTTGGGGGTTGCAGGCTCAATTCCCAAAAAATGAGTACCTATAATTTGGGTAAAAGCAACATCCCCAGGATGCAGTTGGAACCAGAAAATATCTGAATGTCTCTTTCCTGGTTATATTTTTTCCTAGTGCCTTTTAATACAGCTGCTGGGTTCACTTATTCTAAATGCCTTTTAATATGCATTTGCCGCTTTATTCACTTTTTCTAGGCCTTTGTGATTTTTATACCTTGTGATTACTCTTGTGCATTCACGGCTATCTGCCACTTTTATTACATTATGATATGCCTCTATGTTTGGTTTTAGGCATTCACTAGCCTTATGATCCTATTTCTATGTCTCTGTACTTGGTAATAAGCTATTCGCTGTTCTGTTCCTTTATCTCGGCCTTTTGACCTGTTTTATTATAAGTCCCTAAGTTTTCATACTTACTTTGGTGCCCATTCAGATTTTTTCATTAGTGTTTAATCCCTGCAAATACACAGGGGCTAGTAGAACGCCTATGCACGAAGATCTGATTTGCACGTGCATATTCTGAAATGTAAGTCCAGTTGCAGTGGTTGCTGTGTCTTATTGGATCCCCCTTTTAAGCACAATTTTTTCTTATAGGTTTTTTCCTATATTAAGTAAGTAGAGTTGTGTGCAGTATTCATCTTACATGAATTTTCCTTTTTGGTTTTGGTAAGTTTTTCTTTATTCAAGGTATATTACATATTTTGTCTTCTGTATCTATCAATCTCTACTTGTTTTAGCAAAGATTTGCTTTGTTAAGGATAAAAAGGAATCTTATGCAGTTATGAATTCAGATCCCTCTGCTCCTGGAAAAAAAAGGTCACACTCTAAGAGACATAGGTAAGTCATTCTATTTTTTCTGTTGTTACTAAACAAAAGAGTGCTTATTATTAATTGGAATTCCCTATGATGATAGCTCTACAGGAAGAAAATAATCTGGATCAAACAAGGGAAGTCGCCCTAAAGGATCCTTTGTGAGGTATATGATAAGAGAGCCTTGTAAAAGTAAAGTCTCTGCACAGACTGTCTGAAAATGGCTACAGGCCCATTTACCCCTGTGCCATATATTATGTAATATTAAACAGGAGGTATCGTAAGACATCCTAGAAGCTGTTAAAGCTCGGATCCTTTGGACAATTCCCAGAATGAATACTCTGAGGAATCCTTGGAGATGCATAGATTCAGAGATATGGAATCATCGGATGAGGATATTCAGCCTATTTCAGTAGTTCCAGTATCTGCTTACATGGACCATTTGATTTTAAGAGTTCCGCAGGTCCTCATGCCTGAAAGAATCTTCTAAGGTTGAGATTTCTACCTCTAGCCTTTCTTTTCGAATGTCAGATGGTGTAGAGCATCTTTTCCACTTCCCGGTACCCTTAAGATCCTTAATGGAGGAATGGTTCTACACTGAGAGAACACAAGGGAGTATTTCAGTCTTCATCCATTGGGATTTCAGACACTAGTACCTGGGACTCTGCTCTTAAATGGACAATGTAGTACTTAGACTAGATAAGTGTTCCACTCTGCCTGTCAACAACGCAGGATCTATCTGAGACTCCCATGGAGTATAGATGGTATTGATCCTTTCTAAAACCTATGTGGCATCTGGCACAGGCTTTCATCTTGCTGTAAGCTCTTACCTCAATCTCTAAGGATCTAAGATTGGTATAGATAATTTGGAGGAGCATATCATAGATCATTTCCTTTGTCTGTTGTCATTTACAAGTCATTAAGCCGGAAATAGTCTTCAGCTAAGAAGCCTATGTAGGTTGCAATATATTATAGCCATAAATATGACTTTCTCTGTGTCTATTTGCTGGGCTCTTTGGCTTAGTACCTGGTCTGCATTCTAGTTTACAGGATTCTTGAACATTCTTCATCATAAAGGTAGCATTCCTAATACATTGGATGATGTCTATAGATTTGTAGGATGCTTATTCCCATGTATCCATTGCCCCATATCACTATATGTTTCTCAGATTGCAGTGGACGCTTTTATTTTACATCTTCATGGTGAAAGATGAATGTCTGCTGAAGTCACCTTGCTCCCTCCCAGTTAGGGTATAGCTGGGAACGCAGTTCGACACAGTCCAAGGCACGGTGCAACTCTCTTCAGAAAGTGCAGTAAGACTTATGAAGTAAGTAAAGGATGTTAACTGTCATATTACCTCAGCAGAGAGAGCTTTGATCCAGGTCCTTCACCATAGGTCTCATAAGATGACACAAGGGAGGAGGTTAACTTTTCTATAGAAATCCATTGGATAGTAATAACTGTGAATACCATCCCTTGGGGTTGAGGATCTTTTCTCCAAAATTGAATACATTCAGGAATGAGACACCCTTAACATCCAACACTTCTCTTCTGCATAGGTTGCAGACTAAATCATCCTGACAGTTCCATATTGATACCTAGTCTATAATTTCCAGTTCTGCTTATCTGCTTCTTCAGTACCTCCATGGGATCTCCCAAAAGAGTTCTTCCCTCTTCCATCAGGTCCAGTGCCTTCCACAATATATCTAAAGCCTATTGCTTAGAAAGTAGAGTTAGTAATGAAACTTTCTTCTCCTGTCCTAAATACGTATCAAAAGCATAAGCTGAACAATTGCAAACAAATAGACACATTTTATAGATGTCTTAAGATCTATTTCTATAGATCCGCTATCTGACGTTCTACTGATAGCCTGTCTTTACGCCTCTGTATAAGCTATCAGCAGATGGAGCGTTTTGACTATTTTCAGTCTACTACGCCCTAGAGGTTACAGTGATAAAACACACAAGTAATGTTATGGCGCTGAATTTAAAACTATAATCTATACCAATAAGCAGCACTATATATCGTGAAAAAGCTCAATCACCTATTTAAAAACAATGAAAAATTAAAGTGCACTGTGCCTTTAAGACTCAAAACAGTGAAAATAATTTGTACAATATTGTGCAAATAAATTGTAAAGTGTAAAATAAAGGTTTTCCATCATTCATTTTTGTTTCAGTGTCCTGCAGGCAGCTGCTCAAGGCTTCTGCCCTTTCTTGCAGAACAAATAATGAACAAGATATAAATGATGTGCTTAATGTGCATATATAAATGCTTTTTAAGACTTATAAATTGGGACTGTGGTGTGAAAGGAGCTGATCTGAGGAAGCCGAACCCCTCGGCGAAACGCATCATCACGCTCTGACGTCAGAACGCTCACCGGCCGCTAAGCCCCGCCTCCCGGAAGTGTTTGGAACTAGGAAGTCCTTTCAGCATACAGAGACCCTGTACAGCCGGCACTGAAAGTGTGACTGCATATACCAGCACTAACCATAAGAGGAGACCAGATAAGTGGGACTTACCAGCCTTATGCAGCAATATTTTTAAAGAAGCAATAAAGGATTTAACTTCACCACAGTTTTCAGTCTACATTATTGCAATATAAGCCTACAAAGTTTAGAGCAGACTTATATTGCTCTACCCTTGTGAGTGTTTTGGTTTACATTTTCTTTATCATTGTTTGTACATACTACCCTATGATTGTATATTTCATTTCTCTTTTTGAGACATATATTGGAGTGCTGACAGAAGTTCTAAAGCACATTCCATAATTGGGAAAAGCTAAGTATTGTATTTTTGCACATAATTGGTTGCACAAAGAAACACTTTTTTGCACATTTTGTATGTATATATGTTGAAGTGAGTTGCACATTGATGCACTTGATCACTTTATTTGCACAATATTGCACAAATTATTTTCACTGTTTTGAGTCTTAAAGGCACAGTGCACTTTAATTTTTCATTGTTTTTACTAGAGGTTACAGTACCTGAACATCTGTTTGCTATCCATTAGAACCATATCTCCCTTTTAAACATCAGTTTCCGCTGGCCACCCAGTAATCAGCACAAGTTAGAATGTGGGCAACTCGGCAGTCGTTGCGCAGGCACTTTGGTGACTCTAGATAACCTCAGGCCAATCACACGTCCCCGTAACAGCGACGACGCATTCGGATGTCTGCCCTATCAACTTTCTGCGCCTACCATGGTGACCATGGGTAACAGGGAATCAGGGTTTGATTCCGGAGAGGGAGCCTGAGAAATGGCTACCACATCCAAGGAAGGCAGCAGGCGCGCAAATTACCCACTCTCGACGCTGGGAGGTAGTGACGATAAATAACAATACAGGACTCTTTATGAGACCCTGTAATTGGAATGAGTACACTTTAAATCCTTTAACGAGGATCTATTGGAGGGCAAGTCTGGAGCAGAGCGACTGACCCGTGCGTGCTGCAGCTGAAACTCCACGATCGCCTGTTGCTGCTCGCACAGTCTTTCCAGCATGTGCAAGGTGGACACAAGGTTCCACCTTGTGGGCACGTCGCATATGAAGCGGTGAGCAGGAAGGCCGAAGTTATGCTGCAGCGCAGACAAGCGAGCAGCAGCAGGGTGAGAACGCCGAAAGCGCACACAGACGGCCCGCACTTTCTGCAGCTGCTCTGATATATCTGGGTAGTTTTTCAGGAATTTCTGCACCACCAAATTCAGCACATGTGCCAGGCAAGGGATGTCCGTAAAACCGGCTAGTCCCAGAGCTGCTACAAGATTTCGCCCATTATCGCACACCACCAGGCCGAGCTTGAGGCTCAGTGGCAACAACCACTCATCGGTCTGTTGTTCCATGCCCGTACACAGCTCCTGCGCGGTGTGGGGTTTTACCCCAAACATATGAGTTTTAAAACAGCCTGCTGTTGTTTCCCCCGGCTGTGCTGAAGTTGGTGGTGAAGGTGTTATGCTGACCGGATGAGGAGGTGGTAGAGGAGGAGGAGGAGGAAGCGGAGTAGGACGAGTTATAGCAGTATTGTAAATGTCTGCTCGGTACATCTATGTGCTTGTGCACCGAGTGCGGTATTATGTCTCAGTAAAGAAACATATGATTGTTACTTATAGTGCACGTACCAATGGAAGAAACACAATACTCTTGTCTTTGTCTAGGTCTCTGAACCCTGCAAGTAGAATCTAGAGATCAAAATGACAAATACCGAGTTAACATATGCCGCTTCTTGTCCCTCCATGTGAGACTTAAGAACTAGTGCCTGATACTAAATGCACGTACCAGTTATAAGGCGACAAAAATATTTCTTGAGATTGTGATTTGGTCTAGAATCACGAAAGCATATCTGCAGATTTAATGAAAAACCCTGACATGAGTATACAACCGATTAGTTTTTTTTGTTTTTTACCAGGACAATTAATTCCCAATTTATAAAGCAGAGCTGTCAGAGTTGAAAACCATTCATAACTGTTATGCCCGTTGCAGTTTATTTTAACATATATACTAATAATCAGCCATGTATCTAAATGAGAATTTTGCAACAAACTAATCAATACATTAACATGACTTGTATAATACATATATCCGACTTGCAATCTGCCATGTATAATTATCCACCTTTGAATGCCTGTGAGTGATAGGTGTTATACTGCCTTTTGAGGTTACAGCCTGCTCTACCGTTGCAGTGCTGTACGTGGTCGTGCTTTCCGGCCTATAGCAGACCTGTGCCTGTGGAGGGAGCTCAAACCATGCGAGCGATTACCCTTCTGACGGGTAAGTAACAACCTTCGTGCCCCTTGTTTGGGGTGCGGAGAAACGGCTGCCAGAAAAAACATCCAGACCTCTGCGGGTTGTACCGGTCTGTGTTACAGACCCCGGCAGCCGGGTGAAACAAAGACCTACATGCTCCTATAGCTAGGGGGGTTTGAGAGCCGTCAGGTAGAACCTCTGTGTCCCTTGTTGGGGGGGTACACAGAGACCCCAGCGGGTCGTAAATATCCATGATGCCTCAGTGAGACACAGACAGTATACCGCTGTACCCATCTGTACTCACTGTTTAATGCAGGTAAATCTGTTTCTCTTAAAAAAACAATAAAAAAGGCTGTGCACATAAAATAAAGTCCATTTAAAAGGAAAAGAAAAAAGTCCAACTGGTTTATCCTTATAGGTGTCCTTGGTTGATGAGGTCTTCTACTATTGTAGTGGTTTCACTTATTATGAAAGATAAAAAGAGAAAAAAAAGGGGACAACCAATGGTGTAGTACGTAAAATTCAGATATAGACGTAAAAATAATAGTATAAAACTCACATTTACCAGAGCTAATGTCCAGCTCTGGAGTGAAGCGCGTACAGCGGTTTAATCCCCGCTTATGGGATATAAGGCAGGTTCCTCTCCGTGAATGGTATCCAATTCTCGGGATAAAAGAAACAGCCAATAGTGCTCACTGTATGGCAATATTAGTAAAATAATAAAATAAATGTACTTACAAAATAAGAGCAGACCCACTGCTCTATGATGACAGCTTGGGTGGATTGATCCCCACCTAAGGATTTCTTTGGGTACAGGAAACTTCCAGGAATTTTCAAGGTTTCTTATAAAACCAGTAAAAAATAAATGAAATAACAATAAAAGGCCAGGGTAAAAAAGAGAGGTATGTGTCTATAAAAAAGATAATTGGCACAAACAAATGACCAAAAATGCTTTAATATATATAAAAAACACAATATTCAAATATCCATAACGCATTTCGTCACAAAAGGACTTTTTCAAATGGAATAGCATGTTTTACCTGGCACATGGATGTTATATAAGAACATAATTAATTGAATTTTGGCGCCAAAACTTGGTCCATCCAATCAAAAATAAAAACATATTTAAAACTTTAGAATACATAAATAACTTAATAGAAGCATAGTTCATAATGTTACAACATGATTCTAATATATGTGAATCTAAAACGAGGGTGGGAAAGTATGAATTTAGACATTTAAAAATAGTCACATGACCGACGGCACTTCCGCATTTCGGAAGTTTAGCCGCAATGCTACATGGGAAATGTAGTTAAATTTTGCCACGAGCGACGGCCACTTCGAAAATAACCTAAGCATGAACATTTTATTATTTTATGTTTGTCTAGTGTGATTTTGGGGCTTTATTAATTAAAACGAAGGTGCAAAATAGTAATTTAGAGCAGTAAAAGGTGGTCACATGGTTTTCGGCATTAACGGCCGAAATGCCTTGTGGGAAGTGTAGTTTAGGTAGCAGCTAAAAATTAATAATAAAAAGCAAATAAACAATGTATACTCATAACATCTTATTCAATGAGAGAGATAATATGGAGAATATGATTATAAATACATTTGTAATAAAAGGAGCTGAACAATAATACAAATATTAAAAAGGGAACAATGGAAATTGGAGGGGCAGAATAAATAAAGGATAATAATAAAAGAGTAGGTTTGAAAAGATAAAAATTAGTAACAATAAAACCATAGTTTAAAGGTACAGGCATCAAGTTACATAAATATTCATAGAAAGTTGTGTAAGTCAAAATCTGCGTTGAGGCCATGGGGTATAAGAGTCTGAAGTTTATACACCCATTCCATCTCTGTTTTTACAAGTAGCTTTTTTATATCACCTCCACGCCAAGAGGTAGAACATTTTTTTATACCGATACATTTTAGTAGGCGTGGATCTTTATTGTTCACAGAAATAATTGTGCATAATAACATGTTTGGATACTGTATGGTTTAGGTATCCATTTTTAATATTTCTGCAATGTTCGCTCAGTCTTATCTTTTAGCACCTTGTGGTCATCTCCACATACTGGAGGCCACATGGGCACTCGAGCAGATAAATAACATTTTTCGTATGGCAGCATATAAAGCCATAAATATCATACACTTTTTTGGTTTGATTGGACATAAATTTTGTAACTTTAGGTGAAATGACATGATCCGCAGTTTTACATAATAATTGTTTACATCTATAAAAACCTTTAGTCTGAGGGAAAAAGGATAGATTTTTTGAAGGAGATTTTTTAGTAAAATTTGTAGTTAAAATAGATTTAAAATTGGGTGCTCCTCTAAAAACAATGTTTGGGTGAGTGGGTATAATGGGATTAAGTATCTCATCGTGTTTGAGTATATGCCAGTGTTTTCTTATTATTTTTTTAACATCGTTGCTTTTGTTATTAAAATTAAAAATAACTGGAAGTGATATAGTTTCCTTATTTTCTTTATTTTTGTATATCAGAAGTTCATTTCGTTCTTTTTGTTTGACTGTATTGATTGTGGTATTCAGATCTGGTTCTGAATATTTTTTTTTTAAATAAATTTATTTTTTAAAAACTCTGCTTGTTCATTAAAATCTGTGAGTTCTGAACAGTTTCTCACAGATTTTAATGAACAAGCAGAGTTTAAAAAAAAAAAATTTATTGAAAAAAAATATTCACTTTTTATCTTTCATGATAAGTGAAACCACTACAATAGTAGAAGACCTCATCAACCAAGGACACCTATAAGGATAAACCAGTTGGACTTTTTTCTTTTCCTTTTAATTAATTGGACTTTATTTTATGTGCGCAGCCTTTTTTATTGTTTTTATTTATCTTGTCTTAAAGGGTTTGAGGGATTCCCCTTTTTTAAGGTTGCTGCCCAATAGTTATCTAGCGCTGTCTCATTCTTTTTATTTAAAATCTGTTTCTCTTGCAGCGGCTAGGTCGACAGCCTGTTTACCGACCGGTAAAAGTTCAGTTTGAAGAAAGTAACACTGCACCACGCGCTGTTCGGCAGTATGGGTCACCAGCAGTCTGTTTGTGAGTCTGGAGCCAGAAGTACGTCTGGAACCAATTAGGTAAGTAGGTAAGGTACATAGCCCCTCCCACAACTACAGGCCCTGCCTTCTAATATATAAAAATGTTCATACTGGATCAAAAGTCTATCTTGATGTATTAAGAGCGTCACTCCTTTTGATATTAATATGTGGTTGTAGCCAAACGGACTGTTATAAATCATGATTGTCATGGCCCAATGGTTGCAGGGTAGGAGTACCTTTTGCTTGGGTGGGATTTTTACAATCGGCATTCATTGTTTCATGATGTTTGAATTATATGGACAAAATGGAGCTGAGTATTTGTTTGTTTTGATGGAGCTTAGGGTTGTTTTCAGCAAGAAAAACAAGGGGTTATATGAAGAGGACTTGATGGGAAACTGTATATACTGTTAATTACCCTTTTGTATACATATGACCATCTGTGGGTATAAATACCTCTGCACAGTTGTATTAAAGTCAGTTCTGTTTAACCCTTACATCTAGTCTCCACTCATGGTGTGGGGTAAAGGTACATTTCTACATCGCTACATCTCACCTCTGAATGCTGTTCAGAGTACTTTGCGATGGGCATCTGAGTGCTTCTAATGGCACTGAATACTTTGATACAGCAAGATGATACAGAATGGTCTGGAAAAAGCCTAGGAAGCCAAGAAGTAACGGAGGTACTCAGTCAAAGAACCCGCAGACCATTACAAATGGTAGCAAGAGGCAGGATCACGTCCTGGCTATGAGGAGCATCCTAACCACTGCCTAGGGCAGCACAAAACCAGGATACACCACTGACCACGGCGCATATCTTTCCAAAGCAAAGATCATGGTGTATGTGTCAAGGATCCTAGAGTGGCAGTGAGGAGAGGGGGGTGGTACTCAGCAGGGTGCATGGAGACACCTAGACAGACTAAATGGGAGAAGAGAAACCGGCAGCCTTATAGTGCGTTTAAAACTTTCATTTAGCAAGAGGGAGATATTGACAGACATCTACGTGATTTAGAGAGGCAATGTGGGTTACAGTTGCCAAAAGAGGATTAGGTCATTATCCTGGGTCTGTGCACAAGTGCGCTGCATCTTGGGTTCTATGAACTAACCCCAGCAGCACCCCATTTATGCATGTTCAGCCGAGTGCAGTCCCCTGTTTTCCTATTTATATTTTGGAGTCTAGGCCAGCTTCTTGGTTTTGCACCCCTCCCTGTCACAGGTGCCTTATTCCAGGGCCCTATTTACCTTGTACTGCAGATAGCCACAGATGGATTTTTCCCCCCCGAGAAAGTTGGTTATTCTCTTAAAAGACATTATGTTGTTAAAATAGGACCTGACAAAAATAGGGTACGTTGTTGTGGTAGGCTTATGTAATGATCATATACTGTAACTAAGCCCCCATTATTTTAGTTTCCCCCTGCACAACTTGGGAGGGGGACACATGACTGCTGCCCATGTATGGTGGGCTGGTCATAAAATGGATAGATTGTTGCAAAGGCAAGGAGTTTGGTGGAGAGAAGTGGGGAGAAGACTTACCAGTCAGCAGAGACATTAGAAGGAACCTGGTTAAATTTCTGTCCTGGCTGGAGTAGGCCCTGTTAAAGAAAAAGGAGTTAGTTACTTCCAATTTTGAGAGGCAGCCCTGGAGGCAGCACAAACAGGGATACCTTGCCCGAAGGAAATATGGGACCTGGTCTCACTGGTGAGGGATTCGTTATCGGAATCCACGTGTACCGCCTACGTTTTGGTTTGGCATCAGTGGTGCAGTGTGGGGTCCGTCGAAGATATCTCATCGGATGCAGGAAGATTGAGAAATATGCTATCTCTCTTGGAGGCCCTGTGTGCTGCAGGTAAGTCTGCAGCGGTCGCAGAGCGACACTTGGCCGCCTTTTCCTTTTTGTTTTGTTGGTCTGGTTGGCAGGATGTTACAAAAGTGTTTTGCGCTGCGCGCGTCTTAAAGTGTTGGAAGAAAAGTTGTTACCCAGATTCGCGTAATCCCGTCTCCTTCAAGGTTTTGTGTCGGTTGTTAGACTTTCTGCCGCAGGTCTGTTTTTCGGGGGAATTAGGTTCTGTTGTTCCGGGTGGCCTTTTTGGTAATGTTTTTTTGGTGCCCTTTGTCTCTGAGGATGGGTTGGTTCGGTTAATTCGAAGACGGATTCCAGGGGAGCGGGAGCCCAGGTTAGCATAGGCATGACGGGCGGTTCTTTTTGTCCAGTAACGATGGTTCGCGAGTTTCTGGCAGCGCAGGGTGGTAATAGGGGTTCCCTTCTTATCCATCAGGAGGGGTCTTCATTGAGCCATTTCCAATTTTCTTTGGTGCTTTGGACCTGTGTGAGTGGCGTGGGGTTCGATCCATCCTATTATACTACTCACTCCTTTTGCATTGGGGTAGCAACCCAGGCCAGCGTGTTGGGTTTCCAGTCGTATGTGCTTAAGCTTTTGGCCAGGTGGCAGTCAGGTCGCTTTCAGCTGTATGTTCTGCCTCATATGTTGTAAGCAACTCCCTGTTATTTTCCTTGTTGTCCTTGTCGTTGTCTGTTTCTGCGGTCTTGGCTCCCCGATACGTCTGCATCCTGGGCCATTCGTATGTGTATTGGGCAGCTAGGCAGGCCGAAGTCAGATCATATGGGCATAATCTGGGGTTTCTGTGTTTTGGGGCCGGTTACATTAGTGCTCCATGTGGGTGGGAATGACATTGGCCGATAACGGTCAATCGATTTGATTCATGAGATGTAGCAGGACATAGCGCGTTGTTTCACGCTCTTTAAGGAGCTGACACTCATACGGTTGGAAATAATTCCTCTGCCAGTTTGGTGGTTTTCGGGTAGAGGTAGACCCTTAGAACGTTGCTGTCGCAACGGTTAATATGTCCATTTCTCAGTTTGTGCGACGGCTGGGAGGGTTTTTCATTTGGCACGTGGAGTTAGAAGGGGAGAGCTCCAATGTCATGAGGAGGGATGGGGTTAATTTGTCTCCCGTTGGTTTGGACTTATTGATATGTGGGTTTACAATCAGGAGTTGAGGCTGTGCTGTCTGTGAGGGGGGGGCACGATGCCGGTGCGGCATAGCACGCACAAGGAAGGCATCGCGGTGGTGGGATCCCTGGACAGCGCAACTGGGAATAAAGGAGGAAGATACAGAGTCAAATTGGGGAGACGACAGACCGCACAAGGACTGATGGCAAGTGCCGGCTGTTGAGGCTCTTGGGAAAAAGAGGTGGAGAACTGTCTGTTGGGTTAACCGCCCAACAGTTGACAGGTTATGGTTATTTGAATTGAGCTGAATTTAATAAAGCTGTGAAAAGGGAGTAATGGGTCAGCAGTCATGTCTAGTTTAGGTGTTTAAAAAAAAAAAAAATATTAAAATCTGTGAG
>CAKOES020000065.1:0-33838 GCA_933207985.1 Pelobates cultripes
CCCGAATACTCTCATATAATCTGTGCGTGGGTTAATGTGTGACACCCGAATACTCTCATATAATCTGTGCGCGGTTTAACGCGTGAGACCCGAATAGTCTCATATAATCTGTGCGCGGGTTAATGTGTGAGACACGAATACTCTCATATAATCTGTGCGTGGGTTAATGTGGGAGACCCGAATACTCTCATATAATCTGTGCGTGGGTTAATGTGTGACACCCGAATACTCTCATATAATCTGTGCGTGGGTTAATGTGTGACACCCGAATACTCTCATATAATCTGTGCGTGGGTTAATGTGTGAGACCCGAATACTCTCATATAATCTGTGCGTGGGTTAATGTGTGACACCCGTATACTCTCATATAATCTGTGTGTGGGTTAATGTGTGAGACCCGAATACTCTCATATAATCTGTGCGCGGGTTAATGTGAGACCCGTATACTCTCATATAATCTGTGTGTGGGTTAATGTGTGAGACCCGAATACTCTCATATAATCTGTGCCCGGGTTAATGTGTGAGACCCGAATACTCTCATATAATCTGTGCGTGGGTTAATGTGTGAGACCCGAATACTCTCATATAATCTGTGCGCGGGTTAATATGAGACCCGAATACTCTCATATAATCTGTGCGTGGGTTAATGTGGGAGACCCGAATACTCTCATATAATCTGTGCGTGGGTTAATGCGTGAGACACGAATACTCTCATATAATCTGTGCGTGGGTTAATGCGGGAGACCCGAATACTCTCATATAATCTGTGCGCGGGTTAATGCGTGAGACCCGAATACTCTAATATAATCTGTGCGCGGGTTAATGTGTGACCCGAATACTCTCATATAATCTGTGCGTGGGTTAATGCGAGAGACCCGAATACTCTCATATAATCTGTGCGCGGGTTAACGTGTGACCCCAGCCCTGGATACCCTCCCCTGCCCTGGGTGCCCACACTGGGTTTGTCAGGTGACTCAGAGTGCTGGGAGTTGTGGTTTGGGAGAGCAGTCAGTAAATATGACGTCATGTCTCCTGTTTGTTTCATAAACACACAAGGCAGAGTTGGAACTGAACACACCGGAAGTAATACAGGTGGAACGCACAGGCCGGAAGTAATACAGGTGGAACGCACAGGCCGGAAGTAATACAGGTGGACCGCACAGACAGGAAGTAATACAGGTGGAACGCACAGACAGGAAGTTATTAGAAACCCGGAAGTTAAATGGAACGCACAGTGTGCGGTGACGTGAAACGCAAACAGCGCTCACCGAGAGTGACCCGGAAAGGGGAGGAGCCCGGGGTTACCGAGCGAGCGGTGCGCGATACTGCATGGTAAATAGCGCGAGTCTAGTCATAGACTGACACCTGACTGATACACTGAGTGTTCACTCACCCCCTGCATTCACTCACACTCAGCATTCACTCACCCCCAGCATTCACTCACCCCCAGCATTCACTCACCCCCTGCATTCACTCACCCCCAGCATTCACTCCCGCTCCTTCACTCCCCAGCATTCCTTCCACTTTACGGCATTCGCCTGCTTACCGTTTCCACTCCGCCCCAGCATTTCGCCGCCAGCATTCCACTCACACTCAGCATTTGCTCACCCAGCATTCACTCACCCAGCGATTCACTCACCTGCATTCCACTCACCCCAGCATTCACTCACACTCCAGAACACCGCTCACCTGCGTTACTCACCCCAGCATTCGCTCCGCACTCCAGCATTCGCCGCTGGCGTTTCGCCCGCAAATTCCTCCTTTAGCATTTCACTCACACTCAGCATTCACTTCACGCACTCAGCATTCCCTCACCCCAGCATTCCCTCACCCCATTCACTCACCCCAGCATTCCCTCACCCCCAGCGATTCACTCACCCCAGCATTCACTCACCCCAGCATTCCTCCACCCCAGCGGTACCCCACCCAGCTTTCACTCACTAGCGACCCCTCACCCCGGCTCACTCCACCCCAGCATTCCCTCACCCCCAGCTGCACTCACCCCCAGCTTTCACTCACCCCCAGCATTCCCTCACCCCCAGCATTCACTCACCCCCAGCATTCACTCACACTCAGCATTCCCTCACCCCCAGCGTCATCTCGCCCTCTGCATTTGCCCCAATACCCAGCATAGGTATATCCGCTGATTGATCGTTGTAGCTGAGGAAGCAATAAAATATCCAAGGCAAAATCCCCCCAGTAACTGGACAACACAGTTCTGGCTGTCAACTGGTTTTTATTGAGCCACAGCTGGCTTTTATGCAGTTCCCAGTGCAAGGGGTCTATTGAATCATATTCCAGGGGCTGCCTGCTAGCATACAAATGTTCCCCCTGTTCTGTAGTTTAGGTCTCCCAAACGCCGTTCTCATACTGGTTCGGGAAGTTGTATGGGCAGCGGTATCAGTTTACCAGGTGTTCGCGGGGTAGAGTAGCCGAAATTAGTTCCAAATTGTTTACGACAATATACTGCTGCCTACATTTGAGAGACAATGTGTCCGCCGTTTGCACACGTGCGTTTGGCGCTACGAACGGCAGCCAGGCATGGGAAACCCTTTCCTTAACAAGCAATTTGCAGTTAACAGCCAGGGGTGGTCGGTTATTTCTTTATTCTCAATCCTACTATTCTCTCTAGCTTTGATTCCTCCTATGACCATATTCCTCATTTTATCTCTCTCCAGTTCTGGTCAATTTCAAGTCATTCGTAATTACTTGTTAAGACACCCCTGGTGTCTTTAAGAGAAACCGCCGTTTAGTTCACCTTCCCCTTTCGCAATATCAGTACTCCGTTCACATAACTGCAGTATACGAACCACCATCAGGGGAAGCGGTAATCTCCCGACCAGGATCCGTGAAAGGCTCCAAACTCCCGAACAGATTTCCACGAACCGCTGCTAACTACCAAACAAAAGTATACACCAAGCGGATTTCGGTTCCCATAATCAGTCTCTAGGCATCAATAGTAAATACCCCCCAATAACGAGACAAAGCTCCGCATTGAGGGTCAAACAGGATTTGTCTTAACTGTGGGCTACCTGCCCGTATTTATGCAGGTCTCCCACTTGGCGGACACTCCCCTAGGGGACCAAATGGGAGACTGGAATTACAGATGTACAGTAGGACATATCAGACATACAGTCACAGGCTTTTCCCACAATGCAGTATGGTTCCCTCCCCTCTGCCCTGGAGATAATTGGGAAGTAATTCAATTATCTCCAGGACAAAGACACATCGCCATTTTAAATACAAAACCAGAAAATGCATAAAAATACATAACTTTATAATAACCGAACATTTTACATTCACATCACATATCCCCAGATAGCCTGGATCTGAGGGCATATTATTGGCGAATAGCGCTCAGATCCCATACGCATAGTTCAATCGCCATGGAGTCAAAGTCCTTACAGTCTTTCGGTATGCGATTGACTCCATGGGAAGGCTATCTGGGTTAAGTCTTTTCGTATGTTGTAAAACTCCCGAACGGCCGGTGTTCGTACGCTTTCGTCGAGACAGCCAGGCGAAGCGGTGTTCGGCAGAAAGAGCGTCCGTTTTGAGTTCCATGAAATCAGAGCCGAACACCGCTGGGCTTTCGTGTGTTTTAAAATGGCCGCTGCCTCGTGGTCAACATACGAACGATGGCCACCCTGAATTCGGTTTAATCGAGAAGTGTCTGCGGTTAACCACAACGTTCTAATTGGGATCAATAGGTTAACCAGCAGCACACTTCTATCCTGGGTGGCCATCCGTTCGGTGAAAACAGTCATTCGTATGGCTGGGCTATAGAAAACAGCCATTTACACGAAAGGGGCAGAAATAGACGAATCCACCACAATAGACAGACAGATGGTTCTGTCACATTACTATTTTCATAAATATAAATTTTGTTTGACAACAAATCAGCAGGATCTTCATGATTAATAGATGCACGTTGCTTGGTGATGCTGACAGATGTATAGTTTTGCTATAAATAAGTAATTCAGTATATCTAATTTATTACAGAGATCATTACAAGGATAATTCCTTCCTCAAGGAATCATAGTAACTGTGATAATGAACAAAGACAAGAATAAAGTGGCTGAGAGGATCTCTGAATTCACCCTGGAGATCATCTACCTGCTGACTGGAGAGGTGAGGGATTCTGGGTAATGTCAGTATGGAGATCGTCTACCTGCTGACTGGAGAGGTGAGGGATTCTGGGTAATGTCATTATGGAGATCATCTACCTGCTGACTGGAGAAGTGAGGGATTCTGGGTAATGTCACCATGGAGATCATCTACCTGCTGACTGGAGAGGTGAGGGATTCTGGGTAATGTCATTATGGAGATCCTCTACCTGCTGACTGGAGAGGTGAGGGATTCTACCGTCAGTCTGGAGATCCACCTGGCTCAGGGATCGTGGAAAGTGAGGACCAGACACGTCACCTACGAGATCACCACCAGTTGGACTGAGAGGTGAGGGATCTCTGGGTAATGCCACATGGAGATCATCCACCAGCTGGCCGGAGAGGTGGGGAGGGATTCTGGGTAATGTCATTATGGAGATCATCTACCCAAGCTGGCTGAGAGGAGGGATTCTGGGTAATGTCAGTATGGAGATCATCTACCTGCTGACTGGAGAGGTGAGGGATTCTGGGTAATGTCAGTTTGGAGATCATCTACCTGCTGACCGGAGAGGTGAGGGATTCTGGGTAATGTCATTATGGAGATCATCTACCTGCTGGCTGGGGAGGTGAGGGATTCTGGGTAATGTCAGTAAGGAGATCATCTACCTGCTGACTGGAGAGGTGAGGGATTCTGGGTAATGTCATTATGGAGATCATCTACCTGCTGGCTGGAGAGGTGAGGGATTCTGGGTAATGTCATTATGGAGATCATCTACCTGCTGACTGGAGAGGTGAGGGATTCTGGGTAATGTCATTATGGAGATCATCTACCTGCTGACTGGAGAGGTGAGGGATTCTGGGTAATGTCATTATGGAGATCATCTACCTGTTGACTGGAGAGGTGAGGGATTCTGGGTAATGTCATTATGGAGATCATCTACCTGCTGACTGGAGAGGTGAGGGATTCTGGGTAATGTCATTATGGAGATCATCTACCCGCTGGCTGGAGAGGTGAGGGATTCTGGGTAATGTCATTATGGAGATCATCTACCTGCTGACTGGAGAGGTGAGGGATTCTGGGTAATGTCATTATGGAGATCATCTACCTGCTGACTGGAGAGGTGAGGGATTCTGGGTAATGTCACCATGGAGATCATCTACCTGCTGACTGGAGAGGTGAGGGATTCTGGGTAATGTCATTATGTAGATCATCTACCTGCTGACTGGAGAGGTGAGGGATTCTGGGTAATGTCATTATGGAGATCATCTACCTGCTGACTGGAGAGGTGAGGGATTCTGGGTAATGTCATTATGGAGATCATCTACCTGCTGACTGGAGAGGTGAGGGATTCTGGGTTATGTCAGTATGGAGATCATCTACATGCTGGCTGGAGAGGTGAGGGATTCTGGGTAATGTCATTATGGAGATCATCTACCTGCTGACTGGAGAGGTGAGGGATTCTGGGTAATGTCATTATGGAGATCATCTACCTGCTGACTGGATAGGTGAGGGATTCTGGGTAATGTCAGTATGGAGATCATCTACCTGCTGACTGGAGAGGTGAGGGATTCTGGGTAATGTCACCATGGAGATCATCTACCTGCTGACTGGAGAGGTGAGGGATTCTGGGTAATGTCATTATGGAGATTATCTACCTGCTGGCTGGAGAGGTGAGGGATTCTGGGTAATGTCAGTATGGAGATCATCTACCTGCTGGCTGGAGAGGTGAGGGATTCTGGGTAATGCCATTATGGAGATCATCTATCTGATGACTGGAGAGGTGAGGGATTCTGGGTAATGTCAGTATGGAGATCATCTACCTGCTGACTGGAGAGGTGAGGGATTCTGGGTAATGTCATTATGGAGATCATCTACCTGCTGACTGGAGAGGTGAGGGATTCTGGGTAATGTCATTATGGAGATCGTCTACCTGCTGACTGGAGAGGTGAGGGATTCTGGGTAATGTCAGCCTGGAGATCATCTACCTGCTGACTGGAGAGGTGAGGGATTCTGGGTAATGTCAGTATGGAGATCATCTACCTGCTGACTGGAGAGGTGAGGGATTCTGGGTAATGTCATTATGGAGATCATCTACCTGCTGACTGGAGAGGTGAGGGATTCTGGGTAATGTCAGTATGGAGATCATCTACCTGCTGACTGGAGAGGTGAGGGATTCTGGGTAATGTCAGTATGGAGATCATCTACCTGCTGACTGGAGAGGTGAGGGATTCTGGGTAATGTCAGTATGGAGATCATCTACCTGCTGGCTGGAGAGGTGAGGGATTCTGGGTAATGTCATTATGGAGATCATCTACCTGCTGACTGGAGAGGTGAGGGATTCTGGGTAATGTCATTATGGAGATCATCTACCTGCTGACTGGAGAGGTGAGGGATTCTGGGTAATGTCATTATGGAGATCATCTACCTGCTGGCTGGAGAGGTGAGGGATTCTGGGTAATGTCATTATGGAGATCATCTACCTGCTGACTGGAGAGGTGAGGGATTCTGGGTAATGTCAGTATGGAGATCATCTACCTGCTGACTGGAGAGGTGAGGGATTCTGGGTAATGTCAATATGGAGATCATCTACCTGCTGACTGGAGAGGTGAGGGATTCTGGGTAATGTCAGTATGGAGATCATCTACCTGCTGACTGGAGAGGTGAGGGATTCTGGGTAATGTCAGTATGGAGATCATCTACCTGCTGACTGGAGAGGTGAGGGATTCTGGGTAATGTCAGTATGGAGATCATCTACCTGCTGACTGGAGAGGTGAGGGATTCTGGGTAATGTCATTATGGAGATCATCTACCTGCTGACAGGAGAGGTGAGGGATTCTGGGTAATATGAACCTGTAATTTATTCACACAGTAGAAAATTGCATGTGACGATAGTCACCATCACTGGGAGCAGGACACTTTACAATGGTTCCTTAAAGGAGGAGACCATATTTAAAAGAAGAAAAACTACCAGAACAAGAGGACATAGTCTTAAATTAGAGGGTCAGATATTTTAAAATAATATCAGGAAGTATTACTTTACTGAGAGGGTAGTGGATGCATGGAATAGCCTTCCAGCTGAAGTGGTAGAGGTTAACACAGTAAAGGAGTTTAAGCATGCGTGGGATAGGCATAAGGCTATCCTAACTATAAGATAAGGCCAGGGTCTAATGAAAGGATTTAGAAAATTGAGCAGACTAGATGGGCTGAATGGTTCTTATCTGCCGTCACATTCTATGTAAATGTCTCCCATGTCTGTCACCCTGTGCCCAATATAGGTGCAAGGTGTGTGTAATATATGTCTATTATGTATTTATAATTTTTTTGCGTGCTCTTCTGACCTGCTGATGCTTGTTATCAACTAGTGGATTTGGCTCTGGAGCCTGTAAAGTGCCCTCTGTTGGTAGCAACAGCAATATGCACCTGAATAGCAAGGCTGGTTAATTTTCATATTTGGGTAGATTTGGATATTGCTAATTCTGCAGACAGGAGAGCTATTTTGTGTTAATTGTCTTCCTCACCCCCTTATAAATAGCTCATTGGGTTATACTAAGTTGCTGTATGTTATCTGCTATGATTTGGTTATTTTTTATCTTGAAATGAGTCTATGGGCTAGTGACGAGAAAAACAAGTTTTGGATGTCAGTCCCTTTGGAACTTGTGTCCTGGGTGGATTTGTAGGGATCCCAGTGAGTCTTCAGACCTGTTTGCTCATTGCAGGATCCCTCTAGCCCTGGGATAAAGCAAGAGTGCTAGGCCTGAGAGCCGCAAGTGTCTTTTTAAAGACTAGCTATAAACCTTAAATGCCTGGAAGAAGTGCAGCAGTGGAGGAGACAGAGGGAACTATACCTGCCTGGAAGAAGGGCCAAGGAGGCAGAGGGGACTATACCCGCCTGGAAGAAGGGCTGGGGCGGAGGAGGCAGAGGGAACTATACCTGCCTGGAAGAAGGGCGGAGGAGGCAGAGGGAACTATACCTGCCTGGAAGAAGGGCGGAGGAGGCAGAGGGGACTATACCTGCCTGGAAGAAGGGCGGAGGAGGCAGAGGGGACTATACCTGCCTGGAAGAAGGGCGGAGTAGGCAGAGGGGACTATATACCTGCCTGGGAGGAGGCAGAGGGGACTATATACCTGCCTGGAAGAAGGGCGGAGGAGGCAGAGGGGACTATATACCTGCCTGGAAGAAGGGCGGAGGAGGCAGAGGGGACTATACCTGCCTGGAATAAGGGCGGAAGAGGCAGAGGGGACTATACCTGCCTGGAAGAAGGGCGGAAGAGGCAGAGGGGACTATACCTGCCTGGAAGAAGGGCGGAAGAGGCAGAGGGGACTATACCTGCCTGGAAGAAGGGCGGAAGAGGCAGAGGGGACTATACCCGCCTGGAAGAAGGGCAGAAGAGGCAGAGGGGACTATACCCGCCTGGAAGAAGGGCTGGGGCGGAGGAGGCAGCGGGAACTATACCCGCCTGGAAGAAGGGCTGGGACGGAGGAGGCAGAGGAGACTATACCCGCCTTGAAGAAGGGCTGCAGCGGAAGAGGCAGAGGAGACTATATCTGCCTGGAAGAAGGGCGGAGGCAAAGGGAACTATACCTGCCTGGAAGAAGGGCTTGGGCGGAAGAGGCAGAGAGGACGATACCTGCCTGGAAGAAGGACTGCTGCAGAAAAGGGAAAGGGGACGATACCTGCCTGGAAGAAGGGCTGCTGCGGAAGATGCAGAGGGGACGATACCTTCCTGGAAGAAGGGTTTAAGTGTTTGAGGCAGAGAGGATGACACCTGGCTGGAAGGATAGCTGCAGCCTGGTTGGATGGAAAATCTCCAGAAGGACCCCAGTCAAGCTTCGGCGCCTTGGGCTGAAGCTTTCCAGGGTCCCTGCAGGCGGCTAGGAAGCGGACTTAGTGGAGGTATTCAGTCGGAGTACAGGAGCTCTGTCATCTTGCACTCTAAGCAAATCTGAAAAAATCCCTATAGCATATCCAAGCAAGTACAAGTTTAATAGTGAATTACGAAAACATAGCTAAAAAGAGAGATCCCATACATGCTAGAAAAACCTAATATAAAAATAAGTCCATACACCTGTAAGAAGGAAGGTGGGGGAAAAAAACCCCCAAAAATAATTCTAAAGGGACACTGGACGCATTTCGCGTCTAGCACAAACGTTTTTTGTAGCTTGTTAACCCCTTAAGGACCAAACTTCTGGAATAAAAGGGAATCATGACATGTCACATGTCATGTGTCCTTAAGGGGTTAAAGTGTCTGTCCAAACTGCCTTGCCTGTGCTGTCAAAGTTGGTGTTCTCTGTTGTGATCATTGCACTACTGTATTCAATGCTCTGATGGTCCTTACCAAGAGTAGGGATCCAGACATTTATGTGCACGTATTAAATTAGTTGTGGAGAGGAGAGGCCTCACTGTTCAGTGAGATGTGCGTGTAAGCAGTGAGACGCTGTGTCCTAGTTATGTTTCTCCTGTTGTTTAGGATCATGTGGTTGTGAAGAAATCCAGTGACTGTGTGTTAGAAGGATCTCACAGCACCGTGCCTCCACCTCGCTCACTGCTACAAATGAGAAACAATGAGCAGAAGATCCTGGAATTGACCAATAAGATCATCCACCTGCTGACTGGAGAGGTGAGGCTGCTGGGAATGGGACTTCATGGAGTAAAACCAACGGATGTGTCTGGATGGTGACTGTATCACTGTGTGTTTGTATAAGGTGTGAGGACGTCATCATCTTTGTTTCCCTGTAGGTTTGGCAGTATTTAGATGGACACAAGGAATCTCACAGTGATGTGATATTGGAGAACCGCCAGCCAGTCAGCTCACTGGGTAAGAGGATTTAATAATATGAATTTCATGGAATAACTAATATTCTGATGATTACATGTCGTCGTGTGTGTGCTCTCTGTGATGTTGTTGGTGCTGGGTGTCTGTCCTGTGGATACCTTGATGAATACGAAGTGTACATGTGAGGGATAGCTGTTGTGACTGACTTCCAAGAAGGTTTAGTTTTCAGACACTGTTTGTATAATTGAGCATTACATGGTTTAAAACAGAACTGTCCATTGTTTGTCACACTGTTGAGAAAAAATATAAATTGAAATTTTCCTGTAATATGCCTTCCTTTCAGGTGATGCTCAGTTTTCTTGTAAGAATAAGTAACTGTCGTAACAATTCAGGTCAGTCTTCAGACAGGGCACACAATACACTGGGAGAGTAGAGATGGGTTTCGTTTCAAAGGTTTGTGATATGAAAAGAGGTGGCGTCATCAATAGATTGTTCGTTGCTCGTTTCCATGGTGATTTGCGCACTTTTCAGAGCACGACACTTGTTATACATAAACCCATTATATTGGTTTCTCCGCCTTTCTCTCTGCTGACTGACAGGTGTAAAGACTGACTGTGAGCCAAGATGGAGACATCGAGATCCAGAATACAGGAAACTACAGCAATAGGATTTTCTACATTAAATTACATTTTTACAAACAAGATTCTGGTAAATGTAGGGATGAAGAAGTCCATAATAATTTACAGTTTTATTTATTTGTACTTTTTGTGTTCACAGAGCAAATGGGGTCAGGAAGAAAGATGTCCTTAAAGGGACCATCCAGGCATTAGTACAATTTAACTACATTTGATAGATTTAGGGGTCATTAACCCCTTAAGGACCAAACTTCTGGAATAAAAGGGAATCATGACATGTCATGTGTCCTTAAGGGGTTAAAATGCTATATTTTTTGCATGTTCAAATATTTATAGCTTTTGTACAAAATAATTTTTTCATCAAGCTGCACATAAGCCTCCTTAGCCACGCTCCCCCATGCTAGAAGTGAGCTGCTTTTAATAAACAACCTGGCTGCAGACAGTCAGAGAAACTACAAACCCGTAGTGATATCCTTACTATACATCTCCATAGGTGTCCTGTCCTTCTAATGCAGGTTGCTTTGTAGTTGAAATTATTCAGTACTGTCAGTGGCTGAATTGTGTTTAAGTGTGTGACGGACCGCCTGGCACCCAGACCGAGTACCTCTGTCAATCGCTGTTTCCTAGTACTTGCAAGTACCATAAGCACCGCACTGGAGCACCATAACCACCGTAACCCCCACGAACTGCCGCAGCTTGGTTGGGGTCTCGCTGTACTCCACCTACCCTGAACCCAAGACCAGGATCCAGCTTCCAGTGGGTAGACCTCTCCTAGTCCAGGGAGTGAGGCAGGCTGCTCTTACAAGAGCAATCGTTGTAATCCAAGGCAGTATAGTGATTATAGCAATCCCCAGCGTGAATATAGCTCTCCAAACCCCCAAACATGAGCCTAGACTTCATGAAGGGTAAAACGAATTTCAGTTTAATGGTAGCCACAGCTGGCCTTTTATGACAGTCTCCATGCAAGGGGCACTCCCCCCTGGACCTGAGAGATGACTACAGTAAAAACATACACCATTACATTGGCTCTCAGGTCCAGGACACTGCCATACAAAATCAGATAATCCCTCCTCTGTGCCTGGGAGATAATTGGATCAGGAACTGGACTAATCTAATCCAGTTATCTCCAAGCACAGAAAAAACATACATTTTTACAAACCCCCCAAAATACATTAAAACACACAAAACCTCCACAAAAGTTACATCTCTGTCTGGAGTACAAAAGTACATAACTCACATGAACAGAGCCTTTTCAAGTGCATTGGGCAAGTTATATAGCAGGGTCCATAGTCCTAAGGCAAGAGGCTGGCCAGCAGGCCCCTCCAAGAACCTGTGACGGGGTTCAGTTCGTCACAATAAGAAAGTCCTTTTTATGGAGTGAGGGGGTGTGGCTGAAGAGACACGCTAATGCTCCAGCATTCTACAATTTGTTTTTTTAACCCTCTGACTGGGTATCCCGCATTTCCGTATGCAGCACTTACTGGTATAATTTTAAGCATTCCGCGATTCTCTCGCTTATTTATGTTTCTTTGCAGTGATAGTTATTTTCCCGTTCTCACTAACCCTGCTGGCAAAGAAAAAGAACATATTTTTTTTTTTTTTAACCAAATTTGAGAAAAATATTACGCTGTCAGAGGGTTAATGCAAAAATTCAGCACATGAATGAGGCCAAAAGGTCAAATGCATTAAAGTTCTATTGATGCCACTTTAAGAATGCGCATATGATCTATTATTATACATTAGTTTGCAGAAATACATTTGCAACATGTTAAGAAGTCCTATAAGTCTTCAGAACAGCATTTTATAGTTAATTACTGAAATGAATGTGCAAAACTGTTAAATGTAAAATGTCTGTAAAATATAATGGCAGTATTTAAAGGGACACTCCAAGCACCAAACGAACCTGTTGTGCATTTATAGGTTATGGTCTATTTATGTTCCCTGTAAATATTTTCCTGCACAAGTTGGCTTGTTACTAACAAAAATACTCACACTTCTAATTCCACTCCCTCACTCAAATACGTCATAGGGACAGTATGCTTCCTTGTGCCTGTTCAAAATCTTGTACGGCATATGATACCTGTTCATTATTTACCAGGGTTTGTGATTTGCCTATATGGTAGGTAAACATTCTATTCAATATCTAAAGGACAAAAATGTTAATATTTTCTTATACAATACCAACAGTAATGATTTGATATGGAGCATTTATGCTAATCATTGTTACATTCATTTCCAACAGATTTGTCTAAAGTCAAGACGACTTCTATAACATTTCAAACTCGTATTTCATCACCATCTAATCTAAACAAAGAAAAAAGTATATCTGAATGTAATTCATCTACAATTTATAATTCAGGCTCAGAGAATTGTGAGAGGGATGTTTCTGACCCATCAGGCCATCTCGTCAAAGACAATTTTACAGATATTGACATTTATACGTCATCAGACCATATACAGACGGAATATCCATCTACTCATCTTAAAGATGATTTATCATCATGTGAAGAAGGAAATCTCACAGACACAGACATGTACACACCCACGGAACACACACAGACAGAATATCTATCTACTTATATTAAAGACGAGTCGTCATCATGTGAAGAAGGAAATCTCACAGGCACTGACATTTACACACCCACAACACAGACAGAATATCCATCTACCCAAATAAAGGAGGAACCAACTTCATGTGAAGAAGAAAATCTCAGAGACATTTATACACAGATAAAAAATACTCCAAAAGTATATACATTTACTATCAATGAGGAATTGACCTCATATGAAAAGGGGAATCTCACAAATATTGACATATATTCTCTCACGGAGCATTCACAGACACATATTAACCAGGAATCATTGTCCAGCGAACAACTGAACATCACAGAGGTGGAATGTCATAAAATCACAGAACACACACCGTTACCTATTGATGTGTATAACAGTACTTCAAAGGATGAAAATAGCATTCTGTCTATAATTCAAGACAATGATGTTAATGCAAATTATAATAATAATTTAATTTATGCTGCACACTTGAGGACAGACAGCATGTATAACTGTCCTGAGGTTTGCTTTACTAGTAATGTGGATTTCAGGAAACATCAAGTTGTTCATAAAGGAAAGAAACTATCTTGTTCTGAATGTGGAAAAAAATTCTCTTTTAAATCGCAGTTGAGTAGACACCAGATAATTCACTCAGGGGAGAAACCCTATTCGTGCATTGACTGTGGGAAATCCTTTGTTCAAAAATGGAACCTTCTTCTACATCAGAGAAGTCACACAGGTGAAAAGCCATTTTCCTGCTCCGAATGCAGGAAATACTTCACTCAGAAGTCAAACCTCATTAGACATCAAAAAACTCACACGGGAGAGAAACCCTTCCAATGCCTGGAGTGCGATAGTCGTTTCATTCACAGATCTGATCTTCTCATACACCAGAGAGCTCACACTGGAGAAAAACCATTTGCTTGCTCTGAATGCGGTAAATGTTTTTCTCAGAAGTCAGTCTTGGTTAATCATCAAAAGATTCACACTGGTGAGAAGCCATTTTCATGTTCTGTGTGCAGGAAAGACTTCCTGCACAAATCAGATCTTAAGATACATCAGCGAATTCATACTGGAGAAAAACCGTTTGCTTGTTCTGTATGTGGGAAACGTTTTAAGGTAAAGTCTCAACTTGTCTCGCATCACAAAGTTCACAGAATAGAGAAACCATTCTCTAGCTCAGAATGTGGTTAATGTCAAACAGGGATGTAGCGGAGCCCTAGTCCTAGCAGGGACTCTTCAAAGTACAATCAGGCACAAGAAAAACACCAAAAGAATATCCCACCTCCTCCCCAGTAACTGGACGATACACATTTCTGGGAGTACAACTGAACTGAGGTTTATTTGTTCACACATAGCTTTTATGCACAGACCCCTACAGGGGTTTTACAACACAATAGGGGTTTCAAACAGAGGGGTAACTAGAAACCACGGGGCCCCTGTGCGAAAATTTCCCCCATACATCTACCTCTAAGCTCATACTTCCCCATCCCCCCCACACGTCCCCGATTTCCCCCCCACACACATACAGACAAACAGATGCACATGCAGACACATACATAGACATGTAGAGAGACACACACGCACTAACAGACACACACATACTCTCACACACACACACATTCAAACACACTCACAGACACACACATACACTCACACATTCAGACACACACAAATTATTAATATTAAATGTCCACCGAGCCTCCCTGCCTGGAGAGCTGGCATGGATCTGCCCCTGGGGTCCAGTGGGGCTTCAGTGCGGCGGGCGGCTGAGTTCCTGTCAGACGCAGTGAGGGAGCTGTGATCTCTCTGCTCTGCTCCCTCACGCACCGTTTGCTGATGCCGGGAGCCGGAATATGACGTCATATTCTGGCTCCCGGCATCAGCAAACGGTGCGCGAGGGAGCAGAGCAGAGAGATCACAGCTCCCTCGCCGCGTCTGACAGGAACTCAGCCGACGATGGGGCGGGGGGTCCATGAGGTAGCCAGCAGACCACCTCATGGCCCCCCTCCTCCCCATGACAGGGGGCGGGATCTACGCGGCTCACGGTCGCAAGGGCTGTGGCCGGGCCCCCTGCAGTGAGGGGCCGCTCGCAGCTGCGACCGTGGTAGGTATGCCACTGGTTTCAAACCCCAAATACTCTGTGTCTGAGAGATAATTGCGTGAGAAAAACTCTTTAATTATCTCTCAGGTACAGAAGAATCTACAATAATCCAAACACCCCCAAAACACATTTTAATATGTCATTGTTGCACTATATTACATTTTATGTAATTTGTGTAATGCATATATGAACTGGCAGCCTGGTAGAGGTGATATTGTCAATTCCAAAAAGGGTTAATTGGATTGTGTGAGAGATCAGAGCTTACAGCCCAAATTCCTCTTTGAAGCTGTGACCCCCCCTCAGCAAGCCTTGTGTTTCAGTATCCTATCCAAAAGAGACATTAAAAGGACACTATAGGCACTAAACAACTTTAGCTTAATGAAGTAGTTTTGGTGTGTAGATCATATCCCTGCAGTCTCTTTGCTCAATTGTCTACTATTTAGCAGTTAAATCACTTTGTTTATGCAGCCCTAATCACACCTCCCAGTATGTGACTTACACAGCCTTCCTAAACACGTCCTGTAGGAAGTCATCTAATGTTTATACTTCCTTTATTGTAAATTATGTTTAATTTATAATTTCACATCTCCTGCTCTGTTAATGGCTTTCTAGATCCTGCCGGAGCCTCCTGTATGTAATTTAAGTTCAATTTACAGAGCAGGAGAAAAACATGTTTAAAGTAAGTTACATCTGATTGAAAATGAAACCATTTTGTTTACATGCAGGCTCTTTCAGTCACAGCCTTGGGAGGTGCGGCTAGGGCTGCATAAATTGAAACAAGTGATTTAACTCTTAAATGGCAGTAGATAGAGCAGTGAAACTTCAGAGGCATGATCTATACACACAGACTGCTTCATTAAGCTATAGTTGTTTTCGTGACTATAGTGTCCCTTTAGTACCTATCCACAGATTAATACTCAAGCCTCATTTTGATCATGTTTAGAATGGGACAAGCACAGTCTTACAAATAAGTAGTAGTTCTGCCATAGACAGTCTGGGTGCAGGCATGAGGCTCCTGGATCTCCTCCTGACAGTGATTATAGCTCCTGTAGGAGCAGATGAGGAGATCCCCAGCATGGGGACCTGAAAACAATAAGCAGGCAAGCGAGTAGGCACATGTGGGCATGGTACTCAGTGACAGCGTTCCGTCACAAGGGGACTGTGTTAAGTATTTGTTACCTTGGAAAGAAACTTTTCTCTTTGGAATCTAGGAAATGTTTTCACAGACATGTAATCTAATTAATTTAATGATCTACATTTTGAATCAGATAAT
Organism: Pelobates cultripes; assembly: GCA_933207985.1. Taxonomy (NCBI): domain Eukaryota; kingdom Metazoa; phylum Chordata; class Amphibia; order Anura; family Pelobatidae; genus Pelobates; species Pelobates cultripes. The sequence goes on from CAKOES020000065.1 coordinate 16,441, forward strand.
CTTTCCAGTGATTTAGAATGTATTTAAATAAAGCTTTATATTCAGTTGGAGTATGTGTTATTAATTTTAAACTATCAAACATGTAACAAGTACTTCCTTACATGTCTTCATTCCATGGGGAGGGAACGTTCCAACATCAGTTATACTTTTCCCATTTAGTTCTTATTCATGAAGCATTGGAGTTGTATTCAGCTGTCACTCAAGTGGGCACAGTGTTTGTCATGGTTCTCCAATGACAAGCAGTTGGTAGTTTGTATATTTTCTCCATCGATGAAGCACGTCCATTTTCTCTCTGAATTAATTTAACATGTTGTTGTCCATTGCCATCTTATTTCTTCTAACATGTAGCCTCAGGCTGCTGTAATGGCACACCTAACCAACTATTACTTTCATAACGTGATGAAGACTCTTGTCTTTATCAAGTGCCTAGAGATATATACAGTATAGTTGATTTAAGACACTACTGAAGTATATTCACAAATAAATGCAATCTTTATCATTATATTTGTATATATCTTTTTGCAATGATTCCTAGAAAATATCGGGAAAATTGATTTTTATTTTTTCACCATAAAAATTCATTGATAGTGTGATAATACATCACATCTTCCCATCTTGCCCCTGGGGTTCGAGATGCTGACCATGGTCTTGTAACTCTGCTAGAATTCCTCCATACAAGCTGGTTGCGGAGATACTTCTAATAATAAACATGACCTCAGAATCTGAAAGAGCTTGTGTGGGACTTACAGCAGCGCTGACTGTACTACGCTGAAGGTGGCCCTGGGTAAAGATAAAGCTCTTTGTGTGGAGCTGAATATTTTGTGGTTTGTTCATATTTCTCAGTTTTGGTTGCAAATCACGTTTCTGTGTACCCATACCCACCACTGCCCTGAATGTCCACATTGGATTTGGTGGTGAGATGTGTTATAGGGTGGTTGCCTTTTTCACAGTATCAACTCCTTCAACCCTGTGACGAAATGCCTTTTGTCCCTGGATTGTTAGGTGACAAGCTGCCCTTTGCCCCCGGCTTTTGGAGGAGCCTGATTGCCAGCCTCCTTCCTCGTGACTATGGCCCTGGGGTGTATTGCCATTTAAAAAGACTATTTGGGGCTTATTGGCTTCTAAAGACAGTTCTTCCCATTTGAATCCATGGGAAGGTGTGTTTCTTCCCCTCCCCCGTTTCCTGTCTATTGGTCTCCAGCAGGGCGTTGTCCCAGGCACACTGCCAAACCAGTTGGAACTGACTGCTTTTGTCCCTCGGTTTCTCAACAGCCCTTGCTATGTTTTACCCCATGGAAAATCTACTCTGTTCATGGGATCTGAGCGCTGTTCACCTAGATTGGGCGCTCAGATCCGAGCTATCTGGGGATAGGTTAAATGTGGGGGTTCTGTGTAATAAAATAAGAATTATGTATTTTTATGTACTTTTACGTATTTTGCTGTTAGTGTTAAATGTAGATATTTTCTGTACCTGGAGATAATTGAGTTTACTGCAGTGCCTTAAGCCAATTATCTCCAGGATGGAGAGGAGGGATTTCATTGTGTATGTGAGAGTGTTATCATGTTAATTAGTGTTCCCATTGGTTTGTGTCCCTTTTGTCACAGTTTACCACCAGGTCCAGGGGGTGTGCCTCTGACCTGAAAACTTGTATATAAGGAGTAATAAACGCTCATTGGAGTCAGATCATCTTGTACCTTCATGAAGTTTCTATAATCACTATACTCCCCAGGGTATAATCACTAAGCTCTGCTAAGAGCTTGTTCCTGTTCCTGCTCTCTGGAATTCGGAGAGAGGTCGACCTGCTGGAAGCTGGACCCTGGTCCTGGGTCCAGAGTGGGTGGAGACGGCGAGATCCCAACCAAGCTGCGGCGGTTCGTGGGGTCTGCAGTGGTTATGGTGTCAGGCAGAGTGCAGGGGGGGCTCGGAAAGCACTAGGAGCATCCGTCGGCGGAAGGTACCCGGTCGGGGTGCCAGCGGTTCTGTTACAAACCCGTTAAAGCCAGATCACCCAATCAGAGTGTGTAGGGAGGTGTAGTTATCAATTTCAGTGGGTAGGGCTTACAGACTGCCATGGTTTTGGGGGACATATATGATTTTTGCACTCTGTCAGACAGGCATGGACCTATTTCCTACTAGACAGAGTAGGCACCACCATGGTTCTCAGCACTTATAATGTGCCTTTTTGAGTTTAAATAGGCAGGTAGGGAGAGGTAAGTATCAGGAGTCTTTGTCAGTGTTGTTTGTGCTACAGGAATAGGTTTAGAGGGTGTAAAACTTTGTACTGTCCCTGGACAGGAAGAGATCACTTTTCATCTGCCCACTTGTAACTTCTCACACAGGAAATGCCTTGCAGGAGGAGCAGGGGAAGATCTCTGTGATGCACACTATATAACTACTGCTGCTCTAATATAATCAATCATAGAAAACGGACTGGTTTACAGAAGTCATAGACGGGCGAGAACTTTGCAAATAACCCTTCAAACTACAGCACTCAAAGTCTAAACCTGAAAATAAACCCTTTACCTTATTCCTTTGTTTAACTCCACTTAACAAGTAAACTCCTCACATGCCTCAATACAAAATTTAATCCAACTCTAACCTTACCCTAAATAATTCTTAACAGCCTTGATGAGAGAAAAACAAGTAGCACGAGAGGTGAGAACGGACAACAGCTCAATCAGCCTGCCCTTTGGTGGGTCCCCACTCAGATCTCAAGCTGGTCTTAGCTCAACTTGTGCCATTACAGAGAGAACATATCTGAAGCATATCAGACTATTGGGATCTTATTCCCTAAACTGCGAGCATTTGTAGACATAACTCTAAGCTTATCATTTAACACACTTTCTACAGGCACCTTCTGTCCTTTTTTGGGGGGGCAATTGGATTGATGTTTTATCAACCTTCCCCCCCCCCCTCTCCTAGTTTAAATACATCCTAGCAAAACCTCTGAACTGCTCACTGAGAACATTTGTTCCCTTTTGAGAAAGATGCAAACCATCTTTTTTGTACAGTTTATTTCCATTCCAAACAGAGCTACCATGAGAAATAAAGCCAAATCCTTGCTCCTGACACCATTCACCAAGCCACAAGTTAAAGTCCCTAATACGCATCTGCCTTTCGTTCTGAGTGTTATGAACAGGCAGAACTTTAGAGAAGGACAGTGTGGAAGCAACCTGCCTTAGATCATTGGCAAAAACACAAAAATACTTCCTTTACCTCTGAAACCTCATTGCAAGCCAAGTCATTAGACAATGGACAGGTACATCTAATTCCCCTTCCTGCTTTGCTCGCTTAACAATATTACAAATACATCGGGGAAGCCAAAGATCAGAACAGGCAGCACAAGTTCAGAAGCGATGATACAGGTAAGGGTCAGGATCAGGATGCAACAGGAGAGTCTCTGAAGGTCTTTACACAATCAGGAGCACAGTATAACTGAGCGAAGAGTGAAGGGTGTGTGCGACTTAAATAGGGAAAGTGGGTGGTCTTGTCAATTGAGGTTCCACTTTAGTCTCCATCTCTTGTACCTTTAAAAGGCTCTGTGTTGGCGCACGTGCACTCTTTGATTCTCCTGAAGTTCTTCGTTCATTGTGGTCGCACATGGAAGCAGCAGCCTTTTCAGCAGCAGCTGACTTCTGTTTTTGCCCTGTTCAGGAGCCAACGTCCGTGCGAACGGAGTTCTGTCTCCAGTGTAGGAGAGTAGCATTCGCATGAACATAGGTCTCGTTCGTACACATGAAGTTCTTCCTTCTGTATCTGGTAAGTGGCGTTCATGTGAACAGAGTCGATACAGTAATTAACTAAATTATCTCCCAAGCAAAGGGGAGGGATTGTATGCCATGTGTGGGAGTGCCTTAGATTGTAACTCTATTGTTATTGGTTTACAAGTTTGTGTCCCGTCCCCAACAAGGTCCATGTGGGCATACCCCTTGCATGGGGATTGTCATAAAAGGCCAGTGTGGCACCATTAAAATTGAATTCCTGCTTTACCCTCAACATAGAGACCTACTATACCTGCTATATCATTAGCTCTTATAAGAGCTTCACAGCTATGCCTACTCTTCACTGCTTGGATTGATGGTTGGGAATACTTTGGTACTCTCTACTCTAGGAGGAAAGGACATCTCTGACGGCGGAAACCCCTCCACTAGTAGGGTGGCCGTTACATACATAAACATCAGTCAAGCTTTGAAGGGTACAACATGTTTTATTAGGGCCAAGTTGCTTGTTTATATACACAGACCCATCTCTGTGTCTGGGAGATAAGTGAGTTTGCTTTGGCTTAAACTAATTATCTCCCAGGAACTAGAGGTAGAAAATATGACACAAAACACCCCAAAATACATACATATCAATAGGAACCCCCACAAATTGTATATCCCCATATAGCCTGGATCTGAGCGCCCAAGTTGTCCGTGCCAAATTAGTTCCAGATAAAAGTAGGCAGTGGTCGGTCAACTTTCGGGAGTTCCAATACAAAAAGAAACAATAATATGATCTGTAACATAAACAGCTATCATAGGGCAATATGTTAAAACCAATATATAGTATAAAAAGTAACTTGGAGCACTCACACTTTAGAGAGCCATATAAGTCGGCTCTCTACTGTAAAGGCATGGAGAGTATTTCCGGAAAGAAGCTGTATAAAAGATGGTCCCCCAGAAACTGATATCAAATTTCATCTGGATGCAATCAGGAACCAAAATAAATTTTAAAAGTAAAATACTTTATTGGAAATAAAAACTGAACAGGCACAACGCGTTTCGACCACTCTTCATCAGGTGAAATAATGTTATGTGACAGCAACTTGCTTATATATCAAATACAAAATTAAAACATTCCAAACACATGTATAAAAATACAAAACCCACCCCTCAATACCATATATGGGAGTTCCTGTTTTCCTTCCCTCCCAAAATGGAGTCCTTTTCCCATATAGTCTGTAGAAGTCGACCTTCTCATAATGGCCACGCTATCCGGATGCTTATTGCCGGTTGCGTGACTTCCGGTATTCAGGCCGATACGTCATTTCCGTTTAACGTAAAGTTTTTACATTTTCCATTATTTTGCCAAGGCCTTTGACACGGTAGACCATGAAATTATTTTGCAGAAATTTAAAAATTGATTTGCCGCCTGCCTGGTTTTGATTGTATTTATCAGATCAATTGCAACAATGTGACAATTTCTGATAGTGCCTCCCTCCCTCTCCCGGTCACGTGTGGTGTTCCCCAAGGCTCCATATCCAGCCCCCCACTATTCACATTATTTATAAATGATCTGCCTAACATCTGCAAAGCCTTAACTGTACACATGTATGCAGACGACACATGTATGTAATCTACGCTACTAAACCCAATCTACCGGAGCTTGAGGGTGTGCTCCAAGACAAGTTCGCAGAGGTAAACAAGTGGATAGTGGTAAACACACTCTTCCTAAACACTGACAAAACTGTCACAATGATCTTTGGAACTGTACCTAAATTACATAAACTACAAAATCAACAACTGTGTGTGAGAACAAATTTAAATAGCACACTGACCGCAGTCCGTTCTTTCAAATATCTAGGTATGTCTTTAGACCCCAATCTATCTTTTGGCCTTCACATTGAAAAACTCTCTTTAAAATGTTATCCAAAACTAGGTGCCCTGTACAGAAACAAATCCTGCCTAAGCCTTAAAGTAGGTCACTATATATATATATATATATATATATATATATATATATATATATATATAAAAAGTAGAGGCAGAATGTCTGCCTACACTGATTCAATGAGTAAATAACAGGAATACAACCGTGCAGCAAAAGTCTCCCACTGTAGTTCCTCCAATGTAATGACCAAAAAAATAAAAATTGGAGTAATGCACAGCTGGTATTTAAAGTGCACACCCAGGTGTTACCATATTTTTTGGAAGGACAAAGTACAAGTTGCAAACGTGAATGCCCTTTCCCAATGCTAATGTCCTTGATAAAGCATGGATACAAATACACACATATACAGGAAAAGTGCTCACACTAATTGCACTGCCGCCCCTCACATATCAAACAGGAACCAAATCAGCTGTAAAACAGGTTCCATCAACCATCCACCTTACTGAGTGCTTCATCCACTTCCTGGTTCATCAAAAACGTGCGTGATGACGTCAGACGACGCGTCCATAGAGTGTGACGTCATCACGTCTGGTTGCTAGGATACAGGTAGACAAAAGACTGCACTTCCTTCTAGCGCTGACCTCATCACAGGGGGCTCGGTCGCGCTGTTAAAGCGCTGCAGCGCAGACCGGGCCCCTGCAGACTCATTGCTATCGGGTGGCCCTAAGAGCATGGGCCACCCAATGGGCCCCTTCAATGTGTGGCTCGCGGTGGTAGAACGGGTGGGCTTAAGGGGCAGCTGTACTGGGCTGAGTCATTCCTAGGGGGCCCGAAGCAGCTGCCCCTTAAGCCCACCCGTTCTACCACCGCGAGCCACACATTGAAGGGGCCCATTGGGTGGCCCATGCTCTTAGGGCCACCCAATAGCAATGAGTCTGCAGGGGCCCGGTCTGCCCCTTTTGTCCCACGTTAAAGACGGCCCTGGTTTTACCCACATACCCCAAACAGCACGGACACTTTAGGAAGTAAACGACAAATTAAGTTTGACACGTAAAGAACCCTTTCAATTTATTTGATGGCCAGTTCGAGGATCGGTGCAAAATTCACCCTTGATTATCCCGTTGCGGTGGTTACAACTAAGCAGGGATAAGTCCCGTGTACATGAGATACATTGTCTAGCTTCAGTACAGACTGTCAAATTGACTTTTTTCATTAGAACAATCTTTTGTTTACCTGTATCCTAGCAACCGGAAGTGATGACGTCACACTCTATGGACGCGTCGTCTGACGTCATCACGCACGTTTTTGATGAACCAGAAAGTGCATGAAGCACTCAGTAAGGTGGATGGTCGATGGAACTAGTTTTACAGCTGATTTGGTTCCTGTTTGATATCTGGGCAGGGCCGGACTGGGGATACAAAGCAGCCCTGAAAAAAAAAAATCTATGCCAGCCCCGCAGCACGGCATGGGGAAAAAAAAGGTGAGTAAAAACACTATTTTTAAACACACACAGACACACACATACACTATGACAGGCACCTACCCACACCATGACAGACACACACATACCATGACAGGCACACACACACACACCTTGACAAACACACACATACCATGACAGACATGCACACACCTGGAGAGAGACACACATACCTTGACAGACACGCACACACCTTGACAGACGCGCACATACCATGAGAGTCACACACATACCGTGACAGACACACACCCATCATGACACACAGACACACACCATGACAGACAGAAACACACCATGACACAGACACACACACATACACTCACACTAACAGACTGACACATAATATAGCTACCTGTAGGCAACTGGCCAGGGAGTCGTGCAGGACAGACAGCTAGGTCAGGTGTGCTGGCGGCTGCAGGGGGATCTGCTCCCCATCGTGCATCTTAATGAGACCGCAGCAGGAATATGACGCGCGAGGGCGGGGGAGCAGAGCCAGCACAGCCAGCTCCCCCTGCGGCCGCCAGCACAGACAGCTGTCTGTCCGGCTCCAGGTGCCAACAGCCCACCGGGAAATTTCCTGGTATCCTGGTGGGCCAGTCCGGCCCTGTATGTGGGGGGCAGCACTGCAGTTAGTGTGAGCACTTTTCCTGTATATGTGTGTATTTGTATCCATGCTTTATCAAGGACATTAGTGTTGAGAAAGGGTATTCACCTGAAACGTTTGCAACTTGTACTTTGTCCTTCCAATAAATATTAGCACCTGGGTGTTCACTATTTCTTTTTTGTTTTGGACCTAAAGTAGGTGTAACAAACGCTAATGCCGTTCATTGATTATCGGGATGTAGTGTATGCACCTGCATAAACTTAAAGGGAAACTATAGTGCCAGGAAAACATACTAATTTTCCTGGCACTATAGCTTCCCCCTCCTGTGGCGCTCGTATTAGGATCTCCCCATAGGAAAGTATTATTCACTGCTTTCCAATGGGATATTCCGGTGACGCTGGAAGTTATGTTCAGCGTCGTTTAGCCAACCAGAAGTCCCCTATCCACATGGAAGTCCCTCTAGTGGCTGTCTGGTAGACAGCCACTAGAGGAGGAGTTAACCCTAGCAGGTAATTAGTGCAGTTTATAAAATCTACAATAATTACATGCTATGGGTAAAGGTTGATGGGAGTTTGCACCCAGACCACTTTAATGAGCTGAAGTGGTCTGGGTGCCTACAGTGTCCCTTTAATGTGTTATATAATTTGTTTTGCCGCTTTGTACTAGAATGTAATTACATGACCCACCACTGTGACATGTTAAAAGAGCTCAACTGGCTATCGCTGGAATCCCGACGCACCCTTCATCTTTCCAGCTTTGTGTTTAAGAGCATTTATGGGAAGCTCCCTCCCTACCTGAGTAGAATGCTCTCCCCAACTGTTCCCATCTCCTAAAACCTCCGATCCAGTACTAGCATGATATTTAGCATACCGCAATACAAAAATAAAGTGGTTCGATCCTCCTTTTCCTACAGAGCACCGCAATTATGGAATAACCTCAAGGACACAGTCAAATCTTCATTCAATCTAAAATCCTAAGATGTACGGCAATATACCTCAATACAGAATGCACCTGTCATGGCTGAATATATTTATCACCTGTTATGTATTAAATTTATATATGTGTGTGTGTGTGTATATATATGCTGTATATTGTATTATTTTTTGTAATATTATATTGTATCCTATTGTAACAATGCAGTGTTTGTGAGCCCAGGACATAATTGAAGAAAACATTGAGAAATCACAATGTATCCTTCCTGGTAAAATATTTTATGAATAAATTAAATAAAATTCAATAATTGTGAAAAAAAACCTGATTTGCAAATAAAGCTGCCAATCCAATGCTTTTCCACACGAAATGACTAGACGAAGGTTAACCCAGCAATGAAAACATCACAGTTTCTGCAGAATAGCAATGTTGTCAGCTTCGGGGTTAAAACATGGGAGATGGGAGACATGGCACCCAAACCATCATTGAGATGAAGCGCCCTGGGTTCCAATAGCGTCCCTTTAATCCATCTTCACCCATTGAAGGTTATGCACAGACTGAACTCTGAGAGCATGGAGAGTCCTTATAAAGGCTTCCCCACACTATGTCAGCTAATGCAAAGCATGAGAACACTTCCCACTCCATGCAATATGAGTCACAACGCTCTGACAGCTAAGTCTATAGAGAAGAATCACATGGGATGGGACCTCTCTAGAGCACATGGGATGGGGCCTTTCTAGGGTACAGAGGATGGGGGCTTTATAGGGTACACGGGATAGGGCCTTTCTAGAGCACATGGGATAGGGCCTTTCTAGAGCACATAGGATAGGGCCTTTCTAGGGTACAGAGGATGGGGGCTTTATAGGGTACATGGGATAGGGCCTTTGTAGAGCACATGGGATGGGGCCTTTCTAGGGTACAGAGGATGGGGGCTTTATAGGGTACATGGGATAGGGCCTTTCTAGAGCACATGGGAGGGAGGCTTTCTAGGGCACATGGGATGGGGGCTTTCTTGGGCACATGGGATGGGGCCTTTCTAGGGCACATGGGATGGGGGGCTTTCTAGGGCGTATGGGATGGGGGCTTTCTAGGGTACATGGGATGGGGGCTTTATAGGTGTTAAGACACCTCCAGTGTCTTTAGGCAAAACCGCAGTTTAGTAGACCTTCCCCGGCTGCAGTACAGTCTCCGTTCGCTTAATCTGTAATATATGAACCAAATGCAGGGGAAGCGGCAATCTCCCGAATGAGATCCGTGAACGGCTCCAAACTCCCGAACGGCAATACGCGAATTGCTGGTAACCGTTGAACAGCAATATTCACCAAGCGGCTTCCGTTCCATCCAGCAGTCTCTAAACGTGAAGAAGAAATCCCCCCAATAACGAGACAGAAGCTCCGCATTGAGGGTCAAACAGGATCTGGCTTTACTGTGGGCTACCTGCCCGTATTTATGCAGGTCTCCCACTTGGTGGACACTCCCCTAGGGGACCAAATGGGAGACTGGAATTACAGATAGACATGGGGACATTCCAGACATACAGTTACAGATTTTACCCACAGTGCATTATGATTCCCTCCCCTCTGTCCTGGAGTTAATTACCAAGTAACTCAATTAACTCCAGAACAAAGCCAGTCGCCATTTTAAATATAAAATCACAAAAGACATAAAAATATATAACTTCACAAAAACCGAACATTTCCCATTCGTATTACATATCCCCAGATAGCCTGGATCTGAGTGCATATTATTAGCGAATAGCGCTCAGATCCCACACACATAGTTCAATCGCCATGGAGTCAAAGTTCTTACAGTCTTTCGGTATACGAATGACTCCATGGGAAGGCTATCTGGGTTAAGTCTTTTCGTATGCTCAAAAACTCCCGAACGGCCGGTGTTCATATGGTTTCGTGGAGGCAGCCAGGCGTTCCGTTGTTTCAGCAGTGTTCGGCAGAAAAAGTGTCCGTTTTTAGTTCCACAGAAATAGAGCCAAACACCGCTGGGCGTTCGCTTGGTTTAAAATGGCCGCTGCCTCGTGGTCGACATACGAACGACGACCACCCTGAATTCGGTTTAATTGAGAAGTGTCTGCGGTTAACCACAACGTTCTAATTGGGATCAATAGGTTAACCAGCAGCACACTTCTCTCCTGGGTGGCCGTTCGTTCGGCAGTTTTGTTCAGGAAAAAAGAGTCATTCGAATGGCTGGGCTATGGAAACCAGCCATTCATACGAACGGGAGACAAACAGACGAATGCAATTAAAATACAAGCAGACAGATGGTTCTGTCACAATAGGGTACATGGGATAGGGCCTTTCTAGAGCACATGGGAGGGAGGTTTTCTAGGGCACATGGGATGGGGGCTTTCTTGGGCACATGGGATGGGGCCTTTCTAGGGCACATGGAATGGGGGCTTTCTAGGGCCTATGGGATGGGGGCTTTCTAGGGTATATAAGATGGGGCTTTTCTAGGGTACATGGGATGGGGGCTTTCTTGGGCACATGGGATGGGGCCTTTCTAGAGTACATGGAATGTGGGCTTTCTAGGTTACATGGGAGAGGGCCTTTGTAGAGCACATGGGAGGGGGGCCTTCTAGGCCGCATGGGATGGGGGCTTTCTAGGGTATATAAGATGGGGCTTTTCTAGGGTACATGGGATGGGGGCTTTCGAGCAACTGTGCAGTAATGGCTGTACAGTTGCTAGGTTTAAACATTTAGGAGACATGTCCCCAATGGCAAGTGGGTGCATAGGAAGGCAAAACATTTTAGTAGTTTTATTGACCCAATAGGACTTTTGATTATTATAAAAGCCATCACATAATTAACCTTTCGATTGCTGGAGATTCGCTCAGTTTGACCAAATTCCGACTGCATTTGGCTTCAGTAAATATGTCGCAATTCAATCATTTTCACTGTTTTTTGTCTATGCAGACAAAATTGGTGTTTAGTGAATAACACCGACTCAGAGTGTGTGGTGACAGCATGAGAGAGAATGTGCGAGAATGAGGGCATGAGATTGAGACAGGGAATTAGTAAGTGTGAATAAGTAGTACAGGTAGGTAGTTCATCCCAAAGTATATCCCACCATAGGTGCTGGTGCCGCAGGTAAGTGTCCTGTTTGTGGGAGAGAGCATGAGCCAGTGTCACTCTGAGAGTGTGAGTGTCTGGAAGAGAGTGCTTGGGAGAGCAGGTGAGAGAGACGGAGAGCAAGTGATTGTATGGAAAAGAGCACATGAGAGACCATGTGAGTGACAGACAGTGTGTGTGAGTGATAGTGAATGTGACTGTCAGAAAGTGAGTGTAAGTGATAGACAGGAAATATGACTGTCAGACAGTGAGTGTGAGTGAGAAACAGTGAATGTGAATGTCAGACAGTTTTTGTGAGTGATAAATCAGTGTGAGTGACAGACAGTGAGCATGAGTGATATGCAGCAAGTGTGAGTGAGATAGACAGTGAATGTCTGTATAACAGACAGACACTGAGAATGAGTAATATGCAGACAGTGACAAAGAGTGGGTTTGAGTGACAGACATTGAGTGTAAGTGATAGAAAGTCAGTGTGAAACAATCAGTGTGAGTAATAGACAGTTGCGTGTGAGTGACTGACAGTATGAGTAACAGTGAGAGCGATTGACAAAGAGTGAATGTGAGTGGTAGACAAACAGTGGATGATATACAGACATTGAGTGTGACAGAGTGAGTGTTATTGACAGACAGTGAGAGTGAGTGACAGACAGTGGGTGAGAGACAGATAGTGAGTGAGTGAGTGAGTGACAGACAGACAGTGAGTGTGAGTGACAGGCAGACAGTGAGTGAGTGTGAGTGACAGGCAGACAGGCAGTGAGTGTGAGTGACAGACAGTGAGTGACAGAGAGTGAGTGACAGGCAGACAGTGAGTGACAGACAGACAGACAGTGAGTGAGTGTGAGAGACAGACAGTGAGTGAGGAAAGAGGCGAACAGTAAGTGTAAGTGATAGACAGTGAGTGTGAGACAATCAGTGTGAGTAATGGACAGATAGTGAGTGTCAATGATACAGTAACAGTGAAAGTGAGTGGTAGACAAAGAGAGGATGAAATACAGACATTGAGTGTAACAGAGTGAGTGTGAAATACTGAGTGTGACTGACAAATAGTGAGTGTGAGTAACAGATACTGATTGTGAGTGAGTGTGAGTGACAGACAGAGAGTGGGTGTGAGTGACAGACAGACAGTGAGTGTGAGAGACAGACAGACAGTGAGTGTGAGAGACAGACAGTGAGTGTGAGAGACAGACAGTGAGTGAGTGTGAGAGACAGACAGTGAGTGAATGTGAGTGACAGACAGTGAGTGAGTGTGAGTGACAGACAGAGAGTGAGTGTGAGAGACAGTGAGTGAGTGTGACAGACAGTGAGTGAGTGTGAGTGACAGACAGAGAGTGAGTGTGAGAGACAGTGAGTGAGTGTGACAGACAGTGAGTGAGTGTGAGAGACAGACAGTGAGTGAATGTGAGTGACAGACAGTGAGTGAGTGTGAGTGACAGACAGTGTGAGAGACAGTGAGTGAGTGTGAGTGACAGAGTGAGTGAGTGACAGAGAGTGAGAGACAGTGAGTGAATGAGTGACAGACAGAGAGTGAGTGACAGACAGAGTGAGTGTGAGTGACAGACAGTGAGTGAGTGTGAGTGACAGACAGTGAGTGAGTGTGAGAGAGACAGTGAGTGTGAGAGAGACAGTGAGTGAGTGTGAGAGACAGACAGTGAGTGAGTGACAGGCAGTGAGTGAGTGTGAGTGACAGGCAGACAGTGAGTTTGAGAGACAGACAGTGAGTGAGTGACAGACAGACAGTGAGTGTGAGTGACAGGCAGACAGTGAGTGTGTGACAGAGAGTGTGAGTGACAGACAGACAGTGAGTGTGAGTGACAGACAGTGAGTGACAGACAGACAGTGAGTGACAGACAGACAGTGAGTGTGAGTGACAGACAGACAGTGAGTGAGTGACAGACAGTGAGTGTGAGTGACAGACAGACAGTGAGTGTGAGTGACAGACAGACAGTGAGTGTGAGTGACAGACAGTGAGTGACAGTGAGTGAGTGACAGACAGACAGTGAGTGTGAGTGACAGACAGACAGTGAGTGTGAGTGACAGACAGACAGTGAGTGTGAGTGACAGGCAGACAGTGAGTGTGAGAGATTTGATTTTCCTGCTTCCGGTTTCTCTCTGTATCATGTGACCTCGGTAGTCACGTGTTTCCGGTGAGGTCACACCTCCTGTAGCTGGAAGGAACAAGTCTGTGAGCAGGTTGGAATGTTCTCACTGTCTGTATGAGATCCCTGGATACAATGTATCATTATTATACTTACTGTATCATTACATTGATATTATACCCTGTACATTATCAGTATAATCTGTGTATCATTATTATACTTACTGTATCATTACATTGATATTACACCCTGTACATTATCAGTATAATCTGTGTATCATTATTATAGTTACTGTATCATTACATTGATATTATACCCTGTACATTATCAGTATAATCTGTGTATCATTATTATACTTACTGTATCATTACATTGATATTACACCTTGTACATTATCAGTATAATCTGTGTATCATTATTATACTTACTGTATCATTATATTGATATTATACCCTGTACATTATCAGTATAATCTGTGTATCATTATTATACTTACTGTATCATTACATTGATATTACACCCTGTACATTATCGGTATAATCTGTGTATCATTATTACAGTTACTGTATCATTACATTGATATTATACCCTGTACATTATCGGTATAATCTGTGTATCATTATTATACTTACTGTATCATTACATTGATATTATACCCTGTACATTATCAGTATAATCTGTGTATCATTATTATACTTACTGTATCATTACATTGATATTACACCCTGTACATTATCAGTATAATCTGTGTATCATTATTATACTTACTGTATCATTACATTGATATTATACCCTGTACATTATCGGTATAATCTGTGTATCATTATTATAGTTACTGTATCATTACAATGATATTATACCCTGTACATTATCGGTATAATCTGTGTATCATTATTATACTTACTGTATCATTACATTGATATTATACCCTGTACATTATCAGTATAATCTGGTATCGATATTTATACTTACTGTATCGATACATTGATATTATACCCTGTACATTATCAGGTATAATCTACAATGTATCATTATTATACTTACCATCATTACATTGATGTTATACCCTGTACATTATCCGGTATAATCTGTGTATCATTATTATAGTTACTGTATCATTACATTGATATTACACCCTGTACATTATCAGTATAATCTGTGTATCATTATTATACTTACTGTATCATTACATTGATATTATACCCTGTACATTATCAGTATAATCTGTGTATCATTATTATACTTACTGTATCATTACATTGATATTATACCCTGTACATTATCAGTATAATCTGTGTATCATTATTATACTTACTGTATCATTACAATGATATTATACCCTGTACATTATCAGTATAATCTGTGTATCATTATTATAGTTACTGTATCATTACATTGATATTATACCCTGTACATTATCAGTATAATCTGTGTATCATTATTATACTTACTGTATCATTACATTGATATTACACCCTGTACATTATCAGTATAATCTGTGTATCATTATGTATCATTACATTGATATTACACCCTGTACATTATCGGTATAATCTGTGTATCATTATTATACTTACTGTATCATTACATTGATATTATACCCTGTACATTATCAGTATAATCTGTGTATCATTATTATACTTACTGTATCATTACATTGATATTATACACTGTACATTATCAGTATAATCTGTGTATCATTATTATACTTACTGTATCATTACATTGATATTATACCCTGTACATTATCAGTATAATCTGTGTATCATTATTATACTTACTGTATCATTACATTGATATTACACCCTGTACATTATCAGTATAATCTGTGTATCATTATTATACTTACTGTATCATTACATTGATATTATACCCTGTACATTATCAGTATAATCTGTGTATTATTATTATTATACTTACTGTATCATTACATTGATATTATACCCTGTACATTATGAGTATAATCTGTGTATCATTATTATACTTTGTAGCGGAGATGCAATAGTACCCAGGTTATCTCCGCTTATAATCCAAGTGAGACTCAGGAACAAGTAAATAGTAAATCCAAAGGCAGGGTTTCCAGCAGGTAAAATACAGCAATATCCCAACAGCAATCACAATAACTGGACGACACACAGTTTCAGGAGCATAACTCACAAGCCTTTAATCACAGTCTCCTTATAAAGCATGCTCCCATGCAAGGGAGGGACTTACAGTAATTATTACAGTAGCCAATCCTGTCCTGGTAACCTCCCACACATCTCCTCCCCTCAGCCAGCATCATAATCCCCTTATCCAGCACACCAATTCCCCCCGTTTCTGGATGTACCCCTAAAACGTAGGGGGTGCCCTTTATAAATCATACATCCGGGTGACCCTGATCTGGGTGAACAACATATCCAAAAATCACCCAGATCGGACCGAGGTTAGGGAAAAGTATGGAGGGAATAAGTAGGCCGACCGCTTACCCAGACTAAGAGCTAGCGGGTGGTTCCATGTGAATGGGCCTTGCGGTCGGTCTGGCATAAAGGGAACAAAATACTACCGAAAGCCACTCTAGCTATGAGGCTAGGGGGTCGCCTGAATCCCCTGGATTGATATTCTCTATTTACGAGCAGGGGCGTTCGACAGTTTGGAACCCGACGGACCAGGCTAATGGAAGGTCTCAGCGGTGTGCAGCCTGAGTGTCGATTTTAGTTCCGAACTTTCGGCGGCCAAAACTACCGCTGTTAAAATTTTAAAATGGCGCCGCCCGCATTGATGCGTTGTCGAATGGCGTACCCCGAAAAGAACAAAGGACGGCTACTTACTGTTCAATTACCCGTTCGCAACAATGTTGCAACGGGTAATTGAGGACACCCTTCACACAGGGAGGTCTGGTTGTTCGGTAGTTTCATTCGAATAAACTAAGGGAATGAAACTACCGAACAATCAGAGGAATACAATTCTTTTTTCAATACAAAGAAAATACAGCAGATACACGGATGCAGCTTTATACAGTATTTTGTAGGGTCGCCTGGTGCCATCCGCTACACTGCTCCCCCTTGCCCACAAGCCGGCATACACAGTCTGATCCAACACGGATCGGCTTGGGGATGTCCGGGGAGGCTCACAGATCATTTCTCTAGGTCAGTTTGTCGGGACAACCCATCAGCATTTCCATTCTGTTTACCCGGGCGGTACTGGATATTAAAGTCAAAGGGCTGCAGCGCCAGACTCCAGCGCAGCAGCCGGGCATTGTCCCCAGCCACCCGGTTTAGCCATACTAACGGGTTGTGATCCGTGAGCAGGGAAAAAGCTTGTCCGTACAAATAGGGCTGTAATTTCTTCAGGGCCCACCCCACAGCCAGGCATTCTTTCTCGATGGCGGCGTAGCTTACTTCTCGAGGTAACAGTTTCCGGCTGATGTAAGCCACGGGATGTTCTCCGCCATCGGCCCCGACTTGGCTCAATACTGCTCCCAATCCAAACATAGAAGCGTCTGTGTGGACAAGAAAGCGTTTTAGTTGGATTGGGAGCTGCCAAGACAGGGGCATTTGTCAATGCATCTTTCAACAACTGAAATGCCTGTTCACACTCCGGGGTCCAGGTTACTTGGCGGGGTAGGTTTTT
>CAKOES020000065.1:33938-66298 GCA_933207985.1 Pelobates cultripes
CTGCCTTCCTGGCTGCTTCGGTAAGGGAGGTAGGGTTTCTGTCTCTTACCCACTCCTGTACCTCGCTGTTTACTCCTTCATAAAATTGCTCCAGCAGTACCATTTGCAATACATCCTCCATAGACCGTGCCTTGCTCGCTTGCACCCACCCCAAGACTGCTCGTTGTAGTCTGCATGCCCACTCAGCATGTGAGTCTTTCTCCACCTTCTTTAGATCCCTGAATCTCCGCCGGTATGCTTCTGGTGTTATAGCATACCTGGCCAGTATAATTTCTTTCACTTTGTGATAATTCCGAATTTCATCATTCGGTACAGTCCGGTATGCCTCAGCTGCCCTCCCAGTTAACCTTCCTGCCAAAATGGGTACCCAGTCCTCTGCGCTGATTCTATGTAGTGCACACAGTCTCTCGAAATCTTGCAGGAAAGAGTCTATATCTTCCTCTGCCTCCACATATGTTTTAAAAGCCTGGTACGGTATTTTCGGCTTACCTTCATGTGGCATATTTACTGCAGAGCTGCGTTCTGGGGCCGCTGTTTGACTCCTCAGTATAAACTCCTGGACCTCCGTTAACGTTTTGGAAATAATCTCTGTTGGAGGGTGTTCCCCATAGAAAGACAGCCGAAATTGTACCTGTCTCTGGAACTCCCTTTGTTCCGGTGTTTCTCCCGAATTCCCTTGTTCGGGAACCGAATCGCCTTCCATTCGGTACTCCGCCATCAGTTCAGTGATAAGTGCCGCTTTTGTCTTATTGCTGGCTTGTATACCCCTTGCCTCCAGAAGGTCTTTTAGCGTGGAGCGTTTTAGTGTGGCAAAATCAATCTCCATCCGTACTCCATTTAGGCTTGTTCCTCTGTGAGTCTGGATCCCAGCGCTGCCAACCAATGTAGCGGAGATGCAATAGTACCCAGGTTATCTCCGCTTATAATCCAAGTGAGACTCAGGAACAAGTAAATAGTAAGTCCAAAGGCAGGGTTTCCAGCAGGTAAAATACAGCAATATCCCAACAGCAATCCCAATAACTGGACGACACACAGTTTCAGGAGCATAACTCACAAGCCTTTAATCACAGTCTCCTTATAAAGCATGCTCCCATGCAAGGGAGGGATTTACAGTAATTATTACAGTAGCCAATCCTGTCCTGGTAACCTCCCACACATCCCCTCCCCTCAGCTAGCATCATAATCCCCTTAGCCAGCACACCAATTCCCCCAATTTCTGGATGTACCCCTAAACGTAGGGGTACCCCTTTAAATCATACATCCCCGGGTAGCCCTGATCTGGGTGAACAACATATCCAAAAATCACCCAGATCGGACCAGGGGTTCGGGAAAAGTATGGAGGGAATAAAATGACCGACCGCACGAACAGAGATAGCCGAATTTGGTTCCATGTGAATGGGCCTTGCGGTCGGTCCTGGCATAAGGGAATAAAATACACGAAAGCCTCTAGCTATAGAGGCTAGGGAGGGTTCGCCTGAATCCCCTCGTTCGGTATTCTCTATTTACCGAACGAGGGGCCGTTCGGTAGTTTGGAACCGAACGGACCAGGGCTGCGGAGGTCTCAGCGGTGTTCGCCTACTCGAGTGTCCGATTTTAGTTCCAGACACTCGACGGCAAAACACCGCTGTTCGGGAGTTTTAAAATGGCCGCCGCCACGTGTTCGTTTGTCGAATGGCGGTCACCCCCGAGAACAAAGGACGGCTACTTACTGTTCAATTACCCATTCGCAACAATGTTGCAACGGGTAATTGAGGACACATTTCACACAGGGAGGTCTGGTTGTTCGGTAGTTTCATTCGAATAAACTAAGGGAATGAAACTACCGAACAATCAGAGGAATACAATTCTTTTTCAATACACAGAAAATACAGCAGATACACGGATGCAGCTTTATACAGTATTTTTGTAGGGTCGCCTGGTGCAATCCGCTACATACTTACTGTATCATTACATTGATATTATACCCTGTACATTATCAGTATAATCTGTGTATCATTATTATACTTACTGTATCATTACATTGATATTACACCCTGTACATTATCAGTATAATCTGTGTATCATTATTATAGTTACTGTATCATTACATTATAATTCTAACCTGTACATTGATATTATAAGAAGGAGAAGGAGAACTACTACAACAAGAGGACATAGTCTTAAATTAGAGGGGCAAAGGTTTAAAAATAATATCAGGAAGTATTACTTTACTGAGAGGGTAGTGGATGCATAGAATAGCCTTCCAGCTGAAGTGGTAGAGGTTAACACAGTAAAGGAGTTTAAGCATGCGTGGGATAGGCATAAGGCTATCCTAACTATAAGATAAGGCCAGGGACTAATGAAAGTATTTAGAAATTGGGCAAACTAGATGGGCCAAATGGTTCTTATCTGCCGTCACATTCTATGCTTCTCTAACCTGTACATTAAAGGTGCACTATAGGGTCAGGAACAGAAACATGTATTCCTGACCCTATAGGGTTAAAACCACCTTCTAGCCCCCCTGGTTCCCTCATGCCTCCCTAAAAATAGAAAACATACTTGTATTCAAGCCTGAAGCTCCTAGCTCTTGCTCGGTTTCCTTTAGACCTGCCCGCTGACATCAGCAGAAGTGGTGGCCTGGTCCAATTACAATGCTTCTCCATAGGATTTACTGAGACTGAATTGTGCTGGCTCTGCCCCTGATCTGCCTCCTTGTCAAACACAGCCCTGGCCAATCAGCATCTTCTCATAGAGATGAATTGAATCAATGTATCTGAGGAAAGTTCAGTGTCTGCATGCAGAGGGAGGAGACACTGAATGTTTGGATGCATTTTAGGCAGCCATGATCCAGGAAGGATCTCTAACAGCCATTTGAGGAGTGGCAAGTGAAGTTCTTCTCACTTCCTCTCACCATCATTGCCTCTCCTCATACCTTCCTCTCACCATCATTGCCTCTCCTCATACCTTCCCCTCACCGTCACTGCCTCTCCTCATACCTTCCTCTCACCGTCACTGCCTATCCTCATACCTTCCCCTCACCATCCCTGCCTCTCCTCATACCTTCCCCTCACCGTCACTGCCTCTCTTTATACCTTCCCCTCACCGTCACTGCCTCTCCTCATACTTTCCCCTCACCGTCACTGCCTCTCCTCATACCTTCCCCTCACCGTCACTGCCTCTCCTCATACCTTCCCCTCACCGTCACTGCCTCTCCTCATACCTTCCCCTCACCGTCACTGCCTCTCCTCATAGCATCCCCTTACTGTATCTTTTTATACCTTCCCTTAACCTCACTGCATCTCCTCATATCCTCACCAGTATTTCACTGCATCTCTCTCTCCTTTTATCTTCATATTCACTGCCTGTCACTGCGATTCTGTCTTCAATCCATCTCTTTCAAACCTTCTCCTAACCTTCATTGTAACAAATATCTTTGTGACGAGACCAATCTCGCCACATTGCATTGGAGGAGCCTGGTTGCCCACCTGCTGCCTTTGGATTATGGACCGGCAGCTAAAGGGTTAATTTTACTGTGCAGAAGGATTTATAGATTGTAGATTCTATCTACCGAACAAACAGTTTCTTTTCAGCCTTCCCAGAGCCGTGGGAAGCCGGCCGGCGACCTTAATTGGCCACCCAGAAGCTGGAGTGCGCCCTCCATTTACCTCCCTGAAGCCACGGTTAACCGCGGCTTAACGAGCGTGTGCCGGCAATTGACCACTGCTTGACCCTCAACACGGAGCCTTGTCTCGTCTTTGGGGGGGATTTACTGTATGCTGATAGAGACTGATTGCTAGGAGTGTAAGCCGCTTGGATGCTTTTCCTATTCGTCTGGTAGCAGCAATTCGTATGGTTCCTGTTCGTCTGTTTGGAGTGCTATATTGGATGCCGTTCGGGAGTTTGGAGCATTCACTTATTGGCGGTTCATGTGTTTGGTGTTCTGCAGTAGCTGTGCCTGCATCTCTGGAAAGGGGGCCGATCGCCTAAACGGTTTTTACCCCCTTTGTGCAAAACAGTCCGTTACAATTGGTGGTAGAAGTGGGATCGTTCCTACAGCCAGAAGGTAAGCTACAGGAGACACCATTTCTTTGGATTTTATAATTTGTGGGCAACGCATGTCCCAGTACAGCGACCCTGACAGCACCGAGATGGAACCAGCAGTGGAGTATGATGAGGGTGCCATGGATGACCGAGATGCAGTCCGTAAAGGCATCTGGTACCAGGCACTGGGTATTGCGGAGTACCAGCGGGGCGAGAGATTCCCCAAGGAAGACCAGCGGTTGCAGAAGCGAGTAGCCCTGCGGATGCCCTTCCTGGGAGAGCAGCCCCTGCAGGAATGGGTGAGGAAATTGGAACACCTAGTATGGCAGGAGATGTGGCTAGAAGATGCCTACCAGGCGCTCTGGTGGTATGGGGCACAATACCTGCCCTGGACAGCCGAGCATGACAAGCCAGAGGGAGAGGAGTTTGATGGTCCTGGCTTGTTATGGGAGACTTTTGCAGAGCCTGAGTTTGGGAGCGCTACACAAGCCCGGTTCAGTGATCTCTTTGAGTGGAGGGAGAGCAGGTATGACTGGGACGACACTCACGAAATTGAGCAAGACCTGGTCCACCTGGTGACCCGAGAGATGGAGCTGGAGCAGGGTTACCAAAATCTGTTCCACTCCAGTGAGAAGGCTCAGCAGGGAAGCGGAGACCCAGATCCAGACCCATTCAGCTGGGAAGATATTGTGGAGTGTTACTGGGAAGAACCCCAGGTGGCCGGTGGAGATGGGACCGAGGTCTCTCCACCGGTCCTGCAGGGAATTGGGAGCCCAGTCTCAATTCCCCAGCGGCCGTGTGATTTATTGGGAATTGGGAGCCCAGTCTCCATTCCCCAGCGGCAGTGTGATATGCCGGGAATTGGGAGCCCAGTCTCCATTCCCCAGCGGCAGTGTAAAGTGCAGGGAGAGGAGAGCAGCGTCCTCCCTCCCCAGCGGCAGGCTGAGTTACAGGGGGCAGAGGTAGTTGTTCCTGCCCCCCAGCAGCAGAGTGATATGCCGGGAAGGCAGTGTGAAGTCCAGGGAGAGGAGAGCAGTGTCCTCCCTCCCCAGCGGCAGGCTGAGTTACAGGGGGCAGAGGTAGTTGTTCCTGCCCCCCAGCAGCAGAGTGATATGCCGGGAAGGCAGTGTGAAGTGCAGGGAGAGGAGAGCAGCGTCCTCCCTCCCCAGCGACAGGCTGAGTTACAGGGGGCAGAGGTAGTTGTTCCTGCCCCCCAGCAGCCGAGTGATATGCCGGGAAGGCAGTGTGAAGTGCAGGGAGAGGAGAGCAGTGTCCTCCCTCCCCAGCGACAGGCTGAGTTACAGGGGGCAGAGGTAGTTGTTCCTGCCCCCCAGCAGCCGAGTGATATGCCGGGAAGGCAGTGTGAAGTCCAGGGAGAGGAGAGCAGTGTCCTCCCTCCCCAGCGGCAGCGTGATTTTTTGAGAATTGGGAGCCCAGTCTCCATTCCCCAGCGGCAGTGTGATGTGCCGGAAATTGGGAGCCCAGTCTCCATTCCCCAGCGGCAGTGTGATGTGCCGGGAATTGGGAGCCCAGCCTCCATTCCCCAGCGGCAGTGTGATGTGCCGGGAATTGAGAGCCCAGTCTCCATTCCCCAGCGGCAGAGTATCCAGCAGGGAATAGAGAGCCGAGTCTCCTTTCCCCAGCAGCAGGACTCTGTATTGGGAGGAGAGACAGTCGGTCTCCCTCCGCAAAGACTGGAAGTATGTCTGGGAGAGGAGCTCGTAACCACCTCTCCCCAGCGGCGGACCATTAATGGGCAGGGAATAGAGAGCCCAGTCTCCATTCCCCAGCGGCAGAGTGTTCTATCGGGAGAGGAGCTTGTTACCCCCTCTCCCCAGCGACAGCTTAATGTACCAGGGGGAGACTGTAATATTTTATTTAGTTTTGTAAAATGCTTCCAAAATTAAACAGAATAACAAAATAAATAACAAAATAATAATAATAAACAATCAACTGAAATAATACCCAATTCAAACATAATACCAAATGAAACATAAATACCCCAAAATTAAACATAAATACCGAAATAAAAACTCAGGAAGGGGCACTAATAGGGGAGTAAACTTATACCAAATTAAATAACTGGGAATAACAGGGAGAGGGATTAACAGAAAAGGGGGGGGAACTAAATCATAAGGGGATAAATTAAAAGGCGGGGGGCTCCATTACTTCATGGAGCCTTGGGGAGGGAGAAAAAAGGCTGAAATGCTCCTGAAGGAGCTCTTACATAACAAGGGGAGGACAAGGGGGGACCCAATTGACCTCGAGTCCACAGCCAGCTAAACACAAACATAAACCAAGCGTGAAATAAAATACACACATAAACATAAACAAATCCATTACCCACATGGAGTCCTTTTCTCAGTTCATAAAACCCACCAACCACATGGAGTCCATCCCTCCGTCCATCAACACCAACCCACCACCTACACTTTAAACCCAAACTTTAAACCCAAACCCACCACCCAAATGGAGTCCATTTTCAATTCATAAAACCCACCACCCTCATGGAGTCTATCCCTCCGTCCATCCCCCAAACCCACCACCCAAATGGAGTCCTTTTCTCAGTTCATCACATCCAAACCCACCACCCACATGAAATCAAAATTTTGTCCATAGACCCACCACCCACATGAAATCCAGTTTGTACACCACCCTCAAGGAGTCCATCCCTCCGTCCATAAAGAAACCCAGTGTTTTTTTTGTTTTTTTTTTCCCCCACCCAAAGTAAATTTTTCAATTTGTCCATACACCAGAAACCCACCCTAACCCAAACAATACCAAAAATAACCTGTGCATAACCATAACCATAACCTAACTACACTGCACTACCTAGACGCAGAGGAAGGTACTCGTCTGCTAAAGGTGGCAGCCTTCCATGAAAAGAAAAACCAGTTCAAAATCTACGGGGGAAAGGTGAAGACAGATTTGGAATTCCCTTCACCAAGACAAGGGTGCCCATGGAGCGGTTCAAGGCGGGTGGACCTTGAGATTTCGCCACAAACGCTGCCAAATGGTGGGATCCATAGAGGCCCTTTCGGTGGTATAGATCCCACGAACCGCCCTCAGAATGTCTGCTACCACCACCTGACAGGAAAGGTCTTTATGTTGAAGGGAAACCTGACACCTTGCCATCCAAGTGAAATACTTAACCACTGAACTGACTACATAAAGAGTGCCCAAATCAAAAGCCCTCCCCCTTGAGTTGGACGTCCCGTACGCCCACTCCGCATAAGTCCAGCGGGATAAGCAGGGGATGCCTAAGGCGGCTGAGACCTCTTTGTAGACCTGTACGTTAAAGGGGCACTCGAGGAGGAAGTGGTCCATGGACTCCACTTCCCCGGAACATTCCACCCGAGGACAACCACGATCCGTTATGTTCCTGTACTTCAAGTTCCCTCGAACGTAAAGTCTACCGTGGAAGGAGAGAAACGCCACGTCTCGGTATTTCTCCGGAAGGCGCCTGGAGTTGATGTTTTTCAACCCCGAGGCGAGAGTACTTGGCGGGCAGTCCTTCAAAGCAAGCTGAATGCCAAAGTGGGTGGCCAGGACCCTCCCGTCGAGAAGCTTCTTGGGAGTGTCCCGAACCTCCTCCACCGTGACGTTCCACCTGCGCAGAATTCCCACTCCCTCGATGACCGAAGACGGAAGATAGCTAGAATGCCGAACTCTCATGCTCTTCACCCTCCCACCCTGAAACCAGTCCACCAGGAAAGGTGTGACCCACTCCCTGAATATACATACCCAGCCAGGCTGCTCATCCTTCAGGAGAGCCCCAAAGTTCCTTTTCAGGAAGTTGTTAGTTAAAAAGACGATGGGGTTGACCATGGCCAGACCCCCGTCCTTTCTGGCCAGGTAAGTGACCTCTCTTTTGATGAGGTTCAGCCTGTTCCCCCACAACATGCGGAAGAACACGCAAACATCCGAGCGTGGAGGGACCTGGGCAAAAGGAAGATGTTACTGACGTAGCCGAATACGGTCAGAACATAGGTTTTGATTAAGTTCACCCGTTCTCTGAATGTCAGTTTCCACCTGTGGCTCTCCTCCACCTTGCTAGAAGCTATGGCAAGCCGTTCGGTCCAGTTCCTGAGAGCCAGATCCCCTGGTCCGAACACCACCCCCAAGATCTTAATTTCAGGCTGGGCCCTCGGGAAACCGTCTGGAAGAGGGAACTGGTCCCCCTCCTTCCCGCACCAGAAAACTACGCTCTTGTCCCTGTTGACACGAGAGGCTGAAGCGGCAGAATACGCTAGGATTAAATCATCCACCTCCGTGGCCTCCCGAGTATTGGAGACCACTATGGAGATGTCATCAGCGTAGGCAACAACCCGTAAAGGCCTCTCCGGAGCCCTGGCCACTCCCTGTAACGTGCCTGCCTCGACCCTTCGGATGAAGGGATCGACTGCAAACACGTACAAGAGTGGGCTGAGAGGACAGCCTTGCCTGACCCCGGATCGGATCCTAAACGTCCTGCCCCTCCACCCGTTCACAAGAGCGAAGCTTTCGGCCCCTCTGTACAAGGTGATTATCCAATTGACGAATTTTCCCGGCAAGCCATACTTCCGCAAGACTGACCACAGATAACGGTGATCTACTCGATCAAAAGCTTTGGACTGATCAAGTGCCAGAAGGTATATCCCCCTTTCTCCGTCCCTGCACTTCTCGAGGGCTTCCCTGACTTCGAAAACGGCATCAAAGACAGTTCTGCCCTCGATTGAACAGTACTGGGAGGTGGATAGGACACGCCTCGCTAGGCCCTGTACTCGTTTCATCAAAATCTTTGCCAGGACCTTCCTGTCGACATTTAACAGGGATATGGGGCGCCAGTTCCCCACATCCGCTGTGTCGAGCACGTTCGGCTTGGACAGCAAGATCAGGGCAGAAGTCCTCATCGAGGGTGGCAATAATCCTTGAGCCAAGCTCTCATTAAACACCTCGGTCAGATGAGGGGCCAAGAGGTCGCAGAACTGTTGGTAAAACTCGGCCGTCAGACCATTAGGACCTGGCGACTTACACTTGTTCTGCTGTTGGATACTCTCTGTGACCTCTTCTATGGTGATCTCGCTGACCAACTCGTCAAAAGAGAGGTCGCTATGCTCAGGGAGCGTGAGCTCGCACAAGAAGTCATCCACCCTTCTCCCGTGGGAGGTTCCCTCCTCGCTACATTGGGGGCTGCCCTTTCCAAGGAGCTCAATATAGTAGTCGCGGACCACCTACAGAATCCCGCGAGGAGACTCCTCTAGGGTCCTGTCGGTGCCCCGCAGACTAGGGATGGACTTGGTACCTTCCTTCCGCTTGCAGCTAAGATAAGGATCGGGCGAGCGGTATGACCCATGATCCCTCTCTTTTACAAGGGAGGCGTACCTGTCATACTGATAACTCCTCATCAGGTTTTTAACTGCCGCAATGTCCTCGGGGTCACCTCCCTGCGAGATCAGGATGTCTAACCTCCCAAGCAAGCCCAGATACATCTTGTACCTGGAGGACTGCATGTTCCGGGCGAGATTGTGAAACAGCCGTTGAGTTCTGGCCTTCACCATCTCCCACCACTCAGACTTCGTTTGGCCTAAGTCGGCCAATGTCATCTGATCGTGAAAGAATTCCATGAAGGCTTGCTGAACCCTCTGTTCCACCAGGAGGTCTGAATTTAGCCGCCAGATCCCTCTACCCTTAGGTGGGGTACTATAGACGTTCAACTCGCAAGACAAAATGTGATGGTCGGAGAACTCCACCGGTGTAAGCACGGGTGCCGCCACCGGGAAATTCTCCTTAAAGAAAAACCTATCTATCCTACTCTGACAGCTACCTCTGTGATAAGTGTACCCACCCGTGGGATTGGGAGTGTGATGAAGGTACACATCGACCAATCCAGCCTGACTAACCATCTTATTTAAAAAATAGGAGTCATACCCCAGCCTCTGAGTGGCGTCTCTCCTGTCTTGAGGCCTAGTTATGGTGTTAAAGTCACCGCCAAACAGGATTTGCTAGGATGTATAAAGGTAAGGCTCTATCTCAATAAACAGGCGCTTCCTCTCCCACTTAGATTGGGGGCCATAGATATTAATTATCCTGAAAGGTTGCCTGCCCATTGAGACATCTAAAACCACACACCGTCCTTTTTGCAACTCAATAACCCTGTTGATGCTAACATCAACGTCCTTAAATAGGATGGCGATTCCCCCATATCTCTCTGTGGCTAGAGAGAAGTAGGAGGGCCCCCATCTCCAGTCCCGCTTTGCAGCGTGCAGGGCCGCGAGGGTTTCCAGCCGGGTCTCCTGTACCAAGATGACATTGTACGGAGCCCGGCTGAGGTGGTCGTAAACCAAAAAGCGGGCCCTGCTGGACTTAATGCTGTTTACATTCACCGTAGCCACAGAGAGTACAGGAAAAGTCGCCATAAGGGCATTAAGTATAAGGAGACTTTCCCTTCCTTCTGCGGTACCCCTCCTCCTCCGTGTCGGAACCGAGGAACCTCTTCACTGAGACTCCGGGATACAGTGGCCCGTCGTCTCTCAGAAGCACCTCCTGTCCCACCTCAACCCCTGCCACCACCTCGGGGAGGTTCGCCATCTCCTCCTCGTACTCACAGTCGGCCCAGCTGGAGGACAGTGCCTCGTACCTGTTAGATACGGGCACCGGGGCCTCCTGCAAGCCCGAAGAGGAGGATGACGCCCGTGCCACACCACCCTTATAAGTGGCGTCTCCCCCTTTCGGGGGTTTCGCCGCAGGGGGTATGGCGATCTTCCGGGGTGAGGGCAGCGTCGAGGTCTTGGAGGGGGGGGGTTTCTTACCTTTCACCGTGCTCCACTCTAGGGACTGTGCATCTAAGGGACGTGCATCTGGGGATTTTTCAGTGGGGGTAACCTTCACCGTGGAGAATTTAGGAGGGGGGGGCCTAGGGGGAGGGGGTCTAGGGGGAGCCATAATGGCTGTGGAGGTAGTGCGTTCTCTACGTACACTTTTCGTGAGGGGACGTGAACTTGTGGCCTTCCCAGGGTCCTGAGATGTTACAGAGACCGAGGGGAGGATGGGTTGTTGCTGGGGCAGGGAAACCCCTGTGCCAGAGATGGGCCTTGTAGATGACGATGCTACCTGAACCCCTAACCCAGCAGAGTCCATCTCCACCGGCTCCTGACTCCAGATGGACTCTACATTGTGCTGGGCTTCGGGGCAGGTGCGGTACGTGTGACCCATCTCTGAACACAGATGACACCGGATCTCCCTGCAGCTGTCCCGGAGGTGCCCCACAGCGCCGCACATAGTGCATTTGAGGACCGTACAGGCATTGCTGTAATGCCTGTACGATCCGCACTTGTGACATACCCTGGGCTGACCAGGGTAAAAACAGGATACCCGGTCAGCCCCGATGAAAAAACTATTAGGCATATGCTGTGTGACACCTCGAATCTCCCGCAGCAACACTGAAACAGTCCATCCGCCTGTCCAAATCCCATCCTCATCTAAGATCTTAACAGGGGGGGATTTAACATCCCCAAACAAGGATGTCTGCTATGGGGATGGATTCATTTCTCACCAGGAAAGTGACCTTCTTAAGACCCTGGCGAGAAATGGCCACAGCGGTGAATCCTGCCCACTTTGTACCCTGTGCAGACCTGGCCGCTTCCCACCCAGCCCAGAAGCGATCCAGGAGCTGCGACGTCATAAAGGAGACATCGAACTCCCGGGTGCCCGAGGCATGGATGAGCGCGTACAGGTCCACGGGCGCAAATCCCATATCCTTTAGCCGGGTCACCAGCCACCGTCTGTCAGGCACCTGGGTCTCACCCCCACAGATGAGCCGTACCACGTTCCTCCTGTTCCCAAAGGAAACCTGAGGACGCGTAGCAGGCCCGTCCGCAGAGAGGCGAGGTGGCCCAGATGCCCAAGCATTGGGCGCACCGGGACCCGCCGTCTGGGAATGATTCGGACGGACTCCCCTCGCTGAACCAGAGGCCTCGGTCACACCAGAACCCTGGGTGACAACCTGGGAGTGCCTAAGGGGAACCTGTGTACCTGCTTGTGCGTCTAAACTATTTATAACCGCGGCACCCTTTGTCAGGGTGCCTGTGCCCGTGCTCGTGCCCGCCACCTGTGTACCAACTAACTCCAGTGAACCAGGGGCAGGGGCAACATAACCTGAGGCGGGGGCAACATAACCAGGGGCAGGGGAAACAGTACCAGGGGCAGGGGCAATAGTACCGGGGGCGGGGGCAACATAACCAGAGGCAGGGGCAACAACACCAGGGGCAGGGGCAACAACACCAGGGGCAATAGTACCGGGGGCAGGGGCAACAACACCAGGGGCAGGGGTAACAACAAGGGGCACAACAGGGGCAGGGGCAACAACACCAGGGGCAGGGGCAACATCATTAATACAAACAGGCTGGCTGTGGACCTTTTTACTAAGGCCAATAGGTCCCATCATTACATTTACAGTTACATCCATACTCCCATCCTCCTCAGCCATCCCTAAACCACCAGTGGAGTCAAACACAATGTTAGTCATACTTTTCTTACCTCCACTGGCGGTTTCCTCAGTATGGACTGCTGGCTGAGGATGATGGGAGTCCCCTGCAGGGCGGCGGGGGGCCCAGATACTTCCACAGAGGCAGGTTGTGCAGGTTTCTGGGGCATACAGGTGTTGCCACCTGCAGGGTTAGTATCCCTGGCCCCAGGCTTCTGCAAGGCCTGAACATCATCATTGTACATATACTCAGCATTTGAGCACTCACCCTCCTCTGTGGAATCTCCAGACCCCCTGACAGAGGTCTCAGGCTGACGCCGGGCAATGTTTTTCTTTTTCTTCTTTTTCTTCTTTTTGTCCTTTACAGAGTCCTCCCCAAGTTCGTTTCCAAACCTGAGGAGAGACTCCTTAATCAGCCCTCGACCTCTGTCCTGTACTTTCAGCTGCCACTCTTCACCTTTCTCTCCATCCCACTCCTCTTCACTGTCCTTCTCTCTGGCCTTCCCCTCCGTCTCAGCAGCGCCCCCTGGAGTAGCAAGGGCAGAGGTAGACGGCTCCCCAGGTGAGTGATGGGAGTTGGAATCCAAGTCCTTGCTGGACTCCTCACCTGGGGACATGTCCCTCCTGCCCTCCATAGCCCTCTGCCTCCTGGACCTCGCAGCGTCCTTGGCTCTCTGTTGCAGGATGGCCTGGATGTCTGCTATTTTCTTTTCAGTCTGGAGCAGGGTGTAGGATAGATGCTGCTCCACTAATTTTTTCTCAGCTATAGCGGCCCTCAAAGGACCTCTTTTGTAATTAGAGGTCCTGTTTGATTTTTCCCTCTGCTCCCTTAGCTCTGCCTGGACCCCAGCTAGGCCCGAGTCTGCCTCAGCATGCTGGGCCTTCAGGGACACAAGCATACCCCGGAGCCTGTCAGAAGGTAGCCCCATAAAGACCCTAGCCTCAACCCCCTCACCCTTTGCAGCCTCAGCATAGGTGAGGGAGGCCTGAGGGGCCTTGCTGGCACTAGCCACCTCAGGGGGGGTCTCAGGGACTACCTCCTCCTCGGTACCCTCTCCCACCTCCAGGGACGGGGGGGGGGGCTGTTCTAGGAAGTGGAGGCCACTGCTGGCAAGTTCACGGCACTCAGCCAGCAGCCCAGAGAGCAGCTGGATATCGGCCCTGGTGTGGGCCGTAGCTCCCTGGGTGACCCCCAACTTCCCTTTTCCATGGTGTACGCTTCCTAGACCATCCCCCAGCCAGTTCCTCCAACAGGGAGACCTGGTTTCGTATTTGCCGGGAGAGGGCCTGATGCTCAGTCCAAGACAGGCCCCTGGTATCCGCCTTACCTTCCCCAAAAGCCAGCACTGCCTGCTCGGGGAGGAAGGCCCGAGGGCCATGCTTGCCTAGGCCCATGCAGAGCCCCTTGCTGTAGTAATTCCAAAGCCCAGAAATCGAGCTCCAAAGCAGCCACAAACGGGTGTGGTCCTGGGAACACACAGATGAAGCACAGAGCAGCTCCCTCTCCAGCAGTAACGGCAAACTCCTCCCACTCCAGTGGGAGGGGAAACTGTAAGCCCCACACCTGTGCAGATGGGACCGTGGTCTCTGCACTTACCACACAAGGGGTAGGGACGGTCGGTCCTATCCCCCCACGACAGGGCTGTTTAGCCAAAGGGGAGACAGTCAATCTCCCCCTCCGGCAGCAGAGCCGTGCACCTAAAGGGGAGACAGTCAGTTTCCAGCAACCAGGCTCCAACCAGACTACTCAGTTGGTAGTACTGGCACCAGGACAGAGTACCACTGGTCTCTGCCCACTCAGCAACCCACCAAGGCAGCCTACCAGTTCCCCACACATCCGTGGTGAGGCACCTGGACATGGACAAGCTTCTCCTCTACCCAGGTGTAGTAACCATTTATTGTGGGTGGGCTGTACTGTTTTTTCTGTTTTGTGGGTGGGCTGCTGGACTAACAAGGGCACTGACCGGCAGGAGGTCAGATACCCTGTTAGTCTGTTTGGAAAAGGGGAGAGATGTGACGAGACCAATCTCGCCACATTGCATTGGAGGAGCCTGGTTGCCCACCTGCTGCCTTTGGATTATGGACCGGCAGCTAAAGGGTTAATTTTACTGTGCAGAAGGATTTATTTCTCCCTTTCTGCACAGCCGTTCGGTAGATTCTATCTACCGAACAAACAGTTTCTTTTCAGCCTCCCCAGAGCCTTGGGAAGCCGGCCGGCGACCTTAATTGGCCACCCAGAAGCTGGAGTGCGCCCTCCATTTACCTCCCTGAAGCCGCGGTTAACCGCGGCTTAACGAGCGTGTGCGGCAATTGACCACTGCTTGACCCACAACACGGAGCCTTGTCTCGTCTTTGGGGGGATTTACTGTATGCTGATAGAGACTGATTGCTAGGAGTGTAAGCCGCTTGGATGCTTTTCCTATTCGTCTGGTAGCAGCAATTTGTATGGTTCCTGTTCGTCTGTTTGGACTGCTATATTGGATGCCGTTCGGGAGTTTGGAGCATTCACTTATTGGCGGTTCGTGTGTTTGGTGTTCTGCAATAGCTGTGCCTGCATCTCTTTAAAGGGGGCCGATCGCCTAAACGGTTTTTAACCCTTTTGTGCAAAACGGTCCGTTACAATCTTCATCCACCTTCACTGCTTCCCTTCTCTCTCTACTTAAACACTTGGACATGACTGTAACTCGTTCTTCAGTCCACCTCTTGCCATCCTTTAACTGTTTCTGTATTCTCAATCCTGCCATTCTCTCTTGCTTTGATTCCTCCTATGACCATATTCCTAATTTTATCTCTCTCCAGTTCTGGTCAGTTTCAAGTCATTCCTAATTACCATTTCCATAAATCTAAATTCTGTGTGACAACAAATCAGCAGGGTCTTGATTAATAGATGAAAATCTAGTGTCCCATTTCTCACAGAAAATACCCACATTCCATTTTTCT
The DNA here is from genome assembly GCA_933207985.1 of Pelobates cultripes. Classification (NCBI taxonomy): domain Eukaryota; kingdom Metazoa; phylum Chordata; class Amphibia; order Anura; family Pelobatidae; genus Pelobates; species Pelobates cultripes. Next base: position 49,363 of record CAKOES020000065.1, read on the forward strand.
TTCCCAATGTATGGTTATGCTAACAGTAAAGCACAATCCCGCCGCTGGGTTACACTGACAGAAATCATCCACAGGTCATCACCTTTGTCCAAGTTGTATGGTGATGCTTACAGACGTAATGTACTTCTATAAATTAATCATTTGCATATTTCATTTATTACAGAGATCATTACAAGGATAATTCTGTCATCAAGGAATCCTAGTAACTGTGACAATGAACAAAGACAAGAATAAGGTGGCTGAGAGAATCTCTGAGTTCACCCTGGAGATCATCTACCTGCTGACTGGAGAGGTGAGGAATTCTGGGTAATGTCACCATGGAGGTCATCTACCTGCTGACTGGAGAGGTGAGGGATTCTGGGTAATGTCAGTATGGAGATCACCTACCTCCTGACTGGAGAGGTGAGGGATTCTGGGTAATGTCATTATGGAGATCATCTACCTGCTGACTGGAGAGGTGAGGGATTCTGGGTAATGTCAGAATGGAGATCATCTACCTGCTGACTGGAGAGGTGAGGGATTCTGGGTAATGTCAGTATGGAGATCATCTACCTGCTGACTGGAGAGGTGAGGGATTCTGGGTAATGTCATTATGGAGATCATCTACCTGCTGACTGGAGAGGTGAGGGATTCTGGGTAATGTCATTATGGAGATCATCTACCTGCTGACTGGAGAGGTGAGGGATTCTGGGTAATGTCATTATGGAGATCATCTACCTGCTGACTGGAGAGGTGAGGGATTCTGGGTAATGTCAGTATGGAGATCATCTACCTGCTGACTGGAGAGGTGAGGGATTCTGGGTAATGTCACCATGGAGATCATCTACCTGCTGCCTGGAGAGGTGAGGGATTCTGGGTAATGTCAGTATGGAGATCATCTACCTGCTGACTGGAGAGGTGAGGGATTCTGGGTAATGTCATTATGGAGATCATCTACCTGCTGACTGGAGAGGTGAGGGATTCTGGGTAATGTCATTATGGAGATCATCTACCTGCTGACTGGAGAGGTGAGGGATTCTGGGTAATGTCACCATGGAGATCATCTACCTGCTGACTGGAGATGTGAGGGATTCTGGGTAATGTCACCATGGAGATCATCTACCTGCTGACTGGAGAGGTGAGGGATTCTGGGTAATGTCATTATGGAGATCATTTACCTGCTGAGTGTAGAGGTGAGGGATTCTGGGTAATGTCATTATGGAGATCATCTACCTGCTGACTGGAGTGGTGAGGGATTCTGGGTAATGTCAGTATGGAGATCATCTACCTGCTGACTGGAGAGGTGAGGGATTCTGGGTTATGTCAGTATGGAGATCATTTACCTGCTGACTGGAGAGGTGAGGGATTCTGGGTAATGTCATTATGGAGACCATCTACCTGCTGACTGGAGAGGTGAGGGATTCTGGGTAATGTCATTATGGAGATCATCTACCTGCTGACTGGAGAGGTGAAGGATTCTGGGTAATGTCATTATGGAGATCATCTACCTGCTGCCTGGAGAGGTGAGGGATTCTGGGTAATGTCAGTATGGAGATCATCTACCTGTTGGCTGGAGAGGTGAGGGATTCTGGGTAATGTCAGTATAGAGATCATCTACCTGCTGACTGGAGAGGTGAGGGATTCTGGGTAATGTCATTATGGAGATCATCCACCTGCTGACTGGAGAGGTGAGGGATTCTGGGTAATGTCATTATGGAGATCATCTACCTGCTGACTGGAGAGGTGAGGGATTCTGGGTAATGTCATTATGGAGATCATCTACCTGCTGACTGGAGAGGTGAGGGATTCTGGGTAATGTCATTATGGAGATCATCTACCCGCTGACTGGAGAGGTGAGGGATTCTGGGTAATGTCATTATGGAGATCATCTACCCGCTGACTGGAGAGGTGAGGGATTCTGGGTAATGTCAGTATGGAGATCATCTACCTGCTGACTGGAGAGGTGAGGGATTCTGGGTAATGTCAGTATGGAGATCATCTACCTGCTGACTGGAGAGGTGAGGGATTCTGGGTAATGTCACCATGGAGATCATCTACCTGCTGGCTGGAGAGGTGAGGGATTCTGGGTAATGTCAGTATGGAGATCATCTACCTGCTGCCTGGAGAGGTGAGGGATTCTGGGTAATGTCATTATGGAGATCATCTACCTGCTGACTGGAGAGGTGAGGGATTCTGGGTAATGTCATTATGGAGATCATCTACCTGCTGACTGGAGAGGTGAGGGATTCTGGGTAATGTCACCATGGAGATCATCTACCTGCTGACTGGAGATGTGAGGGATTCTGGGAAATGTCACCATGGAGATCATCTACCTGCTGACTGGAGAGGTGAGGGATTCTGGGTAATGTCATTATGGAGATCATTTACCTGCTGAGTGTAGAGGTGAGGGATTCTGGGTAATGTCATTATGGAGATCATCTACCTGCTGACTGGAGTGGTGAGGGATTCTGGGTAATGTCAGTATGGAGATCATCTACCTGCTGACTGGAGAGGTGAGGGATTCTGGGTTATGTCAGTATGGAGATCATTTACCTGCTGACTGGAGAGGTGAGGGATTCTGGGTAATGTCATTATGGAGACCATCTACCTGCTGACTGGAGAGGTGAGGGATTCTGGGTAATGTCATTATGGAGATCATCTACCTGCTGACTGGAGAGGTGAAGGATTCTGGGTAATGTCATTATGGAGATCATCTACCTGCTGCCTGGAGAGGTGAGGGATTCTGGGTAATGTCAGTATGGAGATCATCTACCTGCTGACTGGAGAGGTGAGGGATTCTGGGTAATGTAATTATGGAGATCATCTACCTGCTGACTGGAGAGGTGAGGGATTCTGGGTAATGTCAGTATGGAGATCATCTACCTGCTGACTGGAGAGGTGAGGGATTCTGGGTAATGTCAGTATGGAGATCATCTACCTGCTGACTGGAGAGGTGAGGGATTCTGGGTAATGTCATTATGGAGATCGTCTACCTGCTGACTGGAGAGGTGAGGATTCCTGGGTAATGTCATTATGGAGATCATCTACCTGCTGACTGGAGGTGGTGAGGGGATTCTGGGTAATGTAATTATGGAGATCATCTACCTGCTGCCTGGAGAGGTGAGGGATTCTGGGTAATGTCAGTATGGAGATCATCTACCTGCTGGCTGGAGAGGTGAGGGATTCTGGGTAATGTCAGTATGGAGATCATCTACCCGCTGACTGGAGAGGTGAGGGATTCTGGGTAATGTCATTATGGAGATCATCTACCCGCTGACTGGAGAGGTGAGGGATTCTGGGTAATGTCAATATGGAGATCATCTACCTGCTGGCTGGAGAGGTGAGGGATTCTGGCTAATGTCATTATGGAGATCATCTACCTGCTGACTGGAGAGGTGAGGGATTCTGGGTAATGTCAGTATGGAGATCATCTACCTGCTGGCTGGAGAGGTGAGTGATTCTGGGTAATGTCATTATGGAGATCATCTACCTGCTGACTGGAGAGGTGAGGGATTCTGGGTAATGTCAGTATGGAGATCATCTACCTGCTGACTGGAGAGGTGAGGGATTCTGGGTAATGTCATTATGGAGATCATCTACCTGCTGACTGGAGAGGTGAGGGATTCTGGGTAATGTCATTATGGAGATCATCTACCTGCTGACTGGAGAGGTGAGGGATTCTGGGTAATGTCAGTATGGAGATCATCTACCTGCTGACTGGAGAGGTGAGGGATTCTGGGTAATGTCATTATGGAGATCATCTACCTGCTGACTGGAGAGGTGAGGGATTCTGGGTAATGTCAGTATGGAGATCATCTACCTGCTGACTGGAGAGGTGAGGGATTCTGGGTAATGTCACCATGGAGATCATCTACCTGCTGACTGGAGAGGTGAGGGATTCTGGGTAATGTCAGTATGGAGATCATCTACCTGCTGACTGGAGAGGTGAGGGATTCTGGGTAATGTCACTATGGAGATCATCTACCTGCTGCCTGGAGAGGTGAGGGATTCTAAAGTTGCATTATTGTCATCTTAACATTATCTTTAAAAATACCAGGGAAATATTTTAGGTGTAGATAAAGCTAAGGGATGTATTTGTGTGTGTACATATATAAAGTGCCAGAGAATATAGGGAGTATTAGTGCAATGAAGAGGCACTGATTAATAGAGATATTATAGCTTTATCATATGTCACCCACATTGTGTTTATCCCAAGCTTATTGTCCAGTTCTTAATGTTTGTTTTCTCGCCTTGTATTCCACTTTGCCGAATTTAAGAGCTGCATTTCTTTCTAAGGGTAACATATTATTGTTGGGATACGACCAGTGAATTACAAGGAAGATTTATTCACCAGGCTAATATAAAGTTATTCTACCACTGATCACAGTTTTTGTGGATCTTTTCCTTGAATCAGTGTAAATGAGATTTTGCCCCTACGTCAGGCTTTGGGTCCAACCTCCAACTTTTGTAGGGGGATATATCTATTCTTGTGTAATTAATGTCTAACTGTGGGATGATGAGATGGGATTCCTCACAATGCCATATTGTAACATGTTCAGCCTCACCTTGCAGTAGTTGCCTTCCTGACAAATGCGGAAGTGCCGTTCAACGGTCATGCGGCAATGTACCTGACTCCTGCAACATCTTGGTGTAGGCCAGCCGCTGCTGATCCACACCAATATGTAACCCCACCTCTGCAAACGCCATTGAAGACGTCGACGTGCGTGTGACATCAGGTAAAAGACGCGCACGTACGTTCTGCGTTCAATGGCCGGGTACGGCCAATCGGATCTGAAGGAGGCTTAGTTAAACTCCCTTTTCTCCTTTTACTCACTGCTCTGTCGTGGTTTCCCTTAGTAGGTTATCCGAGAGTGTGTTCCAGAGCGTTTATTTCTGATTATTGACTTTGGCTTCGTTTGACTTCCCTGTATTCTGGTATCCTTGATGTGACGGTATAATCCTGTGACCCGTCAATCATTCCTGTGGCGAAACTGACCTCGCCACTGGACATTGGAGATGACTGATTGCCAGCCTCCTGCCATGTGACTATGGCCCCTGGAATGTATTGCCCTTTAAAGACATTATTTGGGCTTATTGGATTTTGAAACACTTTTTCTGCCCCTTTGAATACATGAGAAGGTGTGCCCTTCCCCTATTTCCTGTCTATTGTTCTCTAGCAGGGCGTTGTCCCAGGGACACTGCCAGACCAGTTGGAACTTGTTGCTATGTTTTAACCCCATGGCGATTTGACTGTGTTTGTGGTATCTGAGCGCTGTTCGGATATAGTGAGCGCTCAGATCCAAGCTATCTGGGGATAGGTTGAATGTGGGGGTTCTGTTAAGTATAATAGGAATTATGTATTTTTATGTGTTTTTACTGTTGTTGTGAATAGAGCTATTTTTTGTATGCTGGAGGTAATTGGCTTACCACACCCAAGCCATGCTTGCAGGCGGTCACAAAGGGATTTCCAACTAACCTTTGACCCACTGGACCAATTTGTATGATTTTGACGTATGTTTGTATTTGGAGTATGCTGATTCTGTGACTGTGATGTATACTTTTAGAGGCTAATGTCCTGCCCCCACCCCTGAGCGGAGGGTGGGGCCCCTAAAAAAAAGTCCCCCCCTAGTCACCCCTCCCCCCCCAAAAAAAATGTATCCCCCTACCTACCCCCCTCACCCTAAAAATAAGGAGGGGGGGACCTTTAACTAAGTACCTGTAAAAAAAAAAAGAAAACTTACCATTCAATGTTTTCTTTCTTCTAAAATCTTTTTTCAGCCCCAAAAAAGGCCCCTCAATCCTCTCCGATCTGGCTCAAAACTGCCCCCAGTCCAAACATTCAAGCGTCTGTATGGACGATAAAGCGTTTGTTAGGATCTGGGGCAGCCAATACAGGAGCATTAACAAGAGCCTGTTTTAGGGCTTGGAAAGCCACCTCACACTCCGGGGACCACAGGACTTGCCGGGGCAGTTTCTTTTTAATCAAATTGGTCAGGAGTTTGGCTAGGTTACTATAGTCCGGCACAAAACGCCTGTAGTAGCCGGCTGTCCCTAGGAAGGCCATGACTTGTGTCTTGGTACGGGGAGTGGGCTAATTGGCAACGGCCTCAATCTTAGCAGGCTCTGGTCATTGCCCACCACATCCAACCTGGTGACCCAAATATTGCACCTCCGCCATACCAAAGTGCCACTTATCAGGCTTCAAGATCAAGCCGGGGATGGTACGGAGAGCTTGTCAGGGATTTAATCCCACAGACCTTCCATAGTTGTTGGGTTAATTCCGCAGTGAACTGTGTACCCTGGTCCGATAATCTCTTTGGGGAATCCTACTCAAGAGAAAATCTTGACCAGGGCATCAGCCACCGTCTCAACATGGATATTGGGAAGGGCCACTGCCTCGGGGTAGCATGTAGTCCACTACGGTAAGTATAAAGCGCTTACCGGAGTGGCTAGGCTGAGCTAGGGGTCCTACCAGGTCGATCGCTACCCTCGTGAAGGGCTCCTTGATGATGGGTGTTACGGTTGCCTCCGGTCTTGCGGGAGTTTGGACCGCTTGGATGTCCTGGTTCCCAAACTTGGAGAGTCAAACACTGCTTCAATCGGCAAAAACCTGCAAGTGTAGAACATCCCACTAGCTATAGCAGAGCTAGGAGTCACAGTTCCCTACAACACGAGTCAGGGCTGCGAGTTGAGGGTAAAAACTAACTGGCTTTAATGGGACACAGGCATCACTATTTATGCAAAACCCCAGGTCCAGGGACAACCCCCTCTGGACCTTATGGGATACAGGGACAATACGAGCAGTTGACCAATAGTAATACAATGTATCCTTTGAAACTGTTATCGCCTGCTTGGAGATAATGAGTCCAATGGTTGGGACAATGTAATTATCTCCAAGCGCCCAAAATCCCACGTTTTATTAACTTTAATACTTTAACAAACATATTTCCCATTCCACCGTTCATTATGTAGCCCAGTTCTGAGCGCAGCAGATGGATGAATAGCGCTAGTTTCCACGATATAAAGTCCATTCGTGTCTTTTGTCCTGAACACGAGATGGCGGCCATGTTTTTAGGTTGATATATGGACAGCGGGACATGGACCTAAAACCCCGGAACGTGTAACGGCTGAACAATTACGCGAATACCGCTCACTGGCTGGTTGTCTTATCCCTTCATAAACCAAACGGAGACCGCCATGAAAGGGGGTACTTAACTTGCGGTTAAGTGCAGCTTCGACGTTCTAATTGGGTACACACGCCAGGATGCGGGTGGGCCTCGTTCAGGAGTCTTTCGTGAGTAAAGTTCGGTGAATTATTACACAAACGAGGCCACCCGGAGATAGTTAATTATGCTTGTGGTTAACCACAGACCGCAGCTCCCGGCGGTCAGTTAGCCACACGCTCCACTCGTGGGGTGGTCGGCTGTTCTGTACTTTCAAAGGTGACCAGGGTTAAGTGGCGGCACACGCCAAGGGCTGGGTGGTCCGTCGTTTGTATACATGAATAAATAGTTGTAACCTGAATACCGAACAGGGTATTGGGAAACAAAAGGGAGTACTTCTGTAATAGTTTGTAGGGTTCTTGTAACAATGGGCATCGGAACAATTTTAGCCTTAGGGTTGTCTCCCTTCTTACCTACTCTCTGGCAAACCTCACAGGTCTATCAATAACTTCGGACATCATCAGATACCCCAGGCCAGAAAAAGTTCTGAGTTACCCGGTTTAATGTCCGGTGTATTCCCAAGTGATCTGCTAGCGGGACGTCATGCCCAATCCGCAACAACTCCCGCTGGTATTTCCTCGGGACTACCAGCTGGCATTTTTGCCGGGGTGCGTTAACCCGGGTTTCTCTGAGTCTATACAGCCTGCCATCTTCCCAGACTAACTGTTCTCCCAGCCCCCCGTGGCCTACTCTCGCCTTCTCCCTGTATTTCCGTAGGGATGGGTCTACCACTACTTCCCTCCCAAAATCCTCCGGGGTATCCCAGGGAAGGGGCTCTACCGTCAGGGGCGGGAAAAGTTGGCTCACCTGGGCCTCAGTAGGAGGTGGATGGCTCTCGGCAGCACGGCTCTGGGCTCTGGTGGTCACCACTTGGGCCTGGTGGGTTGGTGTGGGTACAATGCTGAGGTTAATGGTCCAATGTCATTCCCCAATCTCATTTCTGCGGGTAGCTCCTTCATGACTCCCACCTGTACGTTGCCAGCTCCAGCGCCCCAGTCTAGATGGACCTGGGCTGTGGGAATCCAGTAAACAGCCCCCCCCACCACTCGTACAGCAGTAGATTTCCCTGGTCGTTCCCCGTTGTCAGTAAGGTGTCTTTGAACCAAGGTGAAGGTGGCACCACTATCCCTGAGCCCTTGGGCAGTCTTCCCATTCACCATCACCAACTGATAATGGTCAGTTCCAGTTGTCCGTGATGGAAGACTGGACTAAGTGGGCTTCGTACAACATGCCTGTTACGATTGCTTCCGGTCTAGCAGGAGGTTGGATCGCTTAGATGTCCTGGTTCCCGAAGTTGGAGTGTCGAACAGTGCTTCAATCACTAGAGACCTGTAAGTGTAGAATATCCCACTAGCTATAGTAAAGCTAGGATTCCCGATTCCTTACAACACGAGTGTTACAAAGACGCTACATACTGTTACAACATAACTCTCTGTCAATTACAAACCCCTATGATGCCGCATTTCGACCATACGAACGCTTTGCACGAACTATTATAAAGGTCTATTCATCTGTACGAATGAGGGACCACCTAGTCCTTGGCGTGTGCCGCCACTTAACCCCGTCACCCCTAAAGGTACTGAACAACCGACCACCCTACGGGCGGAGTGTGCCGCTCATTAAACCACAAAAGGGTCTGCGGTCTGCGGTTAACCACAAACTAATGGACGGTCCCAGAAGACCAACGTTCGCATATAATTCCCCGAAGGGAAGGTGCCGAACGCTGCACGAACAAAGACCACCTGCATTCCGGTGTGTGGCAGCAATTAGAACGTGGCTCCTGCGGTTAACCGCAGGTTAAGTACCCCCTTCCGGGCGGTCGCTCTTCATCTTCCGAACGGCCAGGACAACCAGGCTGAGAGCGGGGATTCGTGCACTGTTATAGCCGACCTCTGCTCCAGGAGTATCAGGTGGAGGTCCTGCTGCCCATTGACCGACCTCAAAACCTGGCCGCCATCAGGGATGATACACCAAAGTGCCGAATAAGACTTTCTATGGCAGAAAACCCCCCGTTCTGTTCGTGGGATCTGAGCGCCATTCCGCTATTTGATGCGCCCAGGGCTGAGCTGTCAAACGAATAGTCAAATGAACTATATTCCCCTTAATGTATTAAAGTTATATATTTTTATGCTGTTTTCTGGGACACAATAAAGCATGGTCTTTTGGGCGCTTGGAGATAATTAGATTGTATAAACCGTTGGCCTCATTATCTCCAAGATGGGCGGGTACTAGTTTGAATGATACACTGTATTGTGATTGGTTGAATACGTGTACTGTACCTGTATCCCATCAGGTCCCTGGGGGGGCTGTCCCTGGACCTGGGACTTGCATAAATTGCCATGCTTGTGTGCCAGTAAAGCCAGTTCGTTTTGACCCTCAACTCGCAGCCTCGACTCGTGTTGTGTGGATCCGGGGATACTAGTGCTACTATAGGTAGGCTAGTGGGACATTCTACACTTGCAGGTTTTTCTACCGATTGAAGTGGCATTTGACTCTCTGACTTTGGGAACCAGGACATCCATGCGCTCAAACTCCTGCTAGCCTGGAGGCAATCGTAACAATTGGTGGCAGCGGCGGGATCATCCTGGATTTCCTAAGAGAAGTATAGAAGTATAGAACGGATGGAGAGCAACTACGATAAACTGAAGCGCCCTGCGTTAAAGGATTTACTTGAAAGCCGAGGTGGGAACGCGAGCAACCGGCCAAGGAGGGAATTGATTGCTGACCTAACTGAGCTAGATCAGAGCTTCACCATGGCAGAATCTACAGCAATGTCCAGCGACGAGAAGACGAGGATGGTCAGGGAAAGACTTCCTCTGTATGGACCGAACCCGTCCGTGGAACTGGTGCAACAATTGATGGCGGATATACAAAGAGCCAGAGCCCACAAGCTCAGTGTACTGACCGCCCAACATGGTCCTACCGCTACTGCACACAGCAGCTCCACGGAAAATGCAGAGCAACAGAAAATCCTGTTCGCAGCATTCAAGCCATTCATGGAAAACGAGATGGGGATAGACGAATTTTTAGCCGATTTTGAAAGGCAATGCGCTTCATCAAATCCCCTCAACAGCATGGCCTTGCATCCTGGTGGGGAAACTAGCCGGGCGAGCGATGGAGGCTTTTAGCACCCTCAGCACCGAGGAAGTGGACCAATACCAGCTTGTGAAGGACACTCTGTTGAAAAGATATGCAGTGACCCCCGACACGTACCGAAGGCAGTTCCACAACACCAAGAAGAAACCGAATGACACCCATGCCGAATGGACGCACCGAATGCAAAGGGCTGCTAGTCATTGGATTAATGGATGTTGGGCAGTCACGGCAACAGAAATTTTGGAACTATTTCTTTTAGAGCATTTTTATGAGGGACTAGAACAGAAAGACAGAGAGTGGTTGAAGGATCGGCGGCCTAACGATCTCAATGAAGCGGCAAGACTGGCGGACGAACATCGAGACGCTCATGTGGCGAAACCGGCCTCGCCACGTGTCCTTGGAGGGGGCTGCTTGCCCGCCTCTTGCCTTTGGACTATGGATCAGACTTTATGTGAATGTGTTAACCCAGATAGCTATGCCATGGAGCCCATTCGTGTAGTTAAAGACTTCGGCTCCATGGCAATTGAACTGTGTGAATAGGATCTGAGCGCTATTCGGTAGTTTTGTGCGCTCAGATCCCAGCTATCTGGGGATATGTGAAATGTCTGTGTGTTATGTGTAAAAAGTGACTTTATGTATTTTAAAGTGTTTTGTGTCTTTTTGCAACCATGTGCTTAATGGAGTCTTGTGTCTATCCTGGGAGATAATTGAATTACTCTCCAGGATAGAAGACTCTGAAACTGGTTTGGGCCAGAAAGCCATGCTTCATTTAGTCACAAAGGACTTTCCCTTAACTTTTGAACCCCTGGTCTGATTCGTGCCATTTTTTAATATGTTGTTCCCCTGAATGGATTGATTATGAAAATGTATGTTTTATGTTTGTGACATGTATATTTTAGAAGTTATAAATATTGTGTAAAAACTGTATTCCTCTGCCGGTGATAATGAGATTACCCATTGTGTTCAGTAATCATAGGGGAGGATTTTGTGTGGGAGTGTCTGGGTGTATTGTACGGATTGATTGGTTGTTTTGTAACGCCCTGTGGGCTGTACTATGTTTGTGGATTGGGAATAAAAGAGACTGTATGTGACAGTACAGGGAGTTCCTGTTTTAACCCTCAAAGTGAAGTGTCGTCTCATTATTGGGGGAAGGATTTATTGTATGCTGTTCCAGTTTGACTGCTAGGAGAGTAAACCTATTCGTATGGTTCCTATTCAACTGTCTACAGCATTCATATGCTTGGGAGAATTTATTTGTTTCTCTGGTTCGGTGATTGTGGTGTCTGCCAGAGTGCTTGGAGTCCTCAGGAAGCGCTAGGAGCATCCTTCAACGGAGGTACCCAGTCGGGGTGCCAGGCGATCCGTTACAGCTCAGATACAGGAGTTCAACAACTCCCGAACAGTGGCCTGTGCCAAATCAAGAGACACCTACCGAACCAGCCCGCGAACTAAATTTCGTACAGCGGGCCCTACCCGTTACACAGGACCACCCAGCCACTACACCCCAGAACGCTCCCGGCCCACCTGCTTCAAATGCAAACAGCCGGGGCACCTCATCGCTAACTGCCCCCTCAACAGCAACTACCCGTCACGGAATTACAACTCACCTCCCTCGCGCTTTTTGTGTTGAAAAAGAAAGCCCTATGGAAGAATATCTGGGAACTCTCCATGAAGCCAACCCCGTGTATGCCGCAAACTACAACCGGCAGCACCACAGACAAGAGGTGTAACTGGAGGGCCGCCCCACTCAGGGGTTAAGAGACACCGGGGTCACTATTACCCTGGTACAAGGCCGACTGGTGCCAGAACATAAACGCTCTACAGACACCGTTGCTGTCAGGGTGGCTGGAGGGGACATCTACAAACTACCAATGGCCAAAGTACATTTGGGTTGGGGTGCGGGGAAAGGACTTGTGCGGGTGGTAATCATTGACAACTTGCCAGCTAAGGTTTTACTGGGAAATGACCTGGGCCCCATGACTTCAGCATATGCTCCGTCCTACAACTCGGAGGCACATCCTGTCACTACCCAGTCGCAAGCAGGAAGGACCCAAGACCCTTCACCAGTGCGGGAGTCTCAGGTAAGACTAACCCCGACTGTGACTAATTACCCTTCACCTTACCCTGGGATACACCGGCAGCCTTTGAGGCGGAGACTAAAACGGACCCGACACTCCAGAAGTATAGGGAAAGAGCTGACACAGGGACTGGGGGGGTCAGACCACGAGACATTCGCATGGGAACAGGGCAGATTGTACAGGCATACAGAGAAGAAGGGGCACCGTAGGAGACAGCTGGTCATTCCCCACAAGTATAGACGAGATATACTCCGGGTGGGTCATGATATCCCATTAGCCGGACACTTAGCAGTAACACGCACCCTCCACCGTATTACCCATGCCTTCTTCTGGCCAGGGGTACATGCGGATGTAAGAACGTACTGTAATACGTGCGAGGTCTGCCAAAGGGTGGGCAAGAGAGGGGACCACCCTAAGGCACATCTTGTCAATATGCCTTTTATAGAAGAGCCCTTTAGGCGGGTCGCCATCGACTTGGTGGGGCCCCTCGCCACCCACAGTCCATCCGGTAAGAGAGATATTCTCACGGTAATGGACTACGCTACGCACTACCCAGAGGCAGTGGCCCTATCCAATATCCAGGCAGACACCGTGGCTAATGCCTTGGTACAGGTGTTCTCTTGGGTAGGATTCACTCGGGAGATCCTATCCGACAGAGTTACCCAGTTTACGGCGGAACTGACACAGCAGTTATGGCATGTCTGCAAAATAAAATCCCTCCTCAGCTCCCCGTACCACCCGCAGACGAATGGTTTATGTGAGCGGTTCAATGGAACCCTCAAACAAATGTTGAAAACCTTCACCCAGAAATACAGAGACTGGGAACGTTTCCAGCCGCATCTCCTGTTCGCTTACCGGGAGGTGCCCCAGGAAACAACCGGATTCTCTCCGTTCGAGCTGCTATACGGACGCAAGGTGCGGGGCCCCCTGAACCTTATCCGTGAGCACTGGGAGGGAGAGATGGAGAACGCCGGAGTCCCCATCGTACCCTATGTGCTGGAGCTTAGGGACCGCATGGAGCAACTAGCCAGGTCGGTCCAGGCTAACCTCCAGGCGGCCCAGAGGCGACAAAGTCTGGTATGACAGGGGGCACGGCGGAGGAGCTTTTGTATAGGACAAAAGGTTATGGTGCTCAAGCCTGTTAAAGCAGACAAGCTGCAAACAGCCTGGATGACATAGCGATCCATAGTGAGTCCTGGGAGGAACACTTAGCACATGTAGGAATGGTCCTGGATCAGATTCGGGCCGCGGGCCTGACTCTAAAACCAGAGAAGTGCCATTTTGGAATGACTGAGGTGCAGTACATGGGTCACCGAGTGGGGTGCAGGAAGCAACGACCGGAGCCGGCCAAGATAGAGGCGGTCGGGAATTGGCCCTCACCACACACTAAGACCCAAGTACTAGCCTTCTTAGGCACAGCTGGGTACTACAGGCGGTTCGTACCGGATTATAGTTCTATTGCTAAACCCCTGACTGACTTGACAAAGAAAAATCTTCCCTGACAGGTCCTGTGGTCTCCCCACTGTGAAACAGCCTTTCAAACGCCCAAAAGTGCCCTAATTAATGCTCCTGTCTTGGCTGCCCCGGCCCCTAATAAACGCTTTATTGTTCATACAGACGCTTCCATGTTCGGGCTGGGGGCCGTTCTCAGAAAAGTAGGAGATGATGGAAAAGAGCACCCGATCGCTTACATTAGCCGAAAACCCCTGCCAAGCGAGGTCAGCTATGCCGCAGTGGAAAAGGAGTGCTTGGCCCTGGTGTGGGCACTAAAGAAATTAACCCCCTACTTGTATGGACAAGAGTTCCCTCTGGTTACAGACCATAACCCGTTGGTATGGCTGAACCGGGTCGCTGGGGATAATGGCAGACTTTTACTCTGGAGCTTATCTTTACAACCCTTTAACTTTACTATCACCTACCGACCCGGAAAGCAGAATGGCAATGCCGACGGGTTATCACGGCAAACATACCTCAGTCCAGCATAATTCCTTGGTCTGGACAGCCTTAGTCTTCCCCAAAAAGACCACCTGCATTCCGGCATGTGGCAGCAATTAGAACGCGGCTCTTGTGGTTAACCACAGGTTAAGTACCACCTTGCGGGCGGTCGCCCTTCGTCTCCCGAATGGCCAGGACAACCAGGCTGAGAGCGGGGATTCGTGCACTGTTATAGCCGACCTCCGCTCCATGAGTATCAAGTGGAGGTCCCGCTGCCCATTGACCGACCTCAGAACATGGCCGCTATCAGGGATGATACACCAAAGTGCCGAATAAAACTTTCTATAGCAGAAAACCCCCCGTTCTGTTCGTGGGATCTGAGCGCCAGTTGGATTTTTGAGCTGTCGAACGAATAGTCGAATTAACTATATTCCCCTTAATGTATTAAAGTTATATATATTTATGCTGTTTTCTGGGACACAATAAAGCATGGTCTTTTGGGCGCTTGGAGATAATTAGATTGTATAAACTGTTGGCCTCATTATCTCCAAGCTGGGCGGGTACTAGTTTGAATGATACACTGTATTGTGATTGGTTGAATATGTGTACTGTACCTGTATCCCATCAGGTCCATGGGGGGCTGTCCCTGGACCTGGGGACTTGCATAAATTGCCATGCTTGTGTGCCAGTAAAGCCAGTTCGTTTTGACTTCGGGAACCAGGACATCCAAGCGATCCAACCTCCTGCTAGCCTGGAGGCAATCGTAACAACGAGTCGAGGCTGCGAGATGAGGGTAAAACGAACTGGCGACAGGCCCACGCGTGCTGCGTTTAAGCTGTGTGTACCAGCCCTCCATGCACTGTACACTAGTGCCTTCCTTGAATCCTTTGTGCAGGGAAAAAAGGAGAATCCCGCCGCTGCCAACCAGTTATCCAAATATAATGGAAAATGCACTCTATCCCTTGTCCTGGAATCCTGGGTGCAATGAACTGGATAAGCCCCAGTACCAAAGGGACCAAATATCAAATATAAATGTAGAAAAGAAATCCAGGCACTCTAAGGTGTTCCACCAATTAGGCAATTTAGCTTGACAAAGGCCCTAAGGGATCGAAAGGTTGTTTGGTGCTTGGGTCCAATAAAAATTGCCTAATTAGTGGAACACCTTGGAGTGCCTAGATTTCTTTTCTACATTTATATATGATATTTGGTCCCTTTGGTACTGGGGCTTATCCAGTTCATTGCTGCCAACCAGTTGAGACTGTATAATCCTGTGACCCGTCAATCATTCCCTTTTTCCCATAAATGGTATCGTCGAATAATCCACACATGAGCCAAAGCTTAATGCTGGAACAAGATTGTTTTACTGGGAACAAGGGTGCTCAATTTATGCAACACATAACTCCTCCTCTGGGCCAGGCTAGATAATTGGGTTTGAGCAGCTTATCAAACACAATTATCTACTGGCCAGAAAAGTTACAATTTTTCACAAGTCTTAAAAATATACTTTATACATAACATATTAATATATCCCTGGGTAGCTGAGGGTGATGTGAGCAACATATAAAAAATTTGTGAAACTCTGTTCGGTAGTTTTTGAGTTATACCGTGTAAAAGTTTGACCGTCTCTTCACGAGATTGTAGCCGACTCAGAGTTCCATAGAATCAGGGCAAGAGCCGGTCTTCATTCGCATGAAATTTGCATGAAAACCACTGTAGGTATTTTCAATCTGGTTTGTGGAGAATGCTTCACTCGTTCGGCTGTTTTAAACTCCCGAACGCCGTTCTTCTGCCGTATTTAGAAGGTGTTCGTATGGGACTTCCAGAGGGGGACCGGGTGTTCATCAAGTGCCATGCCGAAAACAGTTCCAGGCACTCGACGACCAAATTCCGCTGACCGCCGTTCGGTAGTTAAGATGGCCACCGTCCATTGTTCTCGTCTTGTGTTCGTATGCCGAAATGGCGGCCACCTCGGAGCAGTCAATTAACTTGCGGTTTTTGTGCAGTTACTCAGAGTTCTAAGTTCTAATTACTACCTAGGGTGGTCTTCGTTCGGTAAGCTGACTATTTTACCGAACAAAGGAAATTAACAAAATGAAAGTAACCAATGAACCAGTAATAAATCCACGAATAAAGTAGCAGGGAGGGAGAAAACCGAATGAGTGGAGGGTGATTCTTCACACCTGACATTTGGCTTTCCCTCATCATTGTGTCTCATTCTGTGTCCCTGACCTCAGCAAGTATTCTGACTATTCTCTGGTACGTTAAATCTGGCCATTCTAAGACCCGGTAGGACGTTACCTTTAGTCCTAGGTGTCATACTGTTCTGCGTGCTGTATCAACTAGTAATCCTGACAAATATACATTGTGTCTTGGCTTGTTGTATACTGTAGCGGAGCTCCCTGTACCCCGGCTGGCTACCTCTGCCAGAGGGGTTGCTTCCTAGCTGGGACCAGGGGAAACAGGTGGAAAACTAGCTCTTTCAGTCCTAACAAGGACTTTCCCCGCTGCATCCCCTGCAAGGTGGAACAGCAGACACAGGGGTTAAATCTTCCTTCCCTCCAGTAACCAGACGACACACAGTTCTTGAGGTACAAACTCTGACAATCTTTATTTGGAACATACAGC
>CAKOES020000066.1:0-14164 GCA_933207985.1 Pelobates cultripes
CACACGCAGTGGGTATTACGAATATCTGGTCATGCCTTTTGGATTGTGTAATGCTCCTGCCGTGTTTCAGGACCTCATAAATGATGTCCTTAGGGATCTATTGCATGTCTGTGCTGTAGTATACCTTGACGACATACTTGTGTATTCTCCTGATTTGAAGTCACACCATAACCATGTTAGGATGGTGCTCAAAAGGCTATTGCAGAACGGACTCTACTGTAAATTAGAAAAATGTTTATTCGATCAGACCTCTGTGCAATTCCTAGGATATATCATTACTGAACAGGGTTTCAGTATGGATCCTGCTAAATTGGAAGCTATAATGTCCTGGCCACTTCCCCAAGGACTAAAGGCTATCCAGCGTTTTATAGGATTTGCCAACTATTATAGGAAATTTATAAAAACTTTTCACCACTCATATCTCCCATAACGAAGTTGACAAAAAAAGGTCTACATCCTAGGGTTTGGACTCCTGAAGCCCTTAAGGCCTTCGAAACCCTCAAGAAGGCATTTGCCTCTGCTCCAGTGCTGCACCACCCTGATCCTTCTCTTCCTTTTGTTATGGAAGTAGACGCCTCGGAGTCAGGTGTGGGAGCCGTACTGTCACAGAGGTTGTCTTATGACAAACCCCTCCATCCCTGTTGTTATTTTTCTAAAAGGTTGTCTGCTTCAGAGAAGAATTATGATGTTGGGAATAGGGAACTATTAGCTATTGTGTTAGCTTTCAAGGAATGGAGGTACTTATTAGAGGGTTCTAGACACAAAATTATGGTTATAACAGATCATAAGAATCTATCCTATATTGCTGATGCTAGAAGGTTATCTGCCCGGCAGGCTCGATGGTCTCTATTTCTCTCACGCTTCCAATATGTTATCACCTATAGACCTGGTTGCCGTAATGCCAAGGCTGACGCCATCTCTCGGCAACATGAACCAGTAGAATTTGTTAACCCGACTCCTGAACCTATTGTACCTGAGTCTCAGATAATAGCTGCTACCCGTTTGGTTGTTTCTTCACCTTTCCTTACCAGTATTAAGACATACCAAACCCAGGCACCCCCTGAGACACCGGTTGGTAAACTATACGTTGAAGCTAATGACAGAAAAAAGTTGTTAACTTTATTTCACACAGCCAAAACTGCTGGTCATCCGGGGGTTACCAAGACCTACAAGGGCCTCCTTCAACAGTTCTGGTGGCCTTCACTCAAGCGAGACGTAGTGGATTTTGTTCAGGCTTGTCAGGTCTGCACGCAATGTAAGTCCCCTAATATGAGACCCCAGGGTTTTCTGATGCCTCTATCTATACCCAAGAAACTATGGACCCACTTATCCATGGATTTCATTGTAGACCTGCCTCTTTCTGATGGTCAGACGGTGATACTGACTGTGACGGATAGGTTCTCTAAAATGGCGCACTTTATTCCGCTTAAGAAACTGCCTTCTGCGGTTCAGTTAGCTCAGGTATTTGCCAAAGAAGTGTTCCGATTGCATGGGGTACCCCAGGATATCGTATCTGACAGGGGCCCTCAATTTGTCTCTCGGTTCTGGAGGGGCTTTTGTGCTGAGATGGGGGTATCCTTGTCGTTTTCTTCCTCCTATCACCCGCAATCTAATGGTGCGGCCGAACGTGCTAATCAGTCTGTGGAATTGTATTTGCGCTGCTTCACTAATGCGCACCAGGATGACTGGTCTCGCCTTCTTCCGTGGGCTGAATTTGCCAGGAATACGGTGACTCATTCGTCTACTGGCTTAAGTCCTTTTGAGGTTGCTTATGGGTTTCGTCCTTCTGTCCTTCCCGGTGCGTTCTCCGACAAGGGAATGCCCGCCTTGGACCAGCACCTCGCCTCTTTGCGGAAGACATGGGATCAAGTCCATGTTGCGCTGTCTCGTTCAGCGGCTGCTCTGAAAAAGTTTGCTGATCGCCGTAGGGTTGCGGCCCCTTCCTATGTTCCGGGTGATAGGGTATGGTTGTCCTCCCGGAACCTCCGTCTCAAGGTTCCCTCGATGAAATTCGCCCCCAGATTTCTTGGTCCCTTCAAGGTGTTACGTAGGGTTAATCCCGTTTCCTACTCCCTTGATTTGCCTCCTTCCATGCGTGTCCCGAACACGTTTCACGTCTCGCTTTTGAAACCCTTGCTGTGTAACCGGTTCTCTCGTCCCCTCGGGCGGCCCGTTTCCCCTCGAGCTGTCTCTGACGACGTGTACGAGGTGGCTACCCTTCTCGACTCTCGTGTTTCTAGGGGTCGGCTGCAATATTTGGTGGACTGGAAGGGGTACGGCCCTGAGGAGCGGTCCTGGGTTTCAAGCTCCGATGTGCACGCTCCCTCTTTGGTCCGCTCCTTTCATGCCCGCTTTCCTTTGAAGCCTTCCGCTTCCCGCCCCCTGGGCGGTCTTCGAGGGGGGGGTAATGTCAGGCTCCCGCGGGCGGCTGCGAGGGGAGGCTGCACTCCGCTCGCAGTACTCACCCTCCAGCCGTCCGCGGTCCCCTCCGCCTCGTGGGTACGGCGAGCGGCATCCTTCCAGCCTCGGATGCCGCCCGCCGTTCCCTCCACGTCCCCCAGCGGCAGCATGCATGACGCTGCACGCTGGGAGACCGCCCAGGGTTATACACGCCGGGTTCAGTCACCTGACCCTGGCGTTAAAGGCAAAGTGCCAGAATCACAGTGGGAGGTCTAAATATCTCCCACGTGTGATTGTTAATTCTGATTGGAAATCATCCAATCAGAATTAACCTGATGGTTTAAATACTTACCTTTCCTGTTCCTCCTTGCCCTGTTGTGGTCTTTGCTTGTTAGTATTGATTCTGTACTTGTGCTTCTGGTTACGTACTCTCTGGCTTGTTATCCGACTCTGTGACTTTCTCCTACCCTTTGACCTCGGCTTGTTTCACGTTACTCTGTCTTCTGGTTCCCCTTACTCGGCTTGTTCCTGACTATTCTTTGTGTGCTTAGCCCGGCCACTCTAAGGTCCGGTACGGCACTTTGTGTGTGTGTGTGTGTGTTGGCGTGTTTGGTTCCCCGAATCGTGACAATAATTTTAATGGTAGGTGTATTTTAACAGTGAGAGACAGAATAACCAAACAAATCCAGAAAAACACATGTCAAAAAAGTTATAAATTGATTTGCATGTCAATGAGTGAAATAAGTATTTGACCCCTTCGACTTAGTACTTGGTGGCAAAACCCTTGTTGGCATTCATGTCAGGATTACTAGTTGATCCAGCACGAAGAATTGTGTAACACAGATGACGAATAGGTAATGTATTACTAGGCCTTAAAATGGCCGGACTTAACGTGCCAAAGAGTAGTCAGGATCAGGGCCGTTTTAGCCGCAAGGCAAACAAGGCATTTGCCTTGGGCGGCATTTTCCATGGGGCGGCAAAAAAAGCATCAGGAAGATTAAAGTCACCCATGATGATAACTTCCCCCTTCATTGTCATTTTAGCTATTTCCTCAACAAGTAGATTATCTAACTCTTCAATTTGTCCTGGGGGCCTATAAATCACACCTACACGAGTTATTGTGTGATTACCAAATTCTAACGTAGCCCAAACGGACTCTATGTTTGCCTCACTAACTTTTATTAGGCTAGATTTTATGCTATCCTTCACATACAAGGCCACCCCTCCCCCTTTCTTGCCTTCCCTATCTTTCCTATATAAAGAGTACTCTGGTATTGCTATGTCCCAGTCATTTTTCTCATTGTACCATGTCTCAGTAACAGCGACTAAATCTACACTATCAGTTGCCATTATTGCCACAAGTTCATGGATCTTATTCCCTAAACTGCGAGCATTTGTAGACATGACTCTAAGCTTATAATTTTTTAACACACTTGATACAGGCACCTTCTATCCTTGTTTTGGGGGACAATTGGATTGATGTTTTATCACCCTTTTGCCCCCCCCCCCTAGTTTAAATACATCCTAGCAAAACCTCTGAACTGCTCACTGAGAACATTTGTTCCCTTTTGAGAAAGATGCAAACCATCTTTTTTGTACAGCTTATCTCCATTCCAAACAGAGCTACCATGAGAAATAAAGCCATCTGACCACAACACTTTCACCCAGTTCTCCTCTGAATCATTCTGATATTCATTGGCAAACTTCAGACGGGCCTGTACATGTGCTTTCTTGAGCAAGGGCACTGCAGGATTTCAGTCTTTCGGGTGTAGTGTGTTACCAAATGTTTTCTTTGTGACTATGGTCCCAGCTGCCTTGATATCATTAACAAGATCCTCCCATGTAGTTCTGGACACCAACTGTTGTCACCTTCTCACCAAGCTGCTTGGCGATGGTCTTGTAGCCCATTCCAGCCTTCTGTAGGTCTACAATCTTGTCCCTGACATCCTTGGACAGCTCTTTGGTCTTGGCCATGGTGGAGAGTTTGGGATCTGATTGATTGCCTCTGTGGACAGGTGTCTTTTATACAGGTAACAAGCTGAGATTAGGAACACTTTCTTTAAGAGAGTGCTCCTAATCTCAGCTCGTTACCTGTATAAAAATCACCTGGGAATCAGAAATCTTGCTGATTGATAGGGGATCAAATACTTATTTCACTCATTGACCTGCAAATCAATTTATAACTTTTTTGACATATGTTTTTCTGGGTTGTTTTTTTTGTGTGGTTATTCTGTCTCTGTTAAAATACACCTACCATTAAAATTATAGACTGATCATTTCTTTGTCAGTTGACAAACATTCAAAATCAGCAGGGGATCAAATTATTTTTTCCATCACTGTATGCATAAAAGACTAATTCAGCTAAGACTTCATCATTTCTATAGGCTATTAACCTCTACTTATTGTATATAGAGGAAATGAAAATGTTTTGTTTTAAAGACAATAGCGTGATTTTGTAATAAACACTTGTAGTCTTTGTGCAATTCCACAAACCGTAATAAGGATTCAGGTATTTTAGTACTCAGTGTTTCTCAGCTTTCCCGTGTAATGTCATTTTCTAGGGTTGATAAAAATGCATTCAAACTTTCAGCAGATAAGGAATAGCAGAGAATGGCTGTTCAGACAAAAAATGTATTCTCAAGAACATGAAAAACAGCTCTGTATCGGTTGCAAGTCAATGAAGTGGCAGTTGCTAGAAACTAAGAATATGAATCATGAAAACAGATTATTTAAATCTGTGTGCCATAAATTGAATTTATACAATAAGACTCTCGAAAACTTTAACAGACACATATTGTGCTTCCATCTGGAATACAGAACCTACATCACAAGACTGATGACAAAGGTGGATATTTGTCGAGATTTCTAGACTACACAAAACCTGTTTGTACTTCACCTTTGTTTTGTATTAGCGGTTGGTCCTGATTCGTGTAATAAGCTTGCTTAGATGTCCAAACATCTATCAAGTGGCTGTTGAAAATTGGGAACATAGTTAAAGGAAACTTTAGTGTTCGCAATAGAAAAATGTATTTCTAACACTAACTTGTTCCTCTGCCTAACACCAACCTCAGCAATGTAAAAGGTTAAGTAACCCTTTATTCACCTACCCGATTCCAGTGCGGATGTCCCTCAGTGCTGGGTTGCGCTCTGCCTCTTCCAACGTCAGCCCATTGGGGGGACCTAATGCGTATGCACGGCGAGCGATATGCACGCATTAGGCCTTCCCCCATAAGAAAGAGTTGCATCAATG
Source organism: Pelobates cultripes (assembly GCA_933207985.1). Taxonomy (NCBI): domain Eukaryota; kingdom Metazoa; phylum Chordata; class Amphibia; order Anura; family Pelobatidae; genus Pelobates; species Pelobates cultripes. Next base: position 5,651 of record CAKOES020000066.1, read on the forward strand.
CTTTCCTACAGGTTTTTCTTAGACACTGGATGTCCTCATGCAAAGCGTGTATCACGGAGTCAAACTACATGAGACAGAGGCAATCTTAGCCTTTAATTTCTCTAAAACTGCAATGTTTTAACAGGCCGCTGCATTGGACAAGTTAACTTTTCGCTTCTTTGTTTGTTCCATTAAGTATTTTATGTTTTCATTTTGTTTTATTGTTTCATGTTACTGTATCTGGGTCTCTTTATGAACTGACTCTTTACTTGTGTGAAAAATACAGACAAATGCAGGAAAGAGTCCTTTTGGGCGAAATACTGTAATCCTGGAATACTATATGAAATTAGTTGTTCTAGGATGCTTACAGACGATATTAGAACATTCAGAGATGAATGCAGTGTTTGTAAAATGTTTGATGTGATAATTGTCCCCAGCGTACATTGATCCTATTGTATGTGTTACGGTGAAAATAAATTTTTTTCGCTATTGAAAAGTATTGAAAAGTATCACAATGTATAAACTCAATATAAATGGTCACAAAAAAAAAAAAAAAAAGAAAAAACTGTAAAAAGGGGACAGGGACACTGCTCCCAGACCACTTTAATGAGATGACCAGTCTGGGTGCCTACAGTGTCTGTCTAAAGTGCCTGGCCTTCTTCAACCTTATAGAAGATACCTACCAGTATGCAGGGCTGGAGAAACAGGATGTCCAGTTCGATAGATTAGAGAAGCCAGAAACATGAGAAGTAGTGAAAGGAAGTTAGGAGCTCTGAGAATTAAAAACGCCAAGGCATTTTTCACTACGTAAGCTATTCTTGAACCGGTACACATAAATGATTTTCAAACAATTACCAGCTAGGGTACTCACTAAATACAACTCGTTAGCAACGGTAACATTTAAAATGTATCTGTGCAGAATCTCCCCAGAGTGCGGCTCCTGATGAGTTGGATGCGAATCACTGTAAACTCAATGGGAGTTCTGCTGTTTAAAGGAGACTCCGGTAGAAAATGAAAAAACTTCAGCTGTAAATCAAAGTTACCTTGAAAGCCTTCAACAAAATGATGCAGTCACTTTTACCTTGGCAGTGACAGAATTTGCAGATTTTAAGAAGACGTATACCATGAACTGACTCAGTAGTAAGGGAGTAGAATGTTACTAAGACTCAGTAGTTAGGGAGTAGAATGTTACTAAGATTCAGTAGTTAGGGAGTAGAATGTTACTAAGACTCAGTAGTTATGGAGTAGAATGTTACTAAGACTCAGTAGTTAGGGAGTAGAATGTTACTAAGACTCAGTAGTTAGGGAGTAGAATGTTACTAAGACTCAGTAGTTAGGGAGTAGAATGTTACTAAGACTCAGTAGTTAGGGAGTAGAATGTTACTAAGACTCAGTAGTTAGGGAGTAGAATGTTACTAAGACTCAGTAGTTAGGGAGTAGAATGTTACTAAGATTCAGTAGTTAGGGAGTAGAATGTTACTAAGACTCAGTAGTTATGGAGTAGAATGTTACTAAGACTCAGTAGTTAGGGAGTAGAATGTTACTAAGACTCAGTAGTTTAGGGAGTAGAATATTACTAAGACTCAGTAGTTAGGGAGTAGAATGTTACTAAGACTCAGTAGTTAGGGAGTAGAATGTTACTATGACTCGGTAGTTATGGAGTAGAATGTTACTAAGACTCAGTAGTTAGGGAGTAGAATGTTACTAAGACTCGGTAGTTAGGGAGTAGAATGTTACTAAGACTCAGTAGTTAGGGAGTAGAATGTTACTAAGACTCAGTAGTTTAGGGAGTAGAATATTACTAAGACTCAGTAGTAAGGGAGTAGAATGTTACTAAGACTCAGTAGTTAGGGAGTAGAATGTTACTAAGACTCAGTAGTAAGGGAGTAGAATGTTACTAAGACTCGGTAGTTATGCAGTAGAATGTTACTAAGACTCAGTAGTTAGGGAGTAGAATGTTACTAAGACTTAGTAGTTAGGGAGTAGAATGTTACCAAGACTCAGTAGTTTAGGGAGTAGAATGTTACTAAGACTCAGTAGTTTAGGGAGTAGAATATTACTAAGACTCAGTAGTAAGGGAGTAGAATGTTACTAAGACTCAGTAGTTAGGAAGTAGAATGTTACTAAGACTCAGTAGTTAGGGAGTAGAATGTTACTAAGACTCAGTAGTTTAGGGAGTAGAATGTTACTAAGTCTCAGTAGTAAGGGAGTAGAATGTTACTAAGGCTCAGTAGTAAGGGAGTAGAATGTTACTAAGACTCAGTAGTTTAGGGAGTAGAATGTTACTAAGATTCAGTAGTTAGGGAGTAGAATGTTACTAAGACTCAGTAGTTAGGGAGTAGAATGTTACTAAGACTCAGTAGTTAGGGAGTAGAATGTTACTAAGATTCAGTAGTTAGGGAGTAGAATGTTACTAAGATTCAGTAGTTAGGGAGTAGAATGTTACTAAGACTCAGTAGTTAGGGAGTAGAATGTTACTAAGACTCAGTAGTTAGGGAGTAGAAGGTTACTAAGACTCAGTAGTTAGGGAGTAGAATGTTACTAAGACTCAGTAGTTAGGGAGTAGAATGTTACTAAGCAGAAAATAAATAAATAAAGGGGTGCAATACGAATGAAGTAACCCCCCATTATATAGACAATAGATTAGGTTGCCTATTCCACTAATATCTCCTCCAGAGCTAAAACGCCACACGACAGTGCCCTATCGAGCTGCACTCACCTGAACATACATACATTATAAGGTTGTTAATATAAAATGCAATATCCACTGCAGCCACACACTAAACTACAACTTCAAAGCTCACAAAATTTCAGGTTTTTTTTTTTAACCCGATGGGCAAAAATATTGGGTATTAAGTTACAGTATAGGATCTTACATTGCATTCTGCCTACCACAAGACCAATGTACCCCATTGTTGCAGGTTCTGTTCTAGCAACATAATGCCTGCTCTTATGAGATTAAATTGCTTACTTGGGAAATCCTGATTTTAATATATGGAGTATATAAGGCCACAGTTCAAAGCAAACCGTTTAAATAATAATCATGCTAACAATAATATACTGGTAACAGTTGAAATAATGTGTATTTTTGTTCCAATTACCTTAGTAAGGTGTATGACACCTTCAGATGTAACAGAACAGCCCATAAATCCAACATACTGGAGACTCGGACAGTGCTCTGCAAACGCCTTTACTGACTCATCTGACACCTGAAAACAGAGGGAATAAAGAGAATTCATTTCACATTTTACACCTTCACTGGTAAGCAAGCTCAATCGTTTTAGATTACATATAACAGGAACATGAAAAAAAAAGGAAAAATAATTATATAAACTCTTTCTTGATGCTGTGAGAATATGAACCAAAAACTCCAGCTGAAGACATGTCAACTTCAGCAGGTCTGGTATTGGTTGAATAAGGGGGTGGCTCTGTCTGTTTGCAAGAAAACAATGTAATAGCACTTGTAAGGGTCAAATGTCCCATGGGGCAAAGTATGCACCCTTTCTCTTGTATGATTAATCCTCACTTCCTATTGTATGTAAATATGTATGGGTGGGAGGCAAAGGTCACTTTATAAAGTACACAAATGAGGTTGGAGAAGGCAAAGAGCCACCTTGTAGGGAATGCAAAATTGAATGCAAGGATATATTGCCAATTTATATTGTAAGTATATAGGGTTAATAATTACCCATGTTCAAAAGATCAAAAGTTATAGGTACCACAACGGACACCCTTTAAAGGGTCACTATAAAAAAAAATAAAGAAGTAGTAGGGGAAAATACTTCTAATAAATGGAACCGTGGGCAAACTATAGCATAGAAAATGTTTTTATCATGCATATATACTTTAAATAATGTTTCAAACAGATCAAACAGTGGTTAAAACCCAGCAATTTGCCCAAAACAAGACACCTTTTCCTTAAAAGTCACAAAACGGTAAGTCAATAACGCAGAGAGGCGGAACACTTTCCAAGGAGGTTTGGGTGCTGCGCATGGCTACTTAACCGATTTTCAATCAACAAGTGAATGGATTAGCCCCAAAGCCTAGTGGCAGGCTGCTCTATTGAATACTACGATATTAACTAGTTATAGATTTTAAACCATTATCACAGATGGTGCGATCTCGTAGATAATTGTCTTTATTCATATAAAAAAAAAAAAAAAAATCAAGCTATTAAAATAAATCTTCATTATGTAAATAGAGAAAGGAATTCTAAATGGTAAGAAAATTAACATACTAAAAATGACCCTTGTCAACAAGGTCACATGCATTTACAACTAATCACATTAAAGAAGTCCATTAGTGTTCATTGTGAAATCTGTAATAATTTCATTGCCTGCTCGACCTTCATTGACTTTCACTCACTGTGCTTTGCTGGATGTTGGTCTTGCTTGGGAAGAATAATACAGCTTGATGAGAAAAGATTTATAAGTCATGGACTGAAGTAGTGTGAATGGAAAAGACATTGGCATGAAACTAATGGCTTGGATACTTTGCACCTATTAAAAAGATCTATGGTACTTATTTACAGCTTAACTGTTTCACAATAATTTAACAGGCTATTTGTATGGCTCCGGCGACGCTTTCCTGGATTTTAAAGTCAATTTTCTGACTATAGAAATTAAAATTTAGCTTATTGTTCCAGCATATCAAATGTAAAGAAAAATTTAAGATATAAATTTACGGCATACAGCTTGCTATATAGCTAAAAGAATCTGCATGTGGGGAGAATTTGGGGTGTACCAAAGCACTTTTACAGATCGCTTTAACTAGAGATACCATACCCACCATAGGACACATATCATTTATATATATTGATGTGCAACATACAGAAAGTGCGGCACTGCAGTATGTAAAAGTCAAATGCTGCAGGTAGTAAATCATGTGATAAATCAATCAGGAACCCGACATCATATACATATACATAATACAGGGCAGCATTTTCATGTGCTGCCCTTCAACATTGTGAAATTTTATGTGTCCCAGAAAACGTGGTATATGGCAAAAATAACTAACAGAATATGATCATTCACGACGCCCTTATATTTCAAAATGATGCCCTATTTTAAAGATGGTGTGTTTAAAATAATTTTAAATATTATAGGAGCGTTAGAAAGTTGTCAGACTCCACCTGCTGTGTAACTTGATTGACGGCTGAGGGAGTCGCTGCCTGCCGGAGTGGACAGAGGGAGTCGCTGCCTGCCGGAGTGGACAGAGGGAATCGCTGCCTGCCGGAGTGGACAGAGGGAGTCGCTGCCTGCCGGAGTGGACAGAGGGAGTCGCTGCCTGCCGGAGTGGACAGAGGGAATCGCTGCCTGCCGGAGTGGACAGAGGGAATCGCTGCCTGCCGGAGTGGACAGAGGGAGTCGCTGCCTGCCGGAGTGGACAGAGGGAATCGCTGCCTGCCGGAGTGGACAGAGGGAATCGCTGCCTGCCGGAGTGGACAGAGGGAATCGCTGCCTGCCGGAGTGGACAGAGGGAATCGCTGCCTGCCGGAGTGGACAGAGGGAATCGCTGCCTGCCGGAGTGGACAGAGGAATGCCATAGTGGACAGAGCGTGCACAGAGGGATCTCTTCCTGCCAGAGTGGACAAAGCAGGAAGGAGAATCGCTACCTGCAGGGAATACAGTTGGGGCCCCTGGTGCTGGAAGAGGAGGGACAGACAACAGAGAGGGACAGATCTGGATCACAAGCCAAGGGCCAGTCACCCCTGTTCTCGATACAACATACTCCAACTGCATGTAGTCACAGAAAACAGAGTTTATATTTGCTCCCCCAAAGGCAAGAGTTGTCAGATCTCCCCCAAATACCACTGTCATTCCTGGTGTTGTCTGGGAGTTGCAGTTCACCTGTTTGCTTTTAATAGTGAAAGCAAAGTTGACTGCTAAACTACATTTCCCAGAAGACCTTACTGAGCCCATAAATAACTGCTTGTGGGACTATCTCAGCAGTTCTACACATAATCATGCGACTAATGATCTAATTTATAGTCCCCAGTTACTAGGCAGACACTATCTGAAGAACTGAATAACCATTTTGCCAAACCCGAGATAAAAAAGGTGTGAACGCACAACCTAACAAACAGTCACATGCTTTATTATAATATTAATGGACATGATCAGTGACAAGGAGCATCATGCAATGTCGTTATTACCCAGGTCATGCTCAGTATTATTATATTTGGGAACGTGGACATGCGGCAAAAAGAACACCTCTACCACTTCATACCTGTGTGAATGTGTTAACTCACTAACTCTGTCAGCACCAAAAGCTGATAAAAAAAAAAATACTATAAACATATCACTCATGGCAGCAGCCGGCAAGTCATTTTCTAATGTGCTTCCTGTGTCCTGAGAACAAAAGCGTTCAATGTTGTGTTAAAACGCAGTGAGGAATAAAATATGTAACAGAAAATAACTTCCCACAGCAGGTAGATAACCAGCAAATTCAATTACAAATATAATATAGACGTACTGTGTAAAGGAAAATTGTAGTTTGTGCTTTATGTTTTTTTAAAGCTAAGTCTATCAATATCTCCAAAGAACATGCTGTCATGTGATGTCAGGTCATCTAGATAGGGTAAGTGATCCTGTAATTAAATTAATTAAAGGACCACTCTAGGCACCCAGACCACTTCAGCTTAATGAAGTGGTCTGGGTGCCAGGTCCAGCTAGGGTTAACCCATTGTTTTATAAACATAGCAGTTTCAGAGAAACTGCTATGTTTATTAATGGGTTAAGCCTTCCTAATCTCTAGTGGCTGTCTCATTGACAGCAGCTAGAAGCGCTGCGTGATTCTCACTGTGAAAATCACAGTGAGAAACGCATAACGTCAATAAAGCATTGTAAATGCTTTCTATGCAACTTTTACGAAGCCAGCGCTCTCGCGCCAACCATTCAGCCGCATAGGAGGAGAGAGAGGAGGAGGGAGGAGGTCCCCGCCCAGCGCTGGAAAAAGGTAAGTTTTTCCCCTTCCAGAGCCGGGCGGGAGGGGGTCCCTGAGGGTGGGGGCACCCTCAGGGCACTATAGTGCCAGGAAAACGAGTATGTTTTCCTGGCACTATAGTGGTCCTTTAAGCATTAACTAAATGCAAATGAATTTGGGAGACCTGAACTACACACAGCGTTTGCAATGCAGTTTACCTTGTTATAAATATTCAGTATGATCCACTGCAATGTTGGCTCTAAATAATTAGCTGCCTCTTTAAAGGAACACTGTACTCACTGTAACGATTTCATCTAATTGCAGTTGTTATAGCGTCTACAGTAGTTCCCCCTGTGTTCTAACCTCAAATTTGTTATATATTAAAATTTGAAGGCTTGGGAACTCAGCTTGAAGCTACACCGTCTGCCTCAGGATTGAACTGTTACTTCCCGGCTCTCTTTCCCAGGAACACCAGTACCACCACAGCTTGTATTCAATGATTCTCTACGACAAGAGGATCACTGGTGGCTTCGTCCCCAATGCTCCTCTGTGAAGATTGAACAATCATTCTTAATGGCAGAGCTCTGCCTTTTGTCAACCTCAGGCTTCCAAAGTAGTGATCCAATGCCAATGTAGTCATCATGAGTAGTTCATAAAGATTGTAGGGCAAAGAGGGCTCTCTGATTCACTCCACTTGAACAATGTGAAGAGCTTCCATAGGGAAAAATGATGATGCTAACAGCATGAGCATCATACTAACACAGAGATGGCCAAAACAAAGGACTAGGCATCAACTGAGATGTAGTTTTACAACAGAGGGAGTCTATATTTTTGGACAGTGGTTATATTAAAGATTATCTATAGGCATCCTCACTTGACGATGAACTGTGAGATGTAGCAATAAAAAATCAATTCTATAACAATTCAATAAATGATGAATTCGAGTTTTATGTTTGACTGAGTTTTCAGGAAATACATTCCCTGCTGGTGTGTGTAAGGTCAGATGATATAAAGCACCTTGCTGCTAAATGATATATATTAGACTAATATATAAAGATCGAGTAATAGAAACGGGTTCTCTTTGGTAAATTATGTTAGCCTTTGTTACTTTTTCTCTGAAGCACCAAGAAAGCTTCGGCTGTGGGAAGATTCAATCTTTCATCTGTGTGATAAAGAGATTTAAGGTCAACTACCTGTTATCGGCAGATCATGATGAGCTGTACGTGGGCATCCTTCAAAGTAGTGGGAAGCCTGGATTAACTAGCACTTATGAAATCATTAGAATTCCAAAAGGTGGGCTGACAATTATTTTAAAGGTTAACCTTGCTGCTTTATGAGAGCAGTCTATTAGATAAAAAATTAAATGATTAGATCATTTATCACATAGAGCTGTTTAAAAGCAGATCTCTAAGCACCAACATCACTTCATTTTATTGCTGCTCCTGCAGTCTTGCAAATGAAAACAAGGCTGAGAAATGGAACTAATTACAGTTTGAAATTCCCTCACCTCGAGCAGGTTTCAATCAGACAGCCACTAGGGACTTCGGACTGAAATACATTCAATAATTGAAGCTATTTTATGTACAGTATTACATACAAGCTAGGCTGTGT
>CAKOES020000066.1:14264-66250 GCA_933207985.1 Pelobates cultripes
TTTCTATAATGAGATGGCATTAGAAGTGATGATCAGTGATCTGATCTGTGGTATTTTTAATGCCAGCATACTATAATCTTAGTTCTAAGGTTCTAATGTTTAACTAGACAATTTATTGATCGGAGTCCATTTTCTTTTCTTTTAATCTAAATGGAAATAAATTCTCCTCACTGCACTTGTGCTGTCAAAACGAAGGCTCTGGGATCATCAATTATTAAAGCCGATATTCACCAAATTTTTATAATTGTAATCGGTCTTCATAGTTACCGATATTGCCAATAATATACTTACCTTCACAACACTCAGTCTTCTGCGTTCAGCCGCCAGCCAATGCAACTGGCACAGTGTTGACCATCACGCCTCCCTGTTGTTAGTTTCAGCGTGAGTTCAGAGTTTGAGGCATTTGGTAAGAGTAAACTTGGAGACATCTGCATAGTATAAATCGCGTTTAAAATAGTCTGCTCTGCTATGCTTAATCCATATCCCATATTCGCTCTCAAATAACTAGCTTACTGAGTTTCGCCATATTGAAAGTCTCCGCTTACACAATATTGTCTGTTTTATGGTAATAATTAATTATTTTAATAACAGTGCTAAAACCATTCAACCTCTTATGGTGGGATGGCACCAGGGCACATCTAGCACCATAATAACTACAGTGGCTAAAATATATCTTGAAAATTGTGTCTTGCTGATTGCAGCAAAATCCCATCATTGCTGTACTATTCACACAGTGAAAGCAGTCTATATAGAGCCCTCCAATACCTACCCAAGGCATCCAGCGCTCTGGCAGCACCTCTGGTTGCGGCACTGAGCTACAGGTCAGCTTTTGGGACTAAGCAAACAACTGCTATGGCGTAGGCCTCCGATGGTATATGTTCCCAGTATTTATAAACCAACACAATGCACTTTTTTGCTTTTCAAACTTCTATTTGATTGGAATGTTTATATTTTCATTCTATTTTGCTTCACATCTTAGTTGCTTTGTAGCATATTGATACAATGGAGAAAGCATGAATGCTTTATATGACATAGTTACATAGGCTGAAAAGAGACAGGTGTCCATCAAGTTCAGCCTTCCTTACATTTGTTTTTTGCTGTTGATCCAAAAGAAGGAAAAAAAAAACAAACAGTTTGAATCACTTCCAATTTTGCAACAAACTAGGAAACAAATTTCTTCTTGACTCAAGAATTGCAGTCAGATTTATCCTTGGATCAAGAAGCAATTACCCGACAGATACTTACATATAACTACCACCTTATTCATTAGTTCACATTTTTCTCCAGCACAATCAAGGCCAGACTGGGAATAAAAAGCAGCCCTGGAAAAAATTCTATACCCGCTCCATAATGCATCGCGCCAGCATAGTGTGCAGATATGAAATTGGGGAAAAAAAGTAAAACTGAAAACTATCACTCAATTGTAGTGTTTCTGGTGACTATAGTGTCCATTTAATACGAAATCTTTCTCTCACCGGTCAACTCTAAATTACAGAGAGCAGGAGACACAAGTGAAGATGCGCTTTGTGTCTTTCTCCCCCAAGCCCCTTTCATGTGTCTCTTAGCCCCAGCCCTTCTGTTAGTCTCTTTCCTAGGCTACAGCACCTATGTGTTTTTCTTTCCCCTTCTGTGAGTCTCAGTAGTCCCTCCCTTCATCCTGCTGTGGCCATCCTCCAAACTAACCTTACAGCCGATAGCTTTGCAAGCAATTTTACGGACAAGATTAAACAGCTAAGGAAAGAATTCTCCCCACCTTGCCGTTCTCATTCTCAACCACACGTAGATCATGCCTTTCCTACCCTTCAGACTTTCTCTCCGGCTACTGATCAAGAGGTGGCTGCGCTTCTCCTTTCCTCTTGGCCCACCACTTGCCCGCTCAATCCTGTCCCATCTCACCTTATCAGATCTCTATCCCCTTGTCTTGTGCCTTCCTTAACACACATAATGCTCTCTCTCTTCTGGCATTGTCTCTGCTGACCTTAGAAATGCCACTGTAGTACCTATCCTGAAAGAAAACATCTCTTGACCCGTCCTCCCCCTCTAACTATCGTCCCATATCCCTGCTCCCTTTTTCCTCAAAGATTCTGGAAAGACTTGTCTTTACCCGTATGTCTCACTTCCTCAATTTCAACTCTCTACTTGACCCTCTTCAATCTGGCTCCCGCCCTCTCCACTCTACTGAGACTGCTCTTATCAAAGTTACTAATGACCTAATCGCAGCTAAATCCAAAGGCCACTACTCCATGCTAATTTTTCTTGACCTCTCTGCTGCCTTTGACACCGTTGATCATGCTCTCCTTCTTCAAACTCTTTAATCACTCGGTCTTTGTGACGCTGTCCTCTCATGGTTTTTCAATTATCTCTCCCAATGCTCATTGTGTCTCCTTTTCTAATGAAATCTCTTCCCCTCGTCCTGTCTTGGTTGGAGTCCACCAAGGCTCTGTTCTTAGTCCCCTTCTATTTTCTCTTTATACTGCCTCTCTTGGAAAACTTATTACCTCATTTGGATTCCAATACCACATGTACGCTGATGACACCCAGATATCTCTCCTTCCTAGACCTCTCCCCTGCCGTCCTGCAACGTGTCAGTGCTTGCCTTTGTTCCACCTCTGACTGGATGTTATCCCGCTTTCTGAAATTCAGTCTCTCTAAAACTGTGCTCCTTGTCTTTCCTCCTCCTAATACTGATCTTCCTCTTTCGCTCTCCCTTCAAGTTAGTGGTATCCACATAAGTCCATCCTTGCAAGAGCGCTGTCTTGGCATCATACTAGATTCTGGCCTCACCTTTGAGCCGGTAGATTCCATCTTAAAAAAAATAGCCCGCATCCGCCCCTTTCTTACGCAAGATGCTACCAAGGAGCTTGTCCATGCTCTAGTAATTTCCCACATTAATTATTGTAAACCTCTTCTAATTGGTCTTCCCAAAAGCCCCGCTACAGTCTGTAATGAATACAAATGCAGAAAGATAAGTCCTGCACTCACTCCCATCACTACTGGGCGACAGCAATGACTACAGTACAAATCAGCCCCAATATATAGTAAAAAAACAAAGAAAAACAAGTTACCTGTGCTCTCTTCTTAATCCCTATGTATATTTAGACAAATGGAGGTCATTTAGTTACTCCAATGGCCATTGGTGGAAATGCCCGCCTGCCAACATCAAGGCAGACCCCCCTTAGTCTGTAATGAATGCTGCCGCCAGACTGATTTTCCTCTCTAGTCGGTCCTCTCAGTCCTTACGTTGGCTTCCTGTATCCTATAGGAGTCAATTCAAAGTGCTAACCTATACCTATAAAGCACTGAACAATTCTATCCCCTCTTACATCTCTTCACAGATCCATAGGTATGTCCCTTCTCGGTCTTTCCGGTCTGCCTGTGACCTTCTCCTGTCTACCCGTGCGGCCAACTCATGGTTGCAGGACGTCTCGCGGGTGGCTCCCTTCCTATGGAATAGCCTGCCTACTGCCATCACACTCTCCCCTAGTCTTCAATCTTTTAAGAAGTGCCCTAAAACCCATCTCTTTAGGGAAGCTTATGCTCTACCTCACATACCTGTTTCTTGCGCTCTCCTAAAGGGCAGCACTGTACTCTCTCCTCCAGCTCTGCTTCACTCTCACCATATTTAATTGCTATTTCCTGTCCTAATGTGTTTTATACCCCACCTCCTATAGACTGTAAGCTCGTTTGAGCAGGGTCCTCTTCAACCTATCGTTCCTGTAAGTTTTCTTGTAATTGTCCTATTTATAGTTAAATACCCCCTCTTATAATATTGTAAAGCGCTACAGAATCGGTTGGAGCTATATAAATGGCAATAATAATAATAACAACCCTAGTGTAGAATTGGATAACTAGCATTGGAACCCAAATAATTAGAAACCGGGAGAGAAAAACAAGCTGTCCTGTAATGCTTACCCTAGTAGTGGGTAAGCATTACAGGACAGCTTTACATCCTTGGTTTGATGTCCCATGGAGTGAAGAAAGAAGAAATAGTCAAAATATATGCTGATAAATCTTTCTGGTCTCCCCCACCTCACTCAGCCTTTTTCTAATTTTCTCTGCCTATTTTTTTTACTCAATTTTCCTATTATACTCATTTTACCACTTGCCATATGTCAGTAGTATTTTTCATCCATTTTCCCTTCAAATTTTTGACCATTGTCTCTCTAATCATCCATTTTCTTTCTGTTCTTTAATATTTTTTTAAAATTAAGTTTTTGCAAGTACATACATCAGTAGCATTCATCGCCATGGTAGTACAACAGAAATAAACAATACACAATAAACAATTAAACAATACACAAACAATTACCAAAAATGTATTCCAGCCTTGTTCTCAGACGTTACAATAGACATGGAAATTATGACCTGTCTTATGATAAGTGAGGAAAGTTTGCTGAAGGTCCCAGTCTGGGTCAACTATGCAGGCAGCCAATGGTCACCATAAATCTATAATTTTCTGTGAATTTGTTGTGAAAGAGGCCAGCAATCCCTTTATAACCCTAATATTCTCTACTCTGTGTACCCAGTTGTTATGAGGGAGAGGAGCAGGACATTTCCAGAAAAGAGGATTAAAGCCTTAACTACATGTGATGTGACAGAAAAAGGGTCTTACTATAAGTTTGTGGACTGTGCGAAGTTTGGTGGAGAAGAATAGAGGGTAATTATGTCATCATGGGAGTTTGTGTTGTGTACCTGGTTGTTATAGGATCTCTTGCTAGTAAGACTTTTTTTTTTATTGCAACTCCACCATACATGGATCCAGGTACTCTATTCCTTCAGGCAACCTCCAATACTCTTGAGTTGTCTCAGGAAATTTTGTAGGTGTTCTATTCCATCCCATCAGTTTATTTAGAAATGTAGGAGTTATATACCATATCATAGTTTATAGTTCATCTCTTGTATGCAGTGTGTATAGATGAATTTAGTGCTAATATTCAACCACTTCTCATCCGAGCAGGAGCACCCCAGGTCACAGTTCCACTCCACGGTGTTCCAAACCAACGGTAGTGCGGAAGAGGTGTGCAGCAGTCTATACATAGGTCTCTTTCACTAGTCTTCGTTGTAAACAGAGGTGTTCAAATGGGGTTATATGCTACCCTAGTGGTGCAAAGAGACTGTATTTAAAAACTGAGTTTGCTAGTGGTGTCAAAAATTCTCTAAGAATGCTGGAGTCCACAGGGTGGTCAAGCTATCTAGGATTGGACGGTGACCCTTCTGAGAGTAACTGATGAAGCTGTAGGAAGGTTCCAGATGCCTCTCTGGTTTGCAGGTAATTCTGAAGTGAGTACTTCTTGTGTGGGTTTTGTGAAATAGGATACGACTGACAAATAGGCAGAGATAACCCCTTCGCAAATTCATGCAACCTCCATAATTTTATGGTTGGTATCTTGAGTGGATGGGGGGGACTTGGAAGGTAGCATCCTGTGTGGTGCCTCCTGCCATGGTAGGGCAATGAGAGGAACTGAACTACAGGCTTGTTGTAAATCATGTTCAGCAAGTTTCTCTCCCACCTGGCTTTTTGACCATTATCTTTTATTCATTTCTTATCAGTTTCTCTCTTCTCCCAGTATACCCCAGTTTGTTTTTTTGTTTCTACTTTATCTCTGCATGTTTTCACTATTATTGTTCCAATGTATTTATTTTACCTCTTGCCATTTGACATTTATCTTTCCTTTAATCATTTTCATCCCTTCTCTCTGTGACAATCTTCATTCCCCTTTATGGGTCACATGTTTTTTTTTCCCTAACACTAATCCTTGACCATTATCTCTCCTTAAGATAAACATTATACCAGTGTCCCCTATTCTGTTACTATAACCTTCTTGTCATGTTTGTCCAGTGTGGAAAGCAGGAGAGTGGTGTGTCTGATGTCTGATATTTAATGCTTAGTATCAATCAATTTTACACCCATGAGCAGTTTAAGGTTATGATGTAATTTCCCCGCCTTTTCTAGTCACTCAAAACGCTTTTGCACTCCCTCAGTGTCTCTCCCATGGTCAGATACTAGGAGACTGTTACAATTCCTCAGGACAAATACTGTGTATTTTGCAGCAGTGACAAACATTGATGTTCCTTTGAATATTTCCCATGAGCCTCAGCCATCTGAAATGCAGATCTTCATGGGAAATATAGTTAATAAACATCTGGGTTGTAAGGATTTTCCAATACAGCCGAATGATAACTAATAAGTTCCTCCCAGAGTCACGTGGTAAAGTGGTAACTTTGTGGCAAAATGTCAATGATTGGAGCACTGGATTACTGCACAGACCTTCCAGGGTCATGGTAAAACCACCATGGAGTATATCACACCGTAAGGTGCCGTGTATACGAATTAATGTAATTAATTATAGTTCTTGGCTCAGAACATCTGCTCTCACCTTCAAAAAAATACGTTGGGCTTAGTTTCTCTCAATTCTGAAACCATAGTCGCAAAGGACAAAAGATACAAACATGGCACAGACAAGATAACATACGGAATATATAACCTCCGACCAGCTGTGTTCTTTGATTCATGGCTGTAACTAATAACACAGTCTGTGAAGACAGAATGTATATCAACGGTAACCTTACTGTATAATGCTATGAGAACTGCGCCTTGTGAATATTAGATGCACTATAAAAGTTTCCATCTAATCTATTTTCTTCATGACTATCAATCTTCATAAACTGAAGTTCTCTCTTTTGCAGACACGCTTACTTGCACAAACTTATGATTTTTTTCCTACGCATAAATAGGTTACACAATATCTCCCTATGTTTTATTTGAATAATCGTATTAAATATGGATCATATATTGTCTTCAAAAGGTCACATCCATTTGTCTCCAGATAGCAGACGCCGTTGGAAGCAGACAATGCAGATGGTTTTACATTGTTACAGCACAACACAGAATGTAGGAATCAACGCAGTTATCCATAGAGAGCTTTTCTATGTTTGTATTGAAACACTCAGACTTTCTGTGGGATTTATTCACAAAGCACCAATTTCAGTCAGTTTAGCGTTGTACAATTTAGGCAAAAACAACCACGTTCTGGCTAACGCACAGTTTAAGTTTTTTTTTTGTTTGTTTGTTTTTTTCGTATCAACTTTTTTGCAATTTGGTAATCCATTTCACTAAAGTTTAGGATTTAGTGAAAAACAACAACTTTTTTTTCTTTCTTAACAGCGTATGATTAAATAATAGACTTGAAAAACCTTCACAGAAAGCTTATTGGGCACTGATGGCTCCATGCATCTCTTACGAGGCTGTCAGCCCTTATAAAGTGACTTTTGCCAAAGCAGTCCTCTTCATTATTAATGCGTTCTTTTACAATTTTGCAAGTTGACTATTCCATAGAAATTAGATTTTTTTTTTATAAACACTGACTTGTGGTTATCTGAAATACAAATGGCAAGATTTACGCTAAAAGAATTAAGCAATGTTTTAGCTGGTTTGGATCAATTCCTCAAACATTGGTATTTTGACCTAAATTTTGAAATTGAATTTTGAGTCCACTGTTTAGTGAGTAACCCCGCTGTGATCTCATTATTTTTCATTTAACGAGCAAGACTTAATTTGCAGAGAATATTTGCAATCATTAAAGTCAGCTGCTTTTGTTAAATTGACTGAACCCAAGTTGTAGGATTGTGCATGGTTTTCATTCATTTAACTGCAGTATAGTTTATCTTTTCAAATATTAAAACATTTGGGAAATTGAAAAAAAACTTAAATCTTACTCATCAAAATACATAATGTCTGAGTGATATATTAGAAGCACTTGCATAAAAAATAGATTTTCCAATACTTTTATTTCAAAAATGAGAACAAAATGTAAAGTGTGAGTGACTGAGCAGGTCGGTGAACATGTCTTCTTATTGTCCCAGCCTAGAAAAATGTATATTTACTCTGAATAATTCAGAGGCCAAAGAATAGCTGATCTATTAGGGAGGTTGACATTAGTAAGTGTTGCTGTTTGTCCAAAGTCTGGAGAAACCTAAGAATGTGTGTGATATTTAATTGAATTAATTAAGAGAGACAATCTAGTAGTGTACATCAGTGAGAATAGTATAAATTAAAATTACACTGTCATACTTTACATGTTTTGCCTCTTCTTTGACGGTGGTAGTGGTGTTTAGTCCTCTCACCTCATCATGTCCACTAACAAAATGGGAAACTCCGTAGTCAATCAGGTTAGCTACACCAGTTATCAGTTCTGCAGCTAATCAAAGTTCACAAATCAAAGACTGACAGATTGTACTGCTACAATCCAGCCACTCTGCTAAAATTACCTCATTAAGGAACCATTGAAGGCACCCAGATCACTTCATCTCAAGAAGATGGTCTGGTTGCAGGGGCCTTTTAGTTGTAACCCTGCAATGTAAAGCATTACAGTTTTGGAGGAACTGCAATTTTTCCATTGTAGGTTTAAATATGCCCCTGCTGTCTTAGTGACCGTAGTGAGAGGCGCTTCACCTGTGAAAATTGAGTCAGACTCTGTTTTCAATCAATTGTTGTGTTGCAGATTTGCCGAGCATGTGGCAAATTCTTCGCTATGGGGAAGCACTGTATTGGCTGAGATCATCAATCTTGGTGATTTCAGCCAGAGTGGCAGTGTGGAGACCAGCACGGTGAGAGAATAAAGGTTACTGAGGTTGCTTACTGAGGGGAGCAAAGTAACCTAAACAGTTAGCAGGACACTATATAGTGTTAGCAATATATGTTTGACTGTAAAAGTACATTTTCTAACTGATGGCAGACTTTTTTTGTTTTAAATAACTGCTTACTTCTATTTTATCATGTGAGTATTTTGTCAATCAAAGAATCACTGAAATATTATCACAACCCATTGTTCTAAATTGAAGGAAGTTCATCTTCAAAGTTTCTGACAAAACTGCTTTAAAATAACTCTGTAATAGACAGTAAACTCTGTGCATTCTCTCTTAAAGGGATTCTATAGTGCCAGGAAAACAAACCTTTTTCCTGGCACTATAGGCTCCTGCGGTGCTGAAGGGGTTAAAACCCTTTCAGTCACTTACCTGAATCCAGCGCCAATGTCCCTCGGTTGTGTAAGGAGTTGGGTTGTTGTAACAGTACTTCTTTCAAACATTGTAAGAAAATACTCTTTATATGTCCCTACAATTCTATTGCATTGAATAATACCATGTATTGGACTTTGGGCAAATGTAACATACTATTTACTATGAAATGGCAGTAAAAGATGTGTATGAGTGTATACTTGTCGTGGTGGTATAGTTATTTTAGTCTGTTTCTTTCTGTCTGAAAGTCTTTATTTCTGACTGCTAGTCAAAGTCTGTCTTTTTCTGTTTCTGTCTTAATCTTTATTTGTTTTCCAATCTTTCTCTGTTTTTCAATCTTTCTTTTTTTGTCTTTAGTTATTTCTGATTTATCTTGCACGCATTACCCTGCCACCTCATATTCTGACTCCTGACCCTCTAAATTCCATTGTCTGCACATTGATTCCAGCCAGTTCATTATCCCAGAATGCTAGAGCATTGCTTTAAAACTGTAGAACATTTCTTCGTAACCTTTGTGCAATGAGAAGGTCCAGTAGCAGCAGAGAACAGTTTGGAGCCCTACGTGAATTGAATAGGTGGCCTCATTCAGGTTTCAAATAAAAACGAGTGGAGTGCTTCAGTGTAATTACCTCATTGTAAAAAGTGCCAAAGTATAAAAACTGTGCTAAAATATACACAATCCATTATCGTAAAGTGAAAAAAATATGTTTAATACATAAAGTGCATGCGCAAATACAAAAACAAAGTGTGTATGTGTAATCACTTGTAAAGATAACATCCAGTATTATTTATAAAGTGCCAATTGGAATCTGCTATTTATATTATACCTCAAAAGCAAAAAAAGTCTTAAAAACATAATATAAAATCAAACACACTCAAATAAACTTCTAAAGTGCCAACTCACATTTTACAGAGCCTTTTAAATGGCTCTATTTGATAGCACAGAGTCTATTACTGATGATGATGCCCTCTCTCTTTTCGCTTGCTTGTATTCCTCCTCTCTTTCTTCGTATACGCCTCTATCACAGAAAAAAAAGAAATATATATGTTTAAGCTAAATGACCTTAAAATACACAGATTCGACTCACCTTTGGTGCCTATTGGCCAGATGGCACCTCCCCCTGGCTGTGTAATTATATCCTTCAATGTGTAGTTTCCATTACCACCTTGATGTTGGAAGAAATCACAGCCCAAAATCAATAGCCAATATTATTAATAAAAACAAGAAGAAAAACAATGCCAAAATAATAAGTTACGTGTCACTGTTACCTGTCGCATAACCACTACATTTGTTAGATATCTCTTTTAAAATGACCTTGCCACCATTCCCATATAACTACGGAATCCATTGTACAGGGATTACTTGTTCAGCTCAGGCTAACAAGCTGTTATAAATCACTTTTTTTTTTCTCCTTTGGCTTAAAGTTTGTTTAGTTTTTTTGTTTTTTACTTCGCAATTTTATGAAATAATTGAAAGAAAAAAAAAGGTTAGTTTTTTGTGTATGAAGTATCCAATTTGCACTATCAGACGTATTGTTTGTGAAAAGGATTACTAAAGTGCGGATTGTTTTCTCTTCCTCTGTCTGGGAGCACACATGGGAAAGGGGCTTGGAAATCCAGTTTAATTGAATGGTATTATAGATTATATTTTCCGTTTAAGACATTGAGGGGCTGGGGAAGAAGCAAAGAGACAGACAGGCTGGGGGGGGACAAAGAGACAAACAGGGGAAGATATTTGAATATCGATAAGTACGATAAACTGATTGCTGTAATACCTCCCAAAAACAGTCAGAAAACCTGAAAAATTGATTTAAACTACTTCTACTTAGCAAAGTAATTTATATAATTTTGGTTTATTTGCAAAATACTCCCATTATTAATTATACCTTTACTTGGAAAGTAAGGTGCTAAAAATCTTCGTCCCAAATAAGTTAATTTT
Organism: Pelobates cultripes; assembly: GCA_933207985.1. Lineage (NCBI taxonomy): Eukaryota > Metazoa > Chordata > Amphibia > Anura > Pelobatidae > Pelobates > Pelobates cultripes. Next base: position 25,219 of record CAKOES020000066.1, read on the forward strand.
TTTCTTTTATTTTTTTGGCCCCTACCATCCGCCAAGTTGTGCAGGTCTGCTCTATGCTGACTGGCAGGTGCAAATGACAGAGCTTATAACAATGATTGACAGGGAGCTACGATGGAGACACCCAGTTACAGGATAAAAAGATGTGGATTTTCACATTCAGTTTTATTTTTCACTTCTTACAAGTGCATGTGTATCAAATATAGGGATAAGTAATCATAATATTAAAAAACCTCGGAAGATACTTTTTTTTTGCAAGGCATAAGTGGAGGTTTGTGTATTTTTGGTGTGTGTATTCTAGTTGGCTGATCATTTCCTGAAATTATAATTCTAGATATACAAATGTATTTTAAATCAAAGTACTGTGCATTTTTAAGGTGGGTATCATTAACTATTTAATCTTAAAGACAAACCTAAAGGGGCCATGTCATCCACCAAATGTGTAGATGTCAAGGTTTTCTTAAGGCAAACATTAAAATTTAATCTATACCTTAGGCTAGCGAAATCGCCAGGAACTCTGTGGATTAGATCATTTCCATTTCTGAAGGTTTTTCCTCCCTGAGTGATGTCTCCACGCTGCTTCTGTAATAGCAAGAACGGAATCTGACAATCCTTGTGTCCTGCAATCTGCAGCATGACACATGTTGGGCTGACAGCTTCCTCCTGTTTTACTGGACATAGAACACATTTTCCTGGTGATGCACTGCACATGAAAAGTGCTGTTGATGTCATGATGGTTTTTAAAGGGTTAAAGCAAATTACTTCATAGTTAATGAACTTACAAAATAAAATTGGAATCTGGACCAATATTTGAAATGTTTGCAGCCTCTTCCCTGTAGCTCTCCGGAATTTTTTTAAAGGAACACTTTCAAGTATCATAGCCACTACATTCTGCCAGGATTGCCCTTGCGCCCTTCCAGGGTTTGACAACTTATCTGAAGAGCTCAGGACGCTCGCCCTGTGTGGAACTCGAAAGCTCTGCACTGTGCGAAGTCCAGCAACGCACCGAGGCAATCAATATATGAGAGCTGGGAGCCCCAGCTTAGCTCGATATAGGAGACTCCAGTAGAGCCGGCACCCCAAGTAAGTTTAAAAACCATTTTCAAACGTTTTGACTATTTACCCTTGGTGGGTGTCAGGGCACCATATCCACTACAGCCTGCTTGGTGTGTTCCTTTTATTTTATTGGCATTTGTTTATTTTTGTCAAAACCATCTGGATTTCCTTAGGCACGCACAGCAATTCTTAGACTGTGTATACGAAGTTCTGTCATCTTTTTTTATATTCACATGTCACAAAAGAGAAATATAATATTAAAGTACCAGTTTCAAAAGGTTTCCTTCATTAACTGATTGTATCAGTGCTGCTTTTTGTGGGCAGCGATTTCTTAGATAATGCCCATCGGCATTAAGACATTGGAAGTGTCAAACAACCCGTACTATATCCTGAAACCCTCCTTGTGGCAGTAGGAATCTCGTTCTTTTCGTCAACTCCAGGTATATTATATTAATGCACACATTGCATAATATAGTATAAAAACATCTCAGGAGATGATGAATATGAAAGTGGAATCAATAATTATATTAACTATATCAAAGCTTTTAGGAAACATGATTAAAGACACCAATTTCATTAGCTGTTTTGACACAAGATTTGATAACCAATTGATTTGCTGCAAATTGCTTCTTAATAGAAGTGGAGAAAAAGTGTTTCAAAAGATAACTATAATGAACTTGAAAAATGTCTCTTCTGAAAGCAAATTAAAACTAGCGCTCAGAAAAAGTGCCTTCTCTTGACCTCCGAGCGCTGCAGTATTTTGACAAACACTTCACATCATTTGAAGACTGAAAATAAAAGCCGAGCTAACACTAAATGGCTCTCATAAAGTGTAGGAAGGTGGGGATCATAGGAAATAAAAATCTATTCATTAACATCCCCAAAAAATGTCCAAAAAAAATATACATTTTATTTGCCCAAGACCAAAATCAATGCTTTTACGGACAGTTTTGTAATTTATGGGTCAGGTAATGCAGTATTTATTGTTTTCCTCTTCTCTTAATTTTAACTCTGAGGTTGTAAAACATGATCGATTGTAACATTGCAGGAGCTAAGAGGAGTTAGGAGTCAGTAAAACTGCGACTTGTAATCCTGACTCTTCTTCATCCTTCCTTCTTACTTCAGTTACCCCTCCTCGTCTTCCTCACCTTACCCTTCCCAATCTCTGTAAACTTATGCTTCCCATATTCTTATGCAGCTCTTAATTCACATATCCTTTCCCTCCCTTACCCTGCTCACTGTTTATTTGCTAAACCTTTATCTTTTAAATTTTCATTCCTGTACCTTCCCTGCTTCGTTCTTGTCTCTTACCAATTTTAATTTCTTTCCACGCTTCATTCACTTTCCCTGCCATACTGTTCATTTGCTTAACCTTTACCTTCCAAATTTTCATTCCTGTACCTTTTTTACTCTTCATTCCTGTACCTTTCCATCTCTTGATTCCTGTACCTTATCTGCTCTTCCTTCCTATACGCTCATCTTTCTCTTTTTCTTTCCTCTCCCTCTCCCCTTCTTCCTCTTACTCCTCTCTCTCCTATCTTTACTTTACCTCTGACACTCCCACTTTTTCCTGCTTGTATCACTCTTCTTTCCCTTTTATTTGCTTTCTTCCACACCCTCTTTTTCTGTCCCCTCTCTCTCTCCCGCTCATTACTTAGATTTAATTATCTGTTTTGTGTGCCAATTAATAGGACCTGCCTTCCTGCAGCAATCCTGAGTGCATGGACCTAATTTATTTTACTAAACAGTTTTTTTGCCAACCCTGGCCCTGATAAGCACCTGGATTCCTAAGTGTGCGGTGTCCTTGGTTTGTGAATAACTAAATTTATTCCAGCCCAAGTCCGGCTCCTCACTTTAACAGATCGATCCTCTTTTGATAGTCACCCAGATTGATGATTTTGGTACATTGAAATGTAGTACTGTGGGCTCATTCACCAATCCGATGTTTCTATGTGAGAATCTTTAAATTAGGAAGTGAAGCATTGATACACAGCCTAGCTTGTATGTAATACTGTACATAAAATAGCTTCAATTATTGAATGTATTTCAGTCCGAAGTCCCTAGTGGCTGTCTGATTGGAACCTGCTCGAGGTGAGGGAATTTCAAACTGTAAATAGTTCCATTTCTCAGCCTTGTTTTCATTTGCAAGACTGCAGGAGCAGCAATAAAATGAAGTGATGTTGGTGCTTAGAGATCTGCTTTTAAACAGCTCTATGTGATAAATGATCTAATCATTTAATTTTTTATCTAATAGACTGCTCTCATAAAGCAGCAAGGTTAACCTTTAAAATAATTGTCAGCCCACCTTTTGGAATTCTAATGATTTCATAAGTGCTAGTTAATCCAGGCTTCCCACTACTTTGAAGGATGCCCACGTACAGCTCATCATGATCTGCCGATAACAGGTAGTTGACCTTAAATCTCTTTATCACACAGATGAAAGATTGAATCTTCCCACAGCCGAAGCTTTCTTGGTGCTTCAGAGAAAAAGTAACAAAGGCTAACATAATTTACCAAAGAGAACCCGTTTCTATTACTCGATCTTTATATATTAGTCTAATATATATCATTTAGCAGCAAGGTGCTTTATATCATCTGACCTTACACACACCAGCAGGGAATGTATTTCCTGAAAACTCAGTCAAACATAAAACTCGAATTCATCATTTATTGAATTGTTATAGAATTGATTTTTTATTGCTACATCTCACAGTTCATCGTCAAGTGAGGATGCCTATAGATAATCTTTAATATAACCACTGTCCAAAAATATAGACTCCCTCTGTTGTAAAACTACATCTCCGTTGATGCCTAGTCCTTTGTTTTGGCCATCTCTGTGTTAGTATGATGCTCATGCTGTTAGCATCATCATTTTTCCCTATGGAAGCTCTTCACATTGTTCAAGTGGAGTGAATCAGAGAGCCCTCTTTGCCCTACAATCTTTATGAACTACTCATGATGACTACATTGGCATTGGATCACTACTTTGGAAGCCTGAGGTTGACAAAAGGCAGAGCTCTGCCATTAAGAATGATTGTTCAATCTTCACAGAGGAGCATTGGGGACGAAGCCACCAGTGATCCTCTTGTCGTAGAGAATCATTGAATACAAGCTGTGGTGGTACTGGTGTTCCTGGGAAAGAGAGCCGGGAAGTAACAGTTCAATCCTGAGGCAGACGGTGTAGCTTCAAGCTGAGTTCCCAAGCCTTCAAATTTTAATATATAACAAATTTGAGGTTAGAACACAGGGGGAACTACTGTAGACGCTATAACAACTGCAATTAGATGAAATCGTTACAGTGAGTACAGTGTTCCTTTAAAGAGGCAGCTAATTATTTAGAGCCAACATTGCAGTGGATCATACTGAATATTTATAACAAGGTAAACTGCATTGCAAACGCTGTGTGTAGTTCAGGTCTCCCAAATTCATTTGCATTTAGTTAATGCTTAAAGGACCACTATAGTGCCAGGAAAACATACTCGTTTTCCTGGCACTATAGTGCCCTGAGGGTGCCCCCACCCTCAGGGACCCCCTCCCGCCCGGCTCTGGAAGGGGGTAAAACGTACCTTTTTCCAGCCTGGGGGGACCTCCTCCTCCTCCTCCTCTTCTCTCTCCCATGTGAATGAGCGCGTAAGGCTACGCATTCAGCAGGTTGCATAGGAAAGCATTTACAATGCTTTCCTATGGACGCTGCGTGCTCTCACTGTGATTTTCACAGTGAGAATCGCATAGCGCCTCTAGCGACTGTCAATGGGACCACTAGAAGATTAGGGGAAGGCTTAACCCATTAATAAACATAGCAGTTTCTCTGAAACTGCTATGTTTATAAAACAATGGGTTAACCCTAGCTGGACCTGGCACCCAGACCACTTCATTAAGCTGAAGTGGTCTGGGTGCCTAGAGTGGTCCTTTAATTAATTTAATTACAGGATCACTTACCCTATCTAGATGACCTGACATCACATGACAGCATGTTCTTTGGAGATATTGATAGACTTAGCTTTAAAAAAACATAAAGCACAAACTACAATTTTCCTTTACACAGTACGTCTATATTATATTTGTAATTGAATTTGCTGGTTATCTACCTGCTGTGGGAAGTTATTTTCTGTTACATATTTTATTCCTCACTGCGTTTTAACACAACATTGAACGCTTTTGTTCTCAGGACACAGGAAGCACATTAGAAAATGACTTGCCGGCTGCTGCCATGAGTGATATGTTTATAGTATTTTTTTTTTTATCAGCTTTTGGTGCTGACAGAGTTAGTGAGTTAACACATTCACACAGGTATGAAGTGGTAGAGGTGTTCTTTTTGCCGCATGTCCACGTTCCCAAATATAATAATACTGAGCATGACCTGGGTAATAACGACATTGCATGATGCTCCTTGTCACTGATCATGTCCATTAATATTATAATAAAGCATGTGACTGTTTGTTAGGTTGTGCGTTCACACCTTTTTTATCTCGGGTTTGGCAAAATGGTTATTCAGTTCTTCAGATAGTGTCTGCCTAGTAACTGGGGACTATAAATTAGATCATTAGTCGCATGATTATGTGTAGAACTGCTGAGATAGTCCCACAAGCAGTTATTTATGGGCTCAGTAAGGTCTTCTGGGAAATGTAGTTTAGCAGTCAACTTTGCTTTCACTATTAAAAGCAAACAGGTGAACTGCAACTCCCAGACAACACCAGGAATGACAGTGGTATTTGGGGGAGATCTGACAACTCTTGCCTTTGGGGGAGCAAATATAAACTCTGTTTTCTGTGACTACATGCAGTTGGAGTATGTTGTATCGAGAACAGGGGTGACTGGCCCTTGGCTTGTGATCCAGATCTGTCCCTCTCTGTTGTCTGTCCCTCCTCTTCCAGCACCAGGGGCCCCAACTGTATTCCCTGCAGGTAGCGATTCTCCTTCCTGCTTTGTCCACTCTGGCAGGAAGAGATCCCTCTGTGCACGCTCTGTCCACTACGGCATTCCTCTGTCCACTCCGGCAGGCAGCGATTCCCTCTGTCCACTCCGGCAGGCAGCGATTCCCTCTGTCCACTCCGGCAGGCAGCGATTCCCTCTGTCCACTCCGGCAGGCAGCGATTCCCTCTGTCCACTCCGGCAGGCAGCGATTCCCTCTGTCCACTCCGGCAGGCAGCGACTCCCTCTGTCCACTCCGGCAGGCAGCGACTCCCTCTGTCCACTCCGGCAGGCAGCGACTCCCTCTGTCCACTCCGGCAGGCAGCGACTCCCTCTGTCCAAGTCCCTCAGCCGTCAATCAAGTTACACAGCAGGTGGAGTCTGACAACTTTCTAACGCTCCTATAATATTTAAAATTATTTTAAACACACCATCTTTAAAATAGGGCATCATTTTGAAATATAAGGGCGTCGTGAATGATCATATTCTGTTAGTTATTTTTGCCATATACCACGTTTTCTGGGACACATAAAATTTCACAATGTTGATGGGCAGCACATGAAAATGCTGCCCTGTATTATGTATATGTATATGATGTCGGGTTCCTGATTGATTTATCACATGATTTACTACCTGCAGCATTTGACTTTTACATACTGCAGGGCCGCACTTTCTGTATGTTGCACATCAATATATATAAATGATATGTGTCCTATGGTGGGTATGGTATCTCTAGTTAAAGCGATCTGTAAAAGTGCTTTGGTACACCCCAAATTCTCCCCACATGCAGATTCTTTTAGCTATATAGCAAGCTGTATGCCGTAAATTTATATCTTAAATTTTTCTTTACATTTGATATGCTGGAACAATAAGCTAAATTTTAATTTCTATAGTCAGAAAATTGACTTTAAAATCCAGGAAAGCGTCGCCGGAGCCATACAAATAGCCTGTTAAATTATTGTGAAACAGTTAAGCTGTAAATAAGTACCATAGATCTTTTTAATAGGTGCAAAGTATCCAAGCCATTAGTTTCATGCCAATGTCTTTTCCATTCACACTACTTCAGTCCATGACTTATAAATCTTTTCTCATCAAGCTGTATTATTCTTCCCAAGCAAGACCAACATCCAGCAAAGCACAGTGAGTGAAAGTCAATGAAGGTCGAGCAGGCAATGAAATTATTACAGATTTCACAATGAACACTAATGGACTTCTTTAATGTGATTAGTTGTAAATGCATGTGACCTTGTTGACAAGGGTCATTTTTAGTATGTTAATTTTCTTACCATTTAGAATTCCTTTCTCTATTTACATAATGAAGATTTATTTTAATAGCTTGATTTTTTTTTTTTTTTTTATATGAATAAAGACAATTATCTACGAGATCGCACCATCTGTGATAATGGTTTAAAATCTATAACTAGTTAATATCGTAGTATTCAATAGAGCAGCCTGCCACTAGGCTTTGGGGCTAATCCATTCACTTGTTGATTGAAAATCGGTTAAGTAGCCATGCGCAGCACCCAAACCTCCTTGGAAAGTGTTCCGCCTCTCTGCGTTATTGACTTACCGTTTTGTGACTTTTAAGGAAAAGGTGTCTTGTTTTGGGCAAATTGCTGGGTTTTAACCACTGTTTGATCTGTTTGAAACATTATTTAAAGTATATATGCATGATAAAAACATTTTCTATGCTATAGTTTGCCCACGGTTCCATTTATTAGAAGTATTTTCCCCTACTACTTCTTTATTTTTTTTTATAGTGACCCTTTAAAGGGTGTCCGTTGTGGTACCTATAACTTTTGATCTTTTGAACATGGGTAATTATTAACCCTATATACTTACAATATAAATTGGCAATATATCCTTGCATTCAATTTTGCATTCCCTACAAGGTGGCTCTTTGCCTTCTCCAACCTCATTTGTGTACTTTATAAAGTGACCTTTGCCTCCCACCCATACATATTTACATACAATAGGAAGTGAGGATTAATCATACAAGAGAAAGGGTGCATACTTTGCCCCATGGGACATTTGACCCTTACAAGTGCTATTACATTGTTTTCTTGCAAACAGACAGAGCCACCCCCTTATTCAACCAATACCAGACCTGCTGAAGTGGACATGTCTTCAGCTGGAGTTTTTGGTTCATATTCTCACAGCATCAAGAAAGAGTTTATATAATTATTTTTCCTTTTTTTTTCATGTTCCTGTTATATGTAATCTAAAACGGTTGAGCTTGCTTACCAGTGAAGGTGTAAAATGTGAAATGAATTCTCTTTATTCCCTCTGTTTTCAGGTGTCAGATGAGTCAGTAAAGGCGTTTGCAGAGCACTGTCCGAGTCTCCAGTATGTTGGATTTATGGGCTGTTCTGTTACATCTGAAGGTGTCATACACCTTACTAAGGTAATTGGAACAAAAATACACATTATTTCAACTGTTACCAGTATATTATTGTTAGCATGATTATTATTTAAACGGTTTGCTTTGAACTGTGGCCTTATATACTCCATATATTAAAATCAGGATTTCCCAAGTAAGCAATTTAATCTCATAAGAGCAGGCATTATGTTACTAGAACAGAACCTGCAACAATGGGGTACATTGGTCTTGTGGTAGGCAGAATGCAATGTAAGATCCTATACTGTAACTTAATACCCAATATTTTTGCCCATCGGGTTAAAAAAAAAACCCTGAAATTTTGTGAGCTTTGAAGTTGTAGTTTAGTGTGTGGCTGCAGTGGATATTGCATTTTATATTAACAACCTTATAATGTATGTATGTTCAGGTGAGTGCAGCTCGATAGGGCACTGTCGTGTGGCGTTTTAGCTCTGGAGGAGATATTAGTGGAATAGGCAACCTAATCTATTGTCTATATAATGGGGGTTACTTCATTCGTATTGCACCCCTTTATTTATTTTCTGCTTAGTAACATTCTACTCCCTAACTACTGAGTCTTAGTAACATTCTACTCCCTAACTACTGAGTCTTAGTAACCTTCTACTCCCTAACTACTGAGTCTTAGTAACATTCTACTCCCTAACTACTGAGTCTTGGTAACATTCTACTCCCTAACTACTGAGTCTTAGTAACATTCTACTCCCTAACTACTGAGTCTTAGTAACATTCTACTCCCTAAACTACTGAGTCTTAGTAACATTCTGCTCCCTAACTACTGAGTCTTAGTAACATTCTACTCCCTAACTACTGAGTCTTAGTAACATTCTACTCCCTAACTACTGAGTCTTAGTAACCTTCTACTCCCTAACTACTGAGTCTTAGTAACATTCTACTCCCTAACTACTGAGTCTTGGTAACATTCTACTCCCTAACTACTGAGTCTTAGTAACATTCTACTCCTTAACTACTGAGTCTTAGTAACATTCTACTCCCTAAACTACTGAGTCTTAGTAACATTCTGCTCCCTAACTACTGAGTCTTAGTAACATTCTACTCCCTAACTACTGAGTCTTAGTAACATTCTACTCCCTTACTACTGAGCCTTAGTAACATTCTACTCCCTTACTACTGAGTCTTAGTAACATTCTACTCCCTAACTACTGAGTCTTAGTAACATTCTACTCCCTAACTACTGAGTCTTAGTAACATTCTACTCCCTAACTACTGAGTCTTAGTAACATTCTACTCCCTAACTACTGAGTCTTAGTAACATTCTACTCCCTAACTACTGAGTCTTAGTAACATTCTACTCCCTAACTACTGAGTCTTAGTAACATTCTACTCCCTAACTACTGAGTCTTAGTAACATTCTACTCCCTAACTACTGAGTCTTAGTAACCTTCTACTCCCTAACTACTGAGTCTTAGTAACATTCTACTCCCTAACTACTGAGTCTTAGTAACATTCTACTCCCTAACTACTGAATCTTAGTAACATTCTACTCCCTAACTACTGAATCTTAGTAACATTCTACTCCCTAACTACTGAGTCTTAGTAACATTCTACTCCCTAACTACTGAGTCTTAGTAACATTCTACTCCCTAACTACTGAATCTTAGTAACATTCTACTCCCTAAACTACTGAGTCTTAGTAACATTCTACTCCCTTACTACTGAGCCTTAGTAACATTCTACTCCCTTACTACTGAGACTTAGTAACATTCTACTCCCTAAACTACTGAGTCTTAGTAACATTCTACTCCCTAACTACTGAGTCTTAGTAACATTCTACTTCCTAACTACTGAGTCTTAGTAACATTCTACTCCCTTACTACTGAGTCTTAGTAATATTCTACTCCCTAAACTACTGAGTCTTAGTAACATTCTACTCCCTAAACTACTGAGTCTTGGTAACATTCTACTCCCTAACTACTAAGTCTTAGTAACATTCTACTCCCTAACTACTGAGTCTTAGTAACATTCTACTGCATAACTACCGAGTCTTAGTAACATTCTACTCCCTTACTACTGAGTCTTAGTAACATTCTACTCCCTAACTACTGAGTCTTAGTAACATTCTACTCCCTTACTACTGAGTCTTAGTAATATTCTACTCCCTAAACTACTGAGTCTTAGTAACATTCTACTCCCTAAACTACTGAATCTTAGTAACATTCTACTCCCTAAACTACTGAGTCTTAGTAACATTCTACTCCCTAAACTACTGAGTCTTGGTAACATTCTACTCCCTAACTACTAAGTCTTAGTAACATTCTACTCCCTAACTACTGAGTCTTAGTAACATTCTACTGCATAACTACCGAGTCTTAGTAACATTCTACTCCCTTACTACTGAGTCTTAGTAACATTCTACTCCCTAACTACTGAGTCTTAGTAACATTCTACTCCCTTACTACTGAGTCTTAGTAATATTCTACTCCCTAAACTACTGAGTCTTAGTAACATTCTACTCCCTAACTACTGAGTCTTAGTAACATTCTACTCCCTAACTACCGAGTCTTAGTAACATTCTACTCCCTAACTACTGAGTCTTAGTAACATTCTACTCCATAACTACCGAGTCATAGTAACATTCTACTCCCTAACTACTGAGTCTTAGTAACATTCTACTCCCTAACTACTGAGTCTTAGTAATATTCTACTCCCTAAACTACTGAGTCTTAGTAACATTCTACTCCCTAACTACTGAGTCTTAGTAACATTCTACTCCCTTACTACTGAGTCAGTTCATGGTATATGTCACTGCCAAGGTAAAAGTGACTGCATCGTTTTGTTGAAGGCTTTCAAGGTAACTTTGATTTACAGCTGAAGTTTTTTCATTTTCTACCGGAGTCTCCTTTAAACAGCAGAACTCCCATTGAGTTTACAGTGATTCGCATCCAACTCATTAGGAGCTGCACTCTGGGGAGATTCTGCCCAGATAAATTTTAAATGTTACCGTTTCTAACGAGTTGTATTTAGTGAGTACCCTAGCTGGTAATTGTTTGAAAATCATTTATGTGTACCAGTTCAAGAATAGCTTACGTAGTGAAAAATGCCTTGGTGTTTTTAATTCTCAGAGCTCCTAACTTCCTTTCACTACTTCTCATGTTTCTGGCTTCTCTAATCTATCGAACTGGACATCCTGTTTCTCCAGCCCTGCATACTGGTAGGTATCTTCTGTAAGGTTGAAGAAGGCCATGCACTTTAGACAGACACTGTAGGCACCCAGACTGGTCATCTCATTAAAGTGGTCTGGGAGCAGTGTCCCTGTCCCCTTTTTGCAGTTTTTTCTTTTTTTTTTTTTGTGACCATTTATATTGAGTTTATACATTGTGATACTTTTCAATACTTTTCAATAGCGCAAAAAATTTATTTTCACCGTAACACATACAATAGGATCAATGTACGCTGGGGACAATTATCACATCAAACATTTACAAACACTGCATTCATCTCTGAATGTTCTAATATCGTCTGTAAGCATCCTAGAACAACTAATTTCATATAGTATTCCAGGATTACAGTATTTCGCCCAAAAGGACTCTTTCCTGCATTTGTCTGTATTTTTCACACAAGTAAAGAGTCAGATCATAAAGAGACCCAGATACAGTAACATGAAACAATAAAACAAAATGAAAACATAAAATACTTAATGGAACAAACAAAGAAGCGAAAAGTTAACTTGTCCAATGCAGCGGCCTGTTAAAACATTGCAGTTTTAGAGAAATTAAAGGCTAAGATTGCCTCTGTCTCATGTAGTTTGACTCCGTGATACACGCTTTGCATGAGGACATCCAGTGTCTAAGAAAACCCCGTAGGAAAGCATTGATGCAACTCTTTCTTATGGGGGAAGGCCTAATGCGTGCATATCGCTCGCCGTGCATACGCATTAGGTCCCCCCAATGGGCTGACGTTGGAAGAGGCAGAGCGCAACCCAGCACTGAGGGACATCCGCACTGGAATCGGGTAGGTGAATAAAGGGTTACTTAACCTTTTACATTGCTGAGGTTGGTGTTAGGCAGAGGAACAAGTTAGTGTTAGAAATACATTTTTCTATTGCGAACACTAAAGTTTCCTTTAACTATGTTCCCAATTTTCAACAGCCACTTGATAGATGTTTGGACATCTAAGCAAGCTTATTACACGAATCAGGACCAACCGCTAATACAAAACAAAGGTGAAGTACAAACAGGTTTTGTGTAGTCTAGAAATCTCGACAAATATCCACCTTTGTCATCAGTCTTGTGATGTAGGTTCTGTATTCCAGATGGAAGCACAATATGTGTCTGTTAAAGTTTTCGAGAGTCTTATTGTATAAATTCAATTTATGGCACACAGATTTAAATAATCTGTTTTCATGATTCATATTCTTAGTTTCTAGCAACTGCCACTTCATTGACTTGCAACCGATACAGAGCTGTTTTTCATGTTCTTGAGAATACATTTTTTGTCTGAACAGCCATTCTCTGCTATTCCTTATCTGCTGAAAGTTTGAATGCATTTTTATGAACCCTAGAAAATGACATTACACGGGAAAGCTGAGAAACACTGAGTACTAAAATACCTGAATCCTTATTACGGTTTGTGGAATTGCACAAAGACTACAAGTGTTTATTACAAAATCACGCTATTGTCTTTAAAACAAAACATTTTCATTTCCTTTATATACATTAAGTAGAGGTTAATAGCCTATAGAAATTATGAAGTCTTAGCTGAATTAGTCTTTTATGCATACAGTGATGGAAAAAATAATTTGATCCCCTGCTGATTTTGAATGTTTGTCAACTGACAAAGAAATGATCAGTCTATAATTTTAATGGTAGGTGTATTTTAACAGAGACAGAATAACAACAACAACAAAATCCAGAAAAACGCATGTCAAAAAAGTTATAAAATGATTTGCAGGTCAATGAGTGAAATAAGTATTTGATCCCCTATCAATCAGCCAGATTTCTGGCTCCCAGGTGACTTTTATACAGGTAACGAACTGAGATTAGGAGCACTCTCTTAAAGGGAGTTCTCCTAATCTCAGCTCGTTACCTGTATAAAAGACACCTGTCCACAGAAGCAATCAATTCCAAACTCTCCACCATGGCCAAGACCAAAGAGCTGTCCAAGGATGTCAGGGACAAGATTGTAGACCTACACAAGGCTGGAATGGGCTACAAGACCATCGCCAAGCAGCTTGGTGAGAAGGTGACAACAGTTGGTGTCCAGAACTACATGGGAGGATCTTGTTAATGATATCAAGGCAGCTGGGACCATAGTCACAAAGAAAACATTTGGTAACACACTACACCCGAAAGACTGAAATCCTGCAGTGCCCTTGCTCAAGAACGCACATGTACAGGCCCGTCTGAAGTTTGCCAATGAATATCAGAATGATTCAGAGGAGAACTGGGTGAAAGTGTTGTGGTCAGATGGCTTTATTTCTCATGGTAGCTCTGTTTGGAATGGAGATAAGCTGTACAAAAAAGATGGTTTGCATCTTTCTCAAAAGGGAACAAATGTTCTCAGTGAGCAGTTCAGAGGTTTTGCTAGGATGTATTTAAACTAGGGGGGGGGGGGAAAGGGTGATAAAACATCAATCCAATTGTCCCCCAAAACAAGGATAGAAGGTGCCTGTATCAAGTGTGTTAAAAAATGATAAGCTTAGAGTCATGTCTACAAATGCTCGCAGTTTAGGGAATAAGATCCATGAACTTGTGGCAATAATGGCAACTGATAGTGTAGATTTAGTCGCTGTTACTGAGACATGGTACAATGAGAAAATGACTGGGACATAGCAATACCAGGGTACTCTTTATATAGGAAAGATAGGGAAGGCAAGAAAGGGGAGGGGTGGCCTTGTATGTGAAGGATAGCATAAAATCTAGCCTAATAAAAGTTAGTGAGGCAAACATAGAGTCCGTTTGGGCTACGTTAGAATTTGGTAATCACACAGTAACTCCTGTAGGTGTGATTTATAGGCCCCCAGGACAAATTGAAGAGTTAGATAATCTACTAGTTGAGGAAATAGCTAAAATGACAATGAAGGGGGAAGTTATCATGGGTGACTTTAATCTTCCTGATGTAAATTGGAAAACAAAATTAGCTACTTGTGCCAAGAGCACACATATTCTAAACTCCCTACTGGGATTGTCTCTAAAACAAGTTGTTGAGGAGCCAACTCGTAAAGAGGCCATACTAGATTTAGTGTTAACAAATGGAGATTTGGTATCAGATGTTACTGTAGGTGAAAGTTTAGAATCCAGTGATCATCAGTCAGTGTGGTTTAATATAAGAACAGTGACTGAGTCACACCACACAAAAACAAAAGTTTTAGACTTTAGAAAGACAGACTTTTCTAAAATTAGAATATGGGTAGAGGAGTCATTATCAGACTGGAGCAATTTAAATGGAGTCCAAGAGAAATGGGATTATTTAAAAGTTGCACTATTGAAGGCAACAGAAAATTGCATTAGGCTTGTCAGTAAAAGCAAAAAAATTCAAGAAACCAGTGTGGTACATCTGGGCCTCAGATGTGGCCAAAATAGTTAAAAACAAAAAGTTAGCATTTAGGAATTATAAAAAAACCCAGAGTTAGGAAGACAAAATGATCTATAAGATTAGGCAGAAAGAGGCTAAGCAAGTTATAAGAGCTTCCAAATCACACACAGAAGAGAAAATAGCACAGTCAGTAAAAAAGGGGGATAAAACATTTTTAGATACATAAATGAGAAAAGAAAAGTAAAACAAGGATTAGTTAGATTAAAAACAAAAGAAGGAAGATATGTAGAAGAGGATAAAGGTCAGGCTGACTGCCTCAATGAATATTTTTGTTCTGTATTTACAGATGAAAATGAAGGAAAGGGACCTCAGTTGAGAAAAAGGATAAATGACTCATTTATTACACGTGAGTTTACAGAGGAAGAGGTTCTATTTCAACAGTCAAAAGTAAAGACAAATAAGTCAATGGGACCTGATGAAATGCACCCAAAGCTATTAAAAGAGCTTAGTGGTGTACTAGCAAAACCATTAACAGATTTATTTAACCAATCATTGTTAACAGGAGTAGTCCCAGAAGATTGGAAGTTAGCTAATGTTGTGCCCATTTACAAGAAAGGTAATAAGGAGGAGTCGGGCAACTATAGGCCAGTAAGCCTTACTTCAGTAGTGGGGAAAGTGATGGAAACCATGTTAAAGGATAGGATTGATGAACATCTAAAAACACATGGATTTCAAGATCAGAGACAACATGAGTTTACTTCAGGGAGATCATGCCAAACTAATCTTATTGATTTTTTTGATTGGGTAACTAAAATTATAGATCAGGGTGGTGCAGTAGACATTGCTTACCTAGATTTCAGTAAGGCTTTGACACTGTTGCACATAGAAGGCTTATCAATAAACTGCAATCTTTAAGTTTGGATTCCAATATTGTTGAATGGGTAAGGCAGTGGCTGAGTGACAGGCAACAGAGGGTTGTAGTTAATGGAATATATTAGAAGCTTGGACTTGTCACCAGTGGGGTACCTCAGGGATCTGTACTTGGACCCATTCTCTTTAATATTTTTATTAGTGATATTGCAGAAGGTCTTGATGGTTAGGTATGTCTTTTTGCTGATGATACTAAGATATGTAACAGGGTTGATGTTCCAGGAGGGATAAGCCAAATGACAAATGATTTAGGTAAACTAGAAAATGGTCAGAATTGTGGCAACTGACATTTAATGTGGATAAGTGCAAGATAATGCATCTTGGACGAAAAAACCCAAGGGCAGAGTACAGAATATTTGATAGAGTCCTAACCTCAACATATGAGGAAAGGGATTTAGGGGTGATTATTTCTGATGACTTAAAAGGTAGGCAGACAATGTAATAGAGCAGCAGGAAATGCTAGCAGAATGCTTGGTTGTATAGGGAGAGAGGTATTAGCAGTAGAAAGAGGGAAGTGCTCATGCCATTGTACAGAACACTGGTGAGACCTCACTTGGAGTATTGTACACAGTACTGGAGACCTTATCTTCAGAAGGATATTGATACCTTAGAGAGGGTTCAGAGAAGGGCTACTAAACTGGTTCATGGATTGTGGGATAAAACTTACCAGGAAAGGTTAAAGGATCTTAACATGTATAGCTTGGAGGAAAGGCGAGACAGGGGGGATATGATAGAAACATTTAAATATATAAAGGGAATCAACACAGTAAAGGAGGAGACTATATTTAAAAGAAGAAAAACTACCACAGCAAGAGGACATAGTCTTAAATTAGAGGGACAAAGGTTTAAAAATAATATCAGGAAGTATTACTTTACTGAGAGGGTAGTGGGTGCATGGAATAGCCTTCCAGCTGAAGTGGTAGAGGTTAACACAGTAAAGGAGTTTAAGCATGCGTGGGATAGGCATAAGGCTATCCTAACTATAAGATAAGACTAGGGACTAATGAAAGTATTTAGAAAATTGGGCAGACTAGATGGGCCGAATGGTTCTTATCTGCCGTCACATTCTATGTTTCTTTGACCAAAATCGAGTTCTTTGGCATCAGCTCAACTCGTCGTGTTTGGAGGAGGAGGAATGCTTCCTATGACCCCAAGAACACCATCCCCACCGTCAAACGTGGAGGAGGAAACCTTATACCAATGTAACGGATCGCCTGGGACCCCGACTGGGTACCTCCGTTAAAGGATGCTCCTAGTGCTTCCTGAGGACTCCAAGCACTCTGGCAGACACCACAATCACCGAACCGGAGAAACAAATAAATTCTCCCAAGCATATGAATGCTGTAGACAGTTGAATAGGAACCATACGAATAGGTTTACTCTCCTAGCAGTCAAACTGGAACAGCATACAATAAATCCTTCCCCCAATAATGAGGCGACACTTCACTTTGAGGGTTAAGCAGGAACTCCCTGTACTGTCACATACAGTCTCTTTTATTCCCAATCCACAAACATAGTACAGCCCACAGGGCGTTACAAAACAACCAATCAATCCGTACAATACACCCAGACACTCCCACACAAAATCCTCTTCTCTGCATGTGATATGATTACTGAACACAATGGGTAATCTCATTATCACCGGCAGAGGAATACAGTTTTTACACAATATTTATAACTCCTAAAATATAAATGTCACAAACATAAAACATACATTTTCATAATCAATCCATTCAGGGGAACAACATATTAAAAAATGGCACGAATCAGACCAGTGGTTCAAAAGTTAAGGGAAAGTCCTTTGTGACTAAATGAAGCATGGCTTTCCGGCCCAAACCAGTTTCAGAGTCTTCTATCCTGGAGATAAGTAATTCAATTATCTCCCAGGACAGACACAAGACTCCATTAAGCACATAGTTGCAAAAAGACACAAAACACTTTAAAATACATAAAGTCACCTTTTATACATAAAACACAGACATGTCACATATCCCCAGATAGCTGGGATCTGTGCGCACAAAACTACCAAATAGCGCTCAGATCCTATTCACACAGTTCAATTGCCATGGAGCCGAAGTCTTTAACTACACGAATGGGCTCCATGGCATAGCTATCTGGGTTAAGACATTCACATAAAGTCTGGTCCATAGTCCAAAGGCAAGAGGCGGGCAAGCAGCCCCCTCCAAGGACACGTGGCGCAGTCGGTTTCGCCACAGTGTTTTTCTGCTACGGGGACAGGACAACTGCACCGCATCAAATAGATGATGCAAGGGGCCAGGTACCATCAAATCTTGCCGAGCAGCAATCAAATCCACAGGAGAGTTTGTGCTAAGCAGAAATTATGCAAATGGGAACCTGGTAACTGTCTTTGGGGTCAAAGGCCGGTTACAGCCCATCAGATCTAGAGGAGGGGTATTTAGGCCCAGTTCTCATCCTGCTCAGTGCCCTGTCGTGGTTTCCCTAGTGGTTGTCCGAGAGCACGTTCCTGATTCAAGTTTCTTCTGTTTTTTTACTTTGGCTTTGATTTTGACTTCCCTGTATTCTGGTATCCCTGACTTCTGGCTTTCCCTTATCGTTGTCTCTTTCTGTATCCCCTGACCTCGGCAAGTATCCTGACCAGTGGTGTATCTTGGTTTTGTGCTGCCTTAGGCAGGACAAAATTAAGGCACCCTCCTCCCCACCCCCCCGCGCCACTCCCACCCAATCCTTCCACCCGCCCCGCCTTCTAAATACACACACACATTCACTGACAGATACGCATACACTAACTAACAGAAACACCCTCACACTCACTAAGTCACACACAGACACACACTAACAGACACACACACTCACTAACAGACACACACTCACTCACAGGCAAACACACTCACACTAACAGACACACACACACACTCACACACACTAACAGACACTCACACTCACTAACAGACACACACTCACTCACTAACAGACACACACACACACACACTAACAGACACACACACATACTCACATTAACACATTTTTTTTTTAAATTCAACTCCCCCCCCAGCCTCCTTACCTTTGGGAATGCTGGGGGGGTTTCTATTTCTGGCTGCTGGGCGGATGGCGCTGGCGGGCGGCTGGCGAGGGAGCACTTCCTCTGAGCACTCTGCTCAGCTCCCGTGCGCACCGTAGAGCGATGCCGGGAGCCGGAATATGACCTCATATTACGGCTCCCAGCCTCACTCTGCGGCGCGCGAGGGAGCTGAGCAGACAGCTCAGAGGAAGTGCTCCCCCGCCCAGCAGCCCGACCGGCGTGTCAGTTAGCCGCAAGGCTAACAAGACATTTGCCCTGGGCATTTGGGGGCGGCTTTTTTTGCCGCCCCATGGAAAATGCCGCCCAAGGCAAATGCCTTGTTTGCCTTGCGGCTAAAACGGCCCTGATCCTGACTACTCTTTGGCACGTTAAGTCCGGCCATTTTAAGGCCTAGTAATACATTACCTATTCGTCATCTGTGTTACACAATTCTTCGTGCTGGATCAACTAGTAATCCTGACATGAATGCCAACAAGGGTTTTGCCACCAAGTACTAAGTCGAAGGGGTCAAATACTTATTTCACTCATTGACATGCAAATCAATTTATAACTTTTTTGACATGTGTTTTTCTGGATTTGTTTGGTTATTCTGTCTCTCACTGTTAAAATACACCTACCATTAAAATTATAGACTGATCATTTCTTTGTCAGTGGGCAAACGTTCAAAATCAGCAAGGGATCAAATACTTTTT
Source organism: Pelobates cultripes (assembly GCA_933207985.1). Classification (NCBI taxonomy): domain Eukaryota; kingdom Metazoa; phylum Chordata; class Amphibia; order Anura; family Pelobatidae; genus Pelobates; species Pelobates cultripes. The sequence goes on from CAKOES020000066.1 coordinate 44,756, forward strand.
TCCCTCATTGTATATAGTTTAAATTTTCTCATATATATTTTTGCATGTTTACAAAAATAACTTTAGAGAAGTTGTACCTTCTACAGAAGTTTTATATTGTGTTTTTTTTTTTTTTTAATATATACATTTCTTTATATACTTTGTTAAATAGTTATATATGTTCATATGATGTATTCCACGATGTACCTGTTATTTTAATGGCAGTTCATGTATTTAATCATATACAGTTAAATTTCTAACAGGAAATAATGGAAAGGCTATCATGCAGACTGGGGGTCTTAACCCCTTAAAACCGCAGGACGTACAATTACGCCCTCTAATAGGCGGCTCTAAACGCCGCCGGGCGTAATTGTACGCCCTCCGGTTTTTGTTAACTTACCCGGTCGCCGGCGGTCCCACGCCGGCGATCGCGGTGGGGGGGACTCCCAGGGAGCCCCCCGCGGCACATCCGTCCTCGTTGAAGCCCCCCGGCTATGTGAGAGTGGGGTCCTAGCGAGGACCCCACAATCACATGGCCGGGTATAGCTGGCTTCTGTATTGCCGGCAGGGGGGCTGCCTGTAATTACAGGTGGTCAGGCTGAAAATAAAATAAAAATAAGTTAATGGTGTAAAAAAAAATAATTATATATACTTAGATCATATGTATATATTATATATATATGATCTAAGTATATATATACACATATACATACACACACATACACCGTCTAGGTGTATTTTACTATTAATATATATATAATTATATATATATATATATATTAATATCAAATTACACGTAGACTGATACTGATTAAATATATATATAATTGTTATATATATATTTATATATAATATAAAAAAATAAAAATGTAAATACGTTAAAAAATAAAATTAAAAAAATAATTAAAAATAAATAATTAAAAAATATATAGATGTGTGTTATTTCGTTCTAACTGTTTTGTGAAATTAATATATATATATATATATATATATATCAAAATACACGTAGAACGAAATAATATATCTATATACATAAATATATACGTATATATCACTATATATATACCTATATATAAATAAAAATATTTTTTAAAAATTATATAGATATATACATATATATACACATACGTATATATATACATATATTAATTCTACATATATATTTATGTAATATTTTTGCATAATTAGGTATCTTAATTAATTACAATTAGCAGGACCTGCCTGACAACCCATGCCGAAAGTAAAGGGAATTTAATTTGCTAGCACTATATTTAACCCTATAACTTTCCGAGACACCATAAAACCTGTACATGGGGGGTACTGTTCTACTCAGGAGACTTCGCTGAACACAAATATTAGTGTTTAAAAACAGTAAAATGTATTACAATTATGATATCGCCAGTAAAAGTGACGTTTTTTGCATTTTTCACGCACAAACAGCATTACACGGACAATATTATTGCTGTGATACTTTTTACTGTTTTGAAACACAAATATTTGTGTTCAGCTAAGTCTCCCGAGTACAACAGTACCCCTCATGTACAGGTTTTATGGTGTTTTCAAAAGTTACAGCGTCAAATATAAGGCTTGCATTTGATTGTTTTTCACATTAAAATTCGCCACATTGGTTACGTTGCCTTTGAGACCCTATGGTAGCCCAAGAATGAAAATTACCCCTATGATGGCATACCATTTGCAATAGTAGACAACCCAAGGTATTGCAAATGGGGTATGTCCAGTCTTTTTAGTAGCCACTTAGTCACAAACACTGGCCAAAATTGGCGTTTTTTGCATTTTTCACACACAAACAAATACTAACGCTAACTTTGGCCAGTGTTTGTGACCAAATGGCTACTAAAAAAGACTGGACATACCCCATTTGTAATACCTTGGGTTGTCTACTATTGCAAATGGTATGCCATTATGGGTGTAAATTTCATTCCCGGCTACTATACAGTCTCAAAGGCAACGTAACCAATCTGGCGAATTTCAATTTCAAATGTAACATGCTATATTTGACCCTGTAACTTCCCAAAACGCCATAAAACCTGTACATAGGGGGTACTGTCTTACACGTGAGACTTTACTAAATACAAATATGTGTATTTTATTGCAGTAAAATCAAACAGTATTATGACACTGACCTTTAAAATGTAATTTAGAACTAAAAAAATAAAAAAAATCGTATTTTCTCCCATTTTTTTCATATTAAATTATGTTTCATAGCTAAATATTTGATATTAAATGAAAGCCCTGTTTCCCCTGAATAAAATGATATATAATAAGGGTGGGTGCATTTACTATGAAAGAGGTGTATTACGGTTGGACAGACATGTAGCGCAAATGCCAGGTTTTGTTTACATTTTGTTTTGTTCACAATGTGTACATTTGGCTCCGTCCTTAAGGGGTTAATCTATATTAGTTTGAGTAAAGGGTGCTATCTGCCGCCATTTGAATGAAATAAAAAAACCATTATTATAAACTAAGATAATCTCACTCATTGCCTTTTTAAAAGATCCCTTCTGACACACAGTTTTGATGCAGTAAAGGGTTACTTGATATTATTCTTCCACCTGGTTATCTGCAACAAGGTAAAACGGAAACTGAATACATTAAACAGTTTAGATATTTACAGATGAGATGGCCATCGGTTCAGTTTCATATTCACTCTGTTATTGATTGAAATTGCATCTTAATGTACAGCCCTGTGTGTTATTTTTAATACATTGTTCTGGGCATCATAAATTAATTTGTCAGAAAAATCTATGGATTTATAAGATTCATTATGTTCTCATTTACCAACAAATGAGTTTCATTATTTGCTTTTTAAACCTTGATCACAGATATATTAACCTACACATCCTTCTCAACTCAAATGATGATTACTATGTTAAGACGTAAAAATGACTATTACAAATGATTACTGTGTTAAGACGTAAATGTCAGTGTGCTTACCGCAGTTTGATTTCGAGCTGTTGCTGTGTCTTACAGTATATTTGGTAACGCACTAATGTAATGTACTTTGAACTGTCTCCTTCTCACCTTCCCAATGTTCACTGTAATGTAGTTTACACAACAAATCACCATTATAGCTACACTTACTGGTGAGAATAACCGTTAAATTGTGACCTATTTAATGACATTTGTTGAATCACTTGAATTGCAGCAAAAGTTTCTAATGCACATATCATATGTAAATATATATACAGATATATACACACGCACAAACACACACAGAAAAACTTTATTCTATGAATAAGAGTTGTACACGCACTATGTCACATGAACACTGTTTTTTTGTATTTTTTTTTTTTTTTTTATTGATTCAAACCTTTCTGTGGATGGTGTACAACTGTTTGTTTATAATGCAAAAACATTGAAAGCATTTCCTTCAAATCTTTTTTTTATTATTTATTTATTTTTATTTTTTAGCTCAAACACCTGTCCAGCCTGGACCTGCGTCACATCACGAAGCTAGACAATGAAACTGTGATGGAAGTTGTGAGACGATGTCACAGTCTTACGTCTCTTAATCTCTGCCTGAACAGGAGCATTAATGACAGGTACAGCTGTAAACAACTTCACAACTCTTGTCTTTGTTGCCACGAACGCCCTACTGTTTAGATATCAAAAATTCTGTACTTCGCACTTGGGAAAGTAGGTCCCCCCCCTCATTATCATTATGGCGTTTTACAAAATATATAGAATCCTCTGCTGTTTATATGTAATTGCTTCTGTGTTCAGTGTGTTCACGTCACTGCTTTGCTCTGTATTTGCACGCCTTTCATACTGAAAGGCAGGGACGGATTTTTCATTTGGCAGAATAGGCACTTGTCCTGTATGGGGAAGTAGATCGCTTATGAAATTTTCATTAAACTACAATATATGTTTAGAATCATTCTGTGTAAGAATACACTTTGGCTCGTCCCAAACGGTATTTTCAAATTCCTAATAAGTACGAGATAATAAAAAACTGTCACCCAGTTCCTCAGCACGTCGTGGGCAATTTTTCAGTGCTGGAAGTTTTGTGTTGTACATCGATAGCTTAGTTCGCTATTTCATTGCCACTTACCTCCAAGAGGTCCTGCTGTGTAACAACTCAAACTGTTTTTAAATGGAATACTTCTTGCACAATTTATTTTCTTTCTTACAAAAGTCAGTTCCTGTAAGAGGGTGTAAGTTCTCTTGTTTTGCAAATAAATTGTGATTATACCACATTTGTCAATATTTTATTAAACCCCAAGCAATGAATACAATTATCAGCAGCTAATTGTAATATTGTAATATTGCAATATTTTACAATCATGGTGCTTTTCCTCTGTTCCAACAGCTCACATTAGCTCAGAGCAAACTCCTATTTATGTTGTTCTGTTGTTATAGAAAGGTTGCCTTTGAAAATGTGTATGCACTTTTACATGGTTTATTTTTTTATAGAACAATATGTGTTAGCTAATGAGGTTATGATGATTGCTTACAGGGAAACAGCACTTCAAGTACAAATCGCGTGTCTCTTTTCTGGCAAGTAATTAGATGCTGTACAGAAAGGATTTTTTTTTTTTAACTGTAGATTTGAAAGGATTTATTGTTACTCTAAACTCCATTGCTGTTTTCCATATACTTTTCTAACTATGCAGTTTTTCAATATTTCAGATATACATTCCCTGTCTTATGTTGGTAAAAGTAACATTGATGAATGTTATTTGCAGTATATTTGCATAGAGAGAACCTCATGTACGAAAGCAGGTTGGCAGATATTATTATATAATGTAGGAATTTAACAAACTTTCCTGCACCGGGGAGTTATGTAAATTGGGTGGGCGGGGGGAGCAAGTACAATGATTTACAAAGCACAACATATTCTGCAGCGCTGTGCAATATATTAACCGAGACAAATAATTAAGTCTTGCCCTGCCCAAACAAGCTTACAATCTAAAAGGAAGTTAATTTTGTGCAGAAAATGTAAAAGAACTCTATAGGGTCAGAAACACAAACGTGATAGTGTTAAAAACCCCTTCTAGCCCCCCTGCCCACCCCTTGCTCCCTTAAATATAGTAAAATTGTACCTTTATTGCAGTCTGCTGCTCCTGGCTCTATTCTTGACCTTCCTGCTTGGCTGTCATCATCAGAAGTGTTGATCTGAGCCAATCACAATGCTTTCCCATAGGAAAGCATTGGATTGGCTGAGACTGTCAAATATGCAGATCAGGGGCAGAGCCAGCACAAGCCAAACACAGCCCTGGCCAATCAGTATCTCCTTATAGAGATACATTGAATCAATGCATCTGTATGAGGAAAGTTCAGTGTCTGCATGGAGAGGGTGGAGTCACTAAATGGCAGTCACACTGTGCAGCACTGCCCCCAAGAAGCTCCTCTAGGAGCCATCTGACGAGTGGCCAGTGGAGTTATCACTAGGCTTATAGGTGTGCGCAGAAAAAATAGGGGAGGAGGAGTCTGCGCTATATAGCAAAAATAAAATAAGAGCTGCAACCCTCTAAAGGGAATCCCTCAAGAACCCTAATAAAATTGTAAAGAAAAGAGAAGGGGTGAAGGGCTGCGCTAGATACAGGTAAATAAAATTTATAAAATAATAGTAGGATAAAAATATGCAGTAAAAAAATATGCAGTAAAAAGTACAATAAGAATGTGTGAAACAAAGTCCGTGCACTAGTAGTGATAAAACTTAAAAAGTCCAATAACATGCATAAAAGACGTCTCACTGATATGTGGATGAGCTATACAGGGAGTGCAGAATTATTAGGCAAGTTGTATTTTTGAGGATTAATTTTATTATTGAACAACAACCATGTTCTCAATGAACCCAAAAAACTCATTAATATCAAAGCTGAATATTTTTGGAAGTAGTTTTTAGTTTGTTTTTAGTTATAGCTATGTTAGGGGGATATCTGTGTGTGCAGGTGACTATTACTGTGCATAATTATTAGGCAACTTAACAAAAAACAAATATATACCCATTTCAATTATTTATTATTACCAGTGAAACCAATATAACATCTCAACATTCACAAATATACATTTCTGACATTCAAAAACAAAACAAATCAGTGACCAATATAGCCACCTTTCTTTGCAAGGACACTCAAAAGCCTGCCATCCATGGATTCTGTCAGTGTTTTGATCTGTTCACCATCAACATTGCGTGCAGCAGCAACCACAGCCTCCCAGACACTGTTCAGAGAGGTGTACTGTTTTCCCTCCTTGTAAATCTCACATTTGATGATGGACCACAGGTTCTCAATGGGGTTCAGATCAGGTGAACAAGGAGGCCATGTCATTAGATTTTCTTCTTTTATACCCTTTCTTGCCAGCCACGCTGTGGAGTACTTGGACGCGTGTGATGGAGCATTATCCTGCATGAAAATCATGTTTTTCTTGAAGGATGAAGACTTCTTCCTGTACCACTGCTTGAAGAAGGTGTCTTCCAGGAACTGGCAGTAGGACTGGGAGTTGAGCTTGACTCCATCCTCAACCCGAAAAGGCCACACAAGCTCATCTTTGATGATACCAGCCCAAACCAGTACTCCACCTCCACCTTGCTGGCGTCTGAGTCGGACTGGAGCTCTCTGCCCTTTACCAATCCAGCCACGGGCCCATCCATCTGGCCCATCAAGACTCACTCTCATTTCATCAGTCCATAAAACCTTAGAAAAATCAGTCTTGAGATATTTCTTGGCCCGTCTTGACGTTTCAGCTTGTGTGTCTTGTTCAGTGGTGGTCGTCTTTCAGCCTTTCTTACCTTGGCCATGTCTCTGAGTATTGCACACCTTGTGCTTTTGGGCACTCCAGTGATGTTGCAGCTCTGAAATATGGCCAAACTGGTGGCAAGTGGCATCGTGGCAGCTGCACGCTTGACTTTTCTCAGTTCATGGGCAGTTATTTTGCGCCTTGGTTTTTCCACACGCTTCTTGCGACCCTGTTGACTATTTTGAATGAAACGCTTGATTGTTCGATGATCACGCTTCAGAAGCTTTGCAATTTTAAGAGTGCTGCATCCCTCTGCAAGATATCTCACTATTTTTGACTTTTCTGAGCCTGTCAAGTCCTTCTTTTGACCCATTTTGCCAAAGGAAAGGAAGTTGCCTAATAATTATGCACACCTGATATAGGGTGTTGATGTCATTAGACCACACCCCTTCTCATTACAGAGATGCACATCACCTAATATGCTTAATTGGTAGTAGGCTTTCGAGCCTATACAGCTTGGAGTAAGACAACATGCATAAAGAGGATTATGTGGTCAAAATACTCATTTGCCTAATAATTCTGCACTCCCTGTATATGTACAGTCCTCAAAGGTTAATCCTTCCGAATTTCCAGGGAATCCGTATATGAAAGATAAAAATATAAACACACTTCCAATGGTATAGTATGTACTGAGAGGATTAGCAAAATTGAATAAAATGGAGGATAGTAAACTCACATTTGTTGGAGCTTAGGACCAGCTCTTAGTTGTAAAGCACTTAGCGGTATAATCCCCGCTAATGGATATTCTGTGAGGTTAGGTCACTCCGTCCGGCTTTGGTTCTGTAGGATTTCGCACGGTATATAAAAACAAATATAGTGCTCTCAGTAGGAAGGGAAAATGTAAAATAAAATAAAATAAGTTATACTCACAATGGTAGAGCAGGGAGTACTGCTCTATTTATAATGCGCCGGTGGAATAATCCCCACCTGTGGATTGCTTTAAGCAGGAACAGTTAGATGCCAGGAGAAAAATAAAAAATAGTGTTTATACAATAAAACAAAAATGGTCCTATTAATAAGGGTACCAAATAAAAGTTTTTATTGTTAAAATACACAGTAAAAAACCATTTAACGCGTTTCACCTCATGGGCTTTATCAAAAATGGCTAAAGGATAGTAACCTGGCATAAAACAGTATTTATAATTATATGCAGAAGTTTAAAATTGGCGCCTAAAACAGTGCACCAATTACAAGCAAGGGATAACATAAACGTTTTTTGCAATTACAAAATGACACAAAAATTGGTATACATATAAAGGGAGTGAATGTATACATCATAGTATATTAGGTTTATAAAAACGAGCATTAGTTTGAACAATATTTAGTACTAAAAACCGTCACGTGATCTGGAACAATGTCACGTGATCGGACGGGAGCGGCGAATAGCACGCCGCTCACTAAAAAGAAGAGCGTTGTCTACAGAGGGCACGTGACCGGCGAAAGGAGAGCAGAGGCTCTCGGGGAATGTGGTTTTCGCCGGTCACTACCCTCATTTAGGGGAAACAGTGGGCGGCTGACTGGAGGCACCAATAGTCAGCCACTCACCAGCATATAAGCAACAGAAGCCCTCATAGCACACAATTAATAGAAACCCTTTTGATAAAATCTAATACTTTTGGCAAAAATATATAAATAAAACCTTTATGAATGAAATATAATAATAAAACATGTTTTAAAAAAGATAAAAACGGATTTCATGGTTATAATGTATATATATATACATAAAGACAATTGTAACACATAGCTTTTTACACTGGTGGATACTGCTATTATATTTTAAAATCACATCATAGGTGTGCGCAGCCTATTGTATAAGGGTGTGCACCCTAAAGCACAAACACACATGCCGCGTATATATATATATATATATATATACACACATATACTGTTGTGTAGGTGCTGTGTGTGTAGGTGCTGTGTGTGTGTGTGTTTGCAGGCTGTGTGTGTGTGAAGGCGCTGTGTGTGTGTGTTTGCAGGCTGTGTGTGTGTGAAGGCGCTGTGTGTGTAAGGGTGATGTATGTGTGTGATGTTAGTGTAAGGGTGCTGTGTGTGTGTAAGGGTGCTGTTAGTGTGAGGGTACTGTTAGTGTGTGTGTGTGTGTGTATTGTTTGGGGGCCGTAGTTAATATCCACCCTCCCTTCTTACCTTTTGTAGGGAGGGAGGACCTTGCTGCTGCCATCCCTGATGGTCCAGTGGTGAGTGAACTCTAGCCCCGCAGCCTGCGGGGCTAGAGTTCATTCTCGCGAGATCTGACCCTTGCCGTGGTAACCGCGGCAACGCTCCGACCTCGCAAGAGGAACGAGGCAGAGCTGCTGGCAAGAGCTCCCCGGGTCCTCTCCTGCCTCCCTCACTTCCTGTGGGCCGGTGAGGGAGATATTTGGAGGGAGGCACATAGCGCGGGCCACAGGGATTAGGGTGTGCCCAGGCACACCTGGCACACCCCGTGCACACGCCTATGACTAGGCTGTAATGTAAACACTGCATTTTCTCTGAAAAAACTGTGTTTACTGCAAAAAGCCTGGAGGGAATGATTATACTCACCAGAACAAATTCAATAAGATGTAATTGTTCTGGTGACTATAGTGTCCCTTTAATGGAGTGCTTACACTGGGTTTATTCTTTTTTCTGGTAACTGGGATGTGAGATAGGGGCTTGAAATTGTGACTTTGCTGTCAAACCTTGATTAGCTGGAGAGGTGTGATATAAACGCTTCATGCAGTTACCTAGTTAACACTGACGGTTGCTCACTGTGTTTTGTAGAGGAGTCCGTTAAAATAAAATCTATACTTTATATAAAAAAAGTACACACTACATAGATATGCCTCTTTACAGCCACCCACAATTTTACAACTTACACCTATATATACACATGCTTTTAAAAAAACCCATCATTTTCATACCTATATACACACGTCTTGACTGCACATGCTTTTAAAACCATACATTCGCCCACATACACATAAACTGTATTTTGTAAAGTAAATTGAAACAATAGCTAGCTCCTGTTGTTGTTTTTTTTAGCTTCTAGATTCTATAGAAAGTTGTCAAGCCCTAATTTAAGTACATTTATTTGTTTAAAATGTTATACCAGGATGAATGTATTGAGGTATATGTGGTTTTCAAGGATGTCCTGGGATCCTCGAACAATATGATTTTAAACTACTCATCATGAATAACCATTGACATTGTTACAAGATGGTTCGATCGGAGCTTGAGATACGCCATTTCTTAGATTGTGGACTGTGTAAGCTAACGTCTTGTCGGTAATAATGCATAGAGCCTTTACATGTCGGAAGAAAGTTGTATAGTATAGGAATGCTGCAATGCAATAGTGGCTACACATGCACAAAGCATAACATGATAACTAGGAAGGAGATGTATGTGCAAGAATCCAAGATTCTCAGGAGTGCAATGTTAACATTACATTCAAGCTAAAGACCAGACTGCAAAAGCACCAATCTTGAGAGATTCTCAGAACATGATCCAGGGCATGTTAAGGATTCACCTCTCAGATACTACGACCGTGATTTCTCCACTGTAATAATCAAATAGTAGAACTGGTCTATTAAATGGACATTATAGTCACCCAGACCGCTTCATCTCAATGCAGTATTCCAGGTACAGAGGTCCTGTCATTTTTAATCCTGCAATGTAAAACATTTAGAATGCAGGGTTATATCCGACACTAGTAGCTCTGTCTTCCTGACAGTCATTAGAGGTGCTTCCTCCTCCAGACCGAGTAAAACTCTGTCTGGGAATCAACCGCCATGCATGTGTACCTCCAATCCAAGGCTTCTCTATGAGAAACAATGAATTGGAGGGATTGAGAAGATGCCTTCAGGTATACTGACATATTTGAAGACTGAACAGAAAGCTGCAGCAGAGAAGTCCCTGCACATACTTTTTTCAAGACTATATATTCCCTATAAGGGGGGGGAGAGTCAACAAAATTGAAAGCTGTGTTCTTCTTAGAAACAAACCTCTGATTGCTTTCAGGAGGTAACTCAGGTTAATAAATGGCATAATGCGTTTTGTACCTTTTATGACACTCCCTCAGACCCCCGTTCTTCTCCTTTGTGAGGAGATTCAATAAAAGGCAAGTGAAAAGGTTCAATTCATAGCATTGTACTGAGATTCACCTTGCAAGTTGTTATGGCGTTTTAACTAAAAAGAATAAAACTTTCATTTTTTATGACCTTGACAATAGAGACTGTTTCATGGCTTTTCCCTTAACATACCCAGTATGTAGTTCAGACTGTATTGTGTATTAATACATGCTTTGTTTATGATTTGAATGCACTGTAACATTCAACCTGCCCTGTGTAAATTTCTAATGCTGTATAATCCATGGCCATTGTAACTATTTACTGCAGTTTCCCGTATTTCTCCAGAATGCTTCTTTAACCCCTTAAGGACACATGACATGTGACACATGTCATGATTCCCTTTTATTCCAGAAGTTTGGTCCTTAAGGGGTTAAAGAGCCATCACTTTCTTAAAAATCCTTTCAAACACTTACCCGATTCCAGGGTGGAAGTCCCTCCGCGCAGTCTCCATGTCTCCATCAACATTATCGCAAGGTGGGACCTAATGCACATTCAGCCTTCCCTATAGGAAAGCATTGAATGAGTGCTTTTTTTATTTGGGTTTTTTTTTAAACGCTGGACATCCTCATTCAAAGCATGTGGAACTGCAGCGTTGTTTTATGGAGTTAAACTCTGTGAAACAGCAGGAAGCGCATGTCTACCAGACAGCCATTAGAGGCAGTCTCTGAAACTGCAAATTTTTTAATTATTTTTTTTGCTTGCATGGTTAAGGGGACAGGGACAGTGCACCCAGTCCAATTCAAAGAAATGAAGGGGTTTGGGTGTCTATAGTGTCCCTTTAACGTCTGACAGCACTTCTCTAAATCCCTACACCTCTCCTAGCTTCTGACAACATTCCCCTAAACTCCTACATCTCTCCCTAGACTTCAATACCTCTAAACCTCTTCCTATTCTCTCCGATTACATACCAACAAACTTTCTAACCACTGCCTTCTCCCCCTCAGCCCTTAGCCCTATAACTATCCTTAGCTTTGTCAGCTTTCCCCCAACCCTCTAAATCTCTGCCATTTCTCTCATAAACCTCTTGATCACAGCTAACTCTACCAGCTCTCCCCTAAATCTCTGCAGCTATCCTAACCTTTCCCATCTCACCCTTACTTAACCATCGCAGACTCACCCCTAATCCCTACACCTCCTCTGCTAATCCCTTTACACCATTCTTTAACTCGGCCATATCTTAACTGTCATCACCTTTAAAACTACCTGACCTCTGCATCTGTCACCAAATCCTTTGCACCCCTCCCAATTTCTGCCAAATCACCCCTAAAAGATGTCTCCGTACATCTTAGATGCTCACAGCCCTCCTAATTCTCTGCCAGCCATGTTAACTCCTTGTCTATATAAAGTTTAACAAATGGCTGTCAAATTAGCCATTGTCTAATCTTACCTTGAAGGCCCACGAGCTCCTTAACCATAATTTACTCTGAATTCTATTTCACCGGTATCTTTAGTGCATTGCCTCCCATGTTCTCCTGTCTGGCTGAATAATCCTGATCCATTAATGTAGTGGTAACCGTTTTTGTGTCTGCTTTACAGTATGCTGACAGTAAATGGATGCCAGGCCATATCTCTGCGGGCGTAGACATGGTTTTAAATTAAACATGTCATGCAGAGCAATGCATCTCTTTCTTTGGCTGCCTCTGTTTGAGACTTTGCAGCCTTTTTTTGCCTAAGATGTCCCTGAGGCCTTTTTTTTTACATAGAACAGCCTTTTCTCTGCAGTTTAAGTATTGCTTTCCTTTTATGCGTTTGGCTCTCTTGTGAATTTATCTTATTGTATTATATTACTTTTTCCATTTATTTGCCCAGTTCTGCTTTCTGTCACATATTTTCTGTAAACTCTATGCCACCTATATAAACACATGTACCAAAATAAATACAATCTTTTGTATTTTTTTTTCCTTTTCCTCCGTAGCAGTCTAGTAATACTGTCCCTTGTAAGTGCTTTTAATGCATTGCTCGCTGTGTTTATCATTCCGGGCCCGCCATGGTTTTCCCCTTTAAAAAGAACCATTTGTTTATTTAAGAGCAATATTTTGCAAACGCGTTGAACATCCGATGACATGAATGTGGTGAAGTAGCGGATCGTATTACACTACACTTGGCTGGCTTGGCAAACCGTGTTTAAATCCAAGACCTTCGATCACCTGTGATGGAATTTTATATAATGAACCTAATTAAGTGCCAATTATGGATAATTACCTGTTATTATAGAAAAATGTACTCAGTAGAAATTGGCGGTATTTGCCTCTGTCTCGTCCATAATTAATCTGAAATGGCCTCAGTGTCTCGCTTATTGTCTAATCTCGTATTTTTAACCTAATATAGAGATGAAAAATATGAAATAGAAAAAAATCAACTGCATATTGATTGTACATTTTCAACATCAGGCCCATAACCTCCTTCTTGGGAGTTATAATCACTCCGCGGGCGCCCATGATGTTTGTGATTTAACTGGTCGGTATTTGATGCATTATTTTTAACTAAAAATTAATGGCGTTTTAATGCCTGTATAAGGCATTCGTATAACCCAGTTTTTGAATTCCCAGCAGGGGCCACTTATGTAAGCTGAACCAGTTCTATGCTGAGATTATTTGGGCTTCAAGATTATAAAGCATTTCAGGACTCTGAAAATGGCATCAGCACAGCTTTTGAGGCTCACCCATCATGACTCTGGTGGGATCCTGCACGCCATTACCACTACATGACCCATCAATGGTCTCCTTGATATGTCATAATATTGACTTGTACCGGCGAAGCAGCAGAAAGTGTATTTAACTCTCCCCAAACAATGTGTCATGGAGACAATGCTTATGAGGAAGACTTCTTTGAATGCAAAAGAAAATACTGCCTACATGCTATCTAGATAAAATGCAGAATAAGTGAGTTCAGAAATTATCAAAGCACAATAGTGAAAATACTGGTTTGCTTATTTCAGCTACAGTTACAATGAAACATTTTATATCAGTGCTTAGCAGTATTTTTCCTGTAGTAACAATCTATCATTGATCATAGATGGAGCACATTGGGGTTACCTTTTGATACATCAGTTGAGTTTTGTAAATGTTCATCCTACCAATCCCTGCTGTGCCATTCACATTAGCAACATTTTGGTGTAGTCCTGTTTTGAATGTGACAAATCCTCTTTTAACCCAATAGTAAGGCATTGTGCTGCTATCCATTGATATCTTTGTGACCTGCTAGTGGGAGCTGTAGGGTTTATACTGGTTTCACATTCTTCTAATAGGTTAACGTGGTGTTTACTAAACTCTGAATATTTACAATTTAATTCTGAATGTAAAAACAGGCAAAATATCTTATGAGAAAAGATTCTCCACCTCATCTACAGTCACAACTATTTTTGCCTCGGTTTGTCCATTTGGATTTAATTTACGAAAATATTACTGAGATACCATAAGAAAACGTTAGAAATTTCAACAGCTAATGGTATGCCGGGCTGCTAAACTTTCTGTAACTTCCCAGCTGAATGCGTACCTACTGGTATGACTGTAGTATGTCAGGTTACTGAACAGATCAGATTGTTTTGCAATGCACAGTCAGTGCATCATCGCACTGTACATGCTATCCGTAATGTAAAAATTAATACGCTTGTTGATCCACATCAAATGTATACGTGAATACGTATCTCACCATTATGCTAAAAGTCCCAATAATTAGTCTTGTGTATTTACATACTGTAGGGTATGTAATCCGGAAGGGGCAGGCCCACTGAAGGGGCATGTCAACCTGACGTTCAGCACTGCATGGGGACTATATTGTATGGTGGGACAAGGCGAAAAGTGGGACTATTGAGAGCCCAGAATTTGCACAGTAAAGCATCTCTCCAGTATATTCATGTGTATTTAGACAGTGAAGATGCATCCCTCATCCCCTCCAATATAACTCATTATTAATATATTATAATATTTATCAGACTCCCCTCCAATATATTATTGTATTATTTATGCAGTAAATTTATTTACACCATGAGCGAGCCTCCAATATATCTTACTGTAATTGTAACAGCGAAGCAGCCTCCTAAATATTAAAGGAACACTCCAGTCACCATAATGATTACAGCCCCATTGCAAGCAGTCAAACCATTTTTAAACAGTTTGGGTTCTTCTCTGGGGTCTGCCAGTGACCCTCCCCACGTACCTTACGAATGATGAACTGGAAGATCTTTCGTTGGTAGTGGAAGCCAGAGTGGAGCCTGGCAGATTCCAGGTAAGAACTTGTTTACTGCTGACTACTTACAATTCACCCCTAACACAATAACCACTACAGCGAACTATAGTGGTTATGGTGCTTGGATTATTCCTTTAAGGCTTATTTACACAATGAGGAGCCCCAATCCAATATCTTATTGTGTATATACACAATGAATCAGCCTCCTGTACCAATATATATTTGTATAATTCTAGTAATATAGTAAATATGAATGTATATTTACAGAGTGAAGCAGTCTGCCGTATATCATTGTATATTTGCACAGTGACACAGACCCTGCTCTGATATATTAATGTGTATTTACTGAGTGAAACGGTATTATTGTGTATCTGCCGAGTGAAGCAGTATCAGAAGTATAAAAGGGGAAATGTCCCTTCTCTGGAATGTATACTATTGGAATACAATCCTAATATCAACTAGAACTTTTTTAAAACCATTTTACATTTTTTGTTTTGTTTTTCTTTTGAACGTATATAGCATATAACATTGCAATCCATTTCAGGCAAAGCAAAGTGCAAACATTGCAAATGAAGACAATAGAAACATTGTTTTTATTTCTCCTATTCTCTATATGCTCTCTCTATGCTGACTGCCAGGTGTAAAGGGCGGAGCTTATAACAATGATTGACAGGGAGCTAAGATGGAGCTGGCTCTCTCTATACTGACTGCCAGGTGTAATGGGCGGGGCTTATAACAATGACTGACAGGGAGCTAAGATGGAGGCGGCTCTCTCTATACTGACTGCCGGGTGTAAAGGGTGGAGCTTATAACAATGATTGACAGGGAGCTAAGATGGAGGTGGCTCTCTATACTGACTGCCAGGTGTAAAGGGCGGAGCTTATAACAATGATTGACAGTGAGCTAAGATGGAGGTGGCTCTCTCTATACTGACTGCCAGGTGTAATGGGCGGGGCTTATAACAATGACTGACAGGGAGCTAAGATGGAGGCGGCTCTCTCTATACTGACTGCGAGGTGTAAAGGGTGGAGCTTATAACAATGACTGACAGGGCGCTAAGATGGAGGTGGCTGTCTCTATACTGACTGCCAGGTGTAAAGGGCGGAGCTTATAACAATGATTGACAGGGAGCTAAGATGGAGGTGGCTCTCTATACTGACTGCCAGGTGTAATGGGCGGAGCTTATAACAATGATTGACAGGGAGCTAAGATGGAGGCGCCTCTCTCTATACTGACTGCCAGGTGTAAAGGGTGGAGCTTATAACAATGATTGACAGGGAGCTAAGATGGAGGCGGCTCTCTCTATACTGACTGCCAGGTGTAAAGGGCGGAGCTTATAACAATGATTGACAGGGAGCTAAGATGGAGGCGGCTCTCTCTATACTGACTGCCAGGTGTAAAGGGCGGAGCTTATAACAATGATTGACAGGGAGCTAAGATGGAGGCGGCTCTCTCTATACTGACTGCCAGGTGTAAAGGGCGGAGCTTATAACAATGATTGACAGGGAGCTAAGATGGAGGTGGCTCTCTCTATACTGACTGCCAGGTGTAAAGGGCGGAGCTTATAACAATGATTGACAGGGAGCTAAGATGGAGCTGGCTCTCTCTATACTGACTGCCAGGTGTAATGGGCGGAGCTTATAACAATGATTGACAGGGAGCTAAGATGGAGGCGGCTCTCTCTATAATGACTGCCAGGTGTAAAGGGCGGAGCTTATAACAATGATTGACAGGGAGCTAAGATGGAGGCGGCTCTCTCTATACTGACTGCCAGGTGTAAAGGGCGGAGCTTATAACAATGATTGACAGGGAGCTAAGATGGAGGTGGCTCTCTATACTGACTGCCAGGTGTAAAGGGCGGAGCTTATAACAATGATTGACAGGGAGCTAAGATGGAGGCGGCTCTCTCTATACTGACTGCCAGGTGTAAAGGGTGGAGCTTATAACAATGACTGACAGGGCGCTAAGATGGAGGTGGCTGTCTCTATACTGACTGCCAGGTGTAAAGGGCGGAGCTTATAACAATGATTGACAGGGAGCTAAGATGGAGGTGGCTCTCTCTATGCTGACTGCCAGGTGTAAAGGGCGAAGCTTATAACAATGACTGACAGGGAGCTAAGATGGAGGTGGCTCTCTATACTGACTGCCAGGTGTAAAGGGCGGAGCTTATAACAATGATTGACAGGGAGCTAAGATGGAGGCGGCTCTCTCTATACTGACTGCCTGGTGTAAAGGGCGGAGCTTATAACAATGATTGACAGGGAGCTAAGATGGAGGTGGCTCTCTCTATACTGCTAGGTGTAAAGGGCAGAGCTTATAACAATGACTGACAGGGAGCTAAAATGGAGGTGGCTCTCTCTATACTGACTACCAGGTTTAAAGGGCGGAGCTTATAACAATGATTGACAGGGAGCTAAGATGGAGGTGGCTCTCTCTATGCTGACTGCCAGGTGTAAAGGGCGGAGCTTATAACAATGATTGACAGGGAGCTAAGATGGAGGCGGCTCTCTCTATACTGACTACCAGGTGTAATGGGCGGAGCTTATAACAATGACAGACAGGGAGCTAAGATGGAGGCGGCTCTCTCTATACTGACTGCCAGGTGTAAAGGGCGGAGCTTATAACAATGATTGACAGGGAGCTATGATGGAGGGGGCTCTCTCTATACTGACTGCCAGGTGTAAAGGGCGGAGCTTATAACAATGATTGACAGGGAGCTATGATGGAGGGGGCTCTCTCTATACTGACTGCCAGGTGTAAAGGGCGGAGCTTATAACAATGATTGACAGGGAGCTAAGATGGGAGGCGGCTCTCTCTACTGACTGCCAAGGTGTGAAGAGACTTATAACAATGATTGACAGGGAGCTAAGATGGAGGTGGCTCTCTCTATACTGACTGCCAGGTGTAAAGGTGGAGCTTATAACAATGATTGACAGGGGGGTAAGATGGAGGTGGCTCTCTCTATACTGACTGCCAGGTGTAAAGGGCGGAGCTTATAACAATGATTGACAGGGAGCTAAGATGGAGGCGGCTCTCTCTATACTGACTGGCAGGTGTAAAGGGCGGAGCTTATAACAGTGATTGACAGGGAGCTAAGATGGAAGCGGCTCTCTCTATACTGACTGCCAGGTGTAAAGGGCGGAGCTTATAACAATGATTGACAGGGAGCTAAGATGGAGGCGGCTCTCTCTATACTGACTGCCAAGTGTAAAGGGTGGAGCTTATAACAATGATTGACAGGGAGCTAAGATGGAGGTGTCTCTCTCTATGCTGACTGCCAGGTGTAAAGGGCGGAGCTTATAACAATGACTGACAGGGAGCTAAGATGGGGTGGCTCTCTCTATACTGACTGCCAGGTGTAAAGGGCGGAGCTTATAACAATGACTGACAGGGAGCTAAGATGGAGGGGGCTCTCTCTATACTGACTGCCAGATGTAAAGGGCGGAGCTTATAACAATGATTGACAGGGAGCTAAGATGGAGGCGGCTCTCTCTATACTGACTGTCAGGTGTAAAGGGCGGAGCTTATAACAATGACTGACAGGGAGCTAAGATGGAGGGGGCTCTCTCTATACTGACTGCCAGATGTAAAGGGCGGAGCTTATAACAATGATTGACAGGGAGCTAAGATGGAGGCGGCTCTCTCTATACTGACTGCCAGGTGTAAAGGGAGGAGCTTATAACAATGATTGACAGGGAGCTAAGATGGAGGCGGCTCTCTCTATACTGACTGCCAGATGTAAAGGGCGGAGCTTATAACAATGATTGACAGGGAGCTAAGATGGAGGTGGCTCTCTCTATACTGACTGCCAGGTGTAAAGGGCGGAGCTTATAACAATGATTGACAGGGAGCTAAGATGGAGGTGGCTCTCTCTATGCTGACTGCCAGGTGTAAAGGGCGGAGCTTATAACAATGATTGACAAGGAGCTAAAATGGAGGTGGCTCTCTCTATACTGACTGCCAGGTGTAAAGGGCAGAGTTTATAACAATGATTGACAGGGAGCTAAGATGGAGCTGGCTCTCTCTATACTGACTGCTAGGTGTAAAGGGCGGAGCTTATAACAATGATTGACAGGGAGCTAAGATGGAGGTGGCTCTCTCTATACTGACTGCCAGGTGTAAAGGGTGGAGCTTATAACAATGATTGACAGGGAGCTAAGATGGAGGCGGCTCTCTCTATACTGACTGCCAGGTGTAAAGGGTGGAGCTTATAACAATGATTGACAGGGAGCTAAGATGGAGGCGGCTCTCTCTATACTGACTGCCAGGTGTAATGGGCGGAGCTTATAACAATGATTGACAGGGAGCTAAGATGGAGGTGGCTCTCTATACTGACTGCCAGGTGTAAAGGGCGGAGCTTATAACAATGACTGACAGGGGGCTAAGATGGAGGTGGCTCTCTCTATACTGACTGCCAGGTGTAATGGGCGGGGCTTATAACATTGACTGACAGGGGGATAAGATGGAGGCACCCAGTTGCAGGATAAAGAGGTGTTGATTTCTACATTTAATATATATTTTTAAATAAATAAATATAAACATATGTAAAATGCTGGGAAGTGATAGTTGCCGTTTAATGTATGTAATTTAGTATTTACAGAGTGAAGCAGTCCTCTCCTCCAACAGAGCAATGGGAATTTACATTGTGAAATCTGTAAATATCAGTAATGCTCTCCCACGTACAATGTCTTCTAACTCCCCCAGCTTTGTCTTATTTGTTCCTGAATAGGGGCAGTTTAGGAGCCCTGTGGTACCTGTACATTTTGCCTCTTTATTAATAAATCATAAGGAAAAGCTTTAAATATTAGAGTGCTTCAATCTGCTCGCGAGACAGACCCGACTTCATTTTCCAAATGTTAACTTGCTTAAAAATAGTCTCCAAATCTTGAAATCTTCCTTTGACTAACATTGTCATCACGGTACCGTTATATCGAAGTAATAATCTCTATAAGACCTTCTGCACTTGAATGTCAAAAATAATGACTCCAGCAATCAGACCCAATTTGGTGTGCTCAATTGAACTATATCTTTTCAGTAGCAACGATTAATTTAGATGAGACAGTCACAATGATTACAGGTCTGATGGTTCTAAAGAAAAGCAGAGGATCTCAGCTGAAGGGTACAGAAAACAGACTGTGGTTTAAGTGACTATAAACAGCTCCTAAGTATAGTAGCAGTGCACAAAGGTGGTTTTATTCTTACTGCGAGTTTAATAATGGCCTCATATAGTTCATTTATCATTTATATATGAGAATGTAGCATTGCGTTTTACCAACCACGTTTTCTTTTGTGTTGTTACATGATTGTTCTTTAGAACAAATTTAAATAATGCACCTGTGAGGTTTATTCAATAAACAAATTGTCATGAATTGAAAACTAGATTGAAAAAACTTGCAAAAGTGCGAAAAAGATTTCTAGAACCATATTATAGTCCTATATGCAGTTGTTGGTGTTGCTGGGGTTTTAGAATCCATTCTGCATATTACAGCTGGCCACTTTGAATGGAAATAATACAATAATGGTGACGTGCAAACAGGGCCGTCCCAAGTCACTGTGCTGCCTGTGTCAAAGGATGAAATGCTGCCCCCCACCCCCCCCCTCTATCCCCAGCAAAACACTCCCACAACCATTAGGTTATTCAGTGTGTGTAGTTGATGCAGTGGCTGCAGTATCTGTGTATTGCATGCAGGGTGTGTAGTTGATGCATTGTGTGTCTGCATAGTGGATGCAGCGTGTGTGTATTTTGTAATGGATGCAGTGTGATAATGGACGCAGTGTGATAGCGGATGCAGTGTGTGAATAGCGGTTGCAGAGTGTGTGTGTGTATAGGGGATGCAGAGTGTGTGTGTGTATAGCGGATGCAGAGTGTGTGTGTGTGTATAAGCGGATGCAGAGTGTGTGTGTGTGTGTACCTGCATGGATGCAGAGTGTGTGTGTGTGTGTACCGCCCGGATACAGGGGTGTGTGTGTGTATAGCGGATGCAGAGTGTAGTGTGTGTATAGCCCGGATGCAGAGTGTGTGTGTATGGCGGATGCAGGGGTGTGTGTGTGTGTATAGCCAGGATGCAGAGTGTGTGTGTGTGTGTATAAGCGGATGCAGAGTGTGTGTGTGTGTGTATAGCGGATGCAGAGTGTGTGTGTGTATAGCGGATGCAGAGTGTGTGTGTGTATAGCGGATGCAGAGTGCGTGTGTGTATAGCGGATGCAGAGTGTGTGTGTGTATAGCGGATGCAGAGTGTGTGTGTGTATAGCGGATGCAGAGTGCGTGTGTGTATAGCGGATGCAGAGTGCGTGTGTGTATAGCTGATGCAGAGTGCATGTGTGTATAGCTGATGCAGAGTGCGTGTGTGTATAGCTGATGCAGAGTGCGTGTGTGTGTAGCTGATGCAGAGTGCGTGTGTGTGTAGCTGATGCAGAGTGCGTGTGTGTGTAGCGGATGCAGAGTGCGTGTGTGTGTAGC
>CAKOES020000067.1:0-17683 GCA_933207985.1 Pelobates cultripes
ATAGATTTCTAGAACTGGTAATCCCAATCCTCCCAAAGCCTTGGGTCTGGCCAGAACGTTGAACGGAACTCTAAGGTGTTTAGAGGCCCAAATAAAGAGGTAAATTGTTGTCTCACTGTCTGGAAGAAAGATTTGAGAAGCTGTATCGTCAATAGCGTCAAAAGGTACAATATGCGCGGAAGAGCATTCATCTTCAGAATGCCGATCTGGCATAGCCAGCCAATTTGGGGCAGATTCCAGTTCGTAAGGTCCTGGGATACCTCCCTCAATAGCGTTGGGAAATTTAGGTCATATAACCTAGGTAACGAGAGAGAGAGTTATACTCCGAGGTATTTAATGGCATTGAGGACCAATGTAAAGGGGAATTGTTGGGTGAGGATTGGCTGGTCGGTAGTGTATATATTGAGCACTAGGATCTTGCTTTTGATATAATTAACCTTGAAGTTTGCTAGTTCGCTATATATAGCTAGATTTCGTTAATGAGATGTGGCATAGTGCTCAATGGGTCAGTGATTGCGAAAAGCAGATCATCTGCGAATGCCGCAAGCTTATGTTCCAACTGTGCTGCTGTGTCGGACCGCCCGGCACTCCGACCGAGTGCCTCCACCAATCGATGCTCCTAGTGCTCACCGAGGAATTCCAGCACTCCACCAGACACCATAAGCACTGCAGACCCAACTTCCAGCGATGCAGCTGCACCGGGGTCTCGCCGTCCTTAACCCACTCTGGACCCAAGACCAGTTTCCAGCTTCCAGTGGGTAGACCTCTCCTAATACCAGAGAGCGTAGCAGGAACAGCTCTTACAAGAGCTACTGATTATAATTCCTTGGGAGTATAGTGATATAGCAATCCCCAGGATAGATACAGCCGTTTCCCCCACACAAGAGATGAGACTCTATGTTGAGGGTAAGCAGGAACTCAATTTTAATGGAGGCACACTGGCCTTTTATGCAAGTTTCCCAACAAGGGTGACACCCAGGTGGACCTTGTTGGGAACAGGGATACAAAGTGAATAAACCAATAAAAACAGAGTCATACAGTGGGACACTCCCATACACAAACAATAGAATAACTCCTCTGTGCCTGGGAGATAATTGAATCAGGGACTGTACTAATCTAACCTAATTATCTCCAAGCACAGAAAAACATACAATTTTATGAATTTTAATAGCACATATAGAATAGTGCAGGGTACCTACGAGCTGTACAATAGATTAGATCTTAGGTAAATAATGAAGTATATACTTCCAAACAAAATAATATGACATAGAAGTATGCTATGGTGACCAGATGTAATATATACGGTGTAGGTATCCTAATCCCTGATTGAGAAATACCAATACCAAATAATATACTTTCATAAGGATAAAAGATCAAAATAATGGCCACGAAAATAAAGTATACCAGTATATGGAACTGGTTGCTAAAAGGCAATATAGGTAATATATCGCTAGAACCACTAAAATTAGTAAGAAAAAAATGGGAATATAAGTAAAAAAAACTGTTTATTATGAAAAGTAAAAAATGAAGATGATCAATGCACAAAAGTATAACCAGTCCATTGTAGGTCAAAAGGGCAAGATAACCTTAATTTCCACCCGTGATGGATGAGGATACTGTTGGTGAGTTCGTCCTCTGGATTCCGACCGCCGGTGAGGATGGCGTGCATTTCAGAGTGCATTCCACTGCGGACCTCACTTCGAGGGATAGGCACTGTAGCAGGTCTGGATTCCGAAGTGAATAGAGGTTTCTTGAAACTGAACCTTTGCTGGCAATTGTTGTGCTTTGTCCAATTCTTCTTTCATCTGACGCGTTTTGTAGGTGTATAGCCCTACTTCCTCAGAGACTGTTTACATTTTACAACATGAGTGGGTCTTATATAACTAATGAATAAATTGCCAATTAAAAAGAAATCTTTTGCTAATTACAGAAGGTGAAAGATATAACATAATGTGTATTGGGACATGGTAAATGAAGCATTCTTGACATAATAAATCAACTATTTCAGAACTTTTGTATTGTTTTGGTCTTTTTATGGAAGAAGAGTGTTTTGTTTTTTTCTTAATCCATATTTCAAGACCGAAAATATTAAAGGCACTGCAACATTAAAATCTTGTATGGTTTATTCACAAACTTAATGATGACATGGTTTAATCGTTAATTAGCTTTCATTTGGTAGATTGATAAACCCCGGTCTTTTTCATACATGAATCTTCTAATGTTAAAAAATAGAAAACAAATGTGTTACAGTAATTGTGACATATTGTAACTTCATATGGATACATCACATCTAAATACAAATTACAGAAAATCAATTCCCATAATCTGCTCGTACAGTGTGTTTCCATTTAACATTAGTACATTATATAAAATATAAATTCATTCTCGGGGCTTATTATCATGAAAGAGTTCATTTAGTAATCTTGTTCAGATTGTATTAATATTCAGAGTCATAAAATGAACTAGAGGATATATTCCCATAGAGGATTTATTAAATTACATATAATCACATAATCAAATGCAAAATTCATATTGTTTGCGAGGAGGACAAGGGCGATGTATGTAAATTCTACAAATGTACTTAGAATGGTTTTGTTTATATTTTGTTTATACTACTGCACTGATTTTCTCTTTTATTAGTTTTCAGGATTTTTATTACTATTGTTATTTTTTCCTGTCTCTTCCCAAGATGAATGTGCTAATCTCTAAATGATTTGCCCCGAGTTATGCCAATCTCTTCATGGGCAAGTGGGAAGAAGAATTTATATGGACCCCCTGCCCATTTGGCGCAAATCTGTCCCTATGGCGAACATATATTGATGACTGCTTCTTCATATGGAAAGGAAAGCTGGAATCTCTAGAAAATGTTATGATCTATCTTAACAATAATCCATATCATCTTAAATTCACTTTTAGTCATTCGAAAGAACAAATTGAATTTTAGACCTTCACATTTATATTGAGGAAGGAAGAATACATACGAAAACTTTTAAAAAGGAGGTGGGTTGTAACAGTTTTATTTCTTTTAACAGTCATCATAAATCAACATGGTTACGGAACATACAACAAAACCAATTTAGGAGGGTTAGACAGACATCTGCATAAACCAAATGGAAGACATGAAACAAAGATTTTTGGATAAAGGATACCCCGAACCACTTTTAGGAGAAGCTATGAACAAAGCACTAGCAATTCCAAGACAAGACACTCTTCATAATAAAACCAAGACCTCTGAACCTCACAACGTCGCACCAGCCTTCATCACAAAATACAACCATCAATCTCACACAATACAGAAGATCTTGAGAAAACATCAAGGAATCCTCAAGAATGATCCAACACTTTCTAAATTCCTCGACGATAGACCCCAAATTATTTTTACCAAGGCCTCCAACCTCCAACTCATGCTGGCACCCACCATCAAATTTTTCATCACTACTAATAGCCAGGAATCCATCCACGGTTTTACCAGATGTGTGAAATGCAAGAACAACCCTTCCCTGGTAGTAACAACTACGGGTTTCTCAACTTTAAACGACAAGGAAGAATATAATATTACAAGTAACATGGACTGCAATACCTTGGGGGTCCTTTACCTCATTACATGCCCGTGCCCAAAAAATATGTGGGACGTACGAAAAGACCACTCAAAACACGCAGAGCATATTAGGAACATTAGAAAAGGACTTTAAATGCACAACCTCTCCAAACATTTTAAAGAAATACATGGGGGAGATCCTGCAGGACTTAAGTTCCTACCGTTAAAAAAAAAAAAGTAGATGTGCACTGGAGAGGTGGCAACATAGAAAGAAATCGTGATCAAACAGAGGCTAAGTGTATTTTCCAACTAGATACTCTAGTTCCTAAGGGACTTAATATAGACTTTGAGCTTAATGCATTCCTATAAATCCCTTCCTCTATCCATCCTTACTAGCCCCTGTTTTTAGCAATCCCCCATCTGGTTGACATTCATACCTGTATCTTCCAGTCTCTTACACCTTCTGCATTTTTTACATCTTTATATGGTTTTTTTAAAATATATTTTTATATCATTTTATAAATTTTTATTCATCTTCATTAGTGATGTCGCGAACCGTTCACGGACTTGCCGCGAACGGTTCGCTGCGGTTCACCACGAACCGTTCGCCACGAACCCCGGTCAGCTGACACATCCCTGCCAATCTCCGGCAGACCCTCCCTCCCAGACCCTCCCACCTCCTGGACAGCATCCATGTTGAAGCTGTGAGTGGTGATATGCATGTGTCAGGGATAGAGATACAAACATTGCACATTGATTTGCTGCATATTCATCCAGTTTTTTTTCAAATTTATTCTTATATCTTTATATCATTTATACAATTTTTTTCACTTTTTGTCTGCTGTACATATGGTTCCTTTCTCTACTTTTTTCTTATTTTTTTTTTTTTATCCTTGTTCATATATTTAAAGGCATAGTACCGAATTTTTTAGACTTTTAGATTTTGCATATTTTTAAATTTCCATCCTTTATCTGTCCATATATTCCACTATTTATTGTGTCATTCTATTATATTAGTTCAACTATCATCTGAGCCATTATCACAAGTTAGCTCCTGGGCTTAACACTAGAGTTGAGCGGACACCTGGATGTCCGGGTTCGTGATTAAACTTGACCCCGAACTTGACCCCGAACCCAAACCTCATTGAAGTCAATGGGGACCCGAAGTTTTGGCCACAAAAATGCCTCTAAAAAACTCCTGGAAAGGGCTAGAGAGCTGCAAAAGGAAGTAAAATGGGGGTAAGAGGAGGACAAGTGCCCTGCAAACAAATGTTAAAATAACATAAAAATTAAAAATACAGCCGAGCCATTATCACAAGTTAGCTCCTGGGCTTAACACTATTATTCAGGCTGTTTCCTTTGCTATTTTATTTACATAGGTTTTGGTGAATTCCTACTATTTCCAGTGTTAGTTAGATTCCCTCTATTCTGTATATCTCTTTAGGTATACCAGTTTTCTCTACACATACATACACATAAACACATATACATACATATACATGAACTCCTATACACAAATATAAATGCACAGTCACAGATATAAGCATACATGCATAAGAGTATGGGAAAGCTCCCTCTCCCCCCTCACTGTGCTCTTCAGAAAGATATTTATGACCCTTTGCAAGAATGTTGTCTATTTTCTAACAAACCTGTGTCTTATCTGCCCTCATGTCACTTTAACCCCTGTATCGCAACTCAACTTAGAATTCTATATGTCATCTTGCTCAGAAATGCTTCAGACTTGAGAAAGGGATGTTCTCCTGAAAGCTTGTCATTAAAAAATTCTGTTTTTCTGATAAAAAAAGGTATTACAAGATACGAATTTTTTATCTGTTTTTTACATCTACATCACTGGACTAATACGGCTACAATCTCTACTTGAACACTGTGTATATATAGATATATATAAACACACACACATATACATATAATACGTGTGTATATAATATGTATATGTGAGAGTGTGTGTGTGTGTGTGTGTGTGTATATATATATATAGATAGATAGATAAACACACACTTTTATCTCCTATATATGTGTAATATGTTATAATTAAAGCATTTTATAATATATTATACATATATAATGCATATATATGATTACATTATAAGTGTACTTTGAGATATATGTGTATATATCGCAAAGTACACTTAAATGAAATCATATATATGCATTTTATATGTATAATATATTATAAAATGCTTTAATTATTTTATAACATATTATACATATGTATAATATATTCATTTTATATTTTTACTTTTTAGCAGCCTGGGGGACTGTCTGACAGCTCAAACAGTTCCCCTCCTGGCAGCTCTTAGACTTCTTTTGCGGCAATGTGATCATGGTGATCACATGGCCCTGGAGCTGCTGCAGGGGGACTGCTGGGATCTCCGGCAGTCCCCCCCATCCGTGATCACCACAGATCACCATTCCAGGTAAGTCCAGGGCTCCAATTTGCTGTGGTCGTACTAGGTACGTCCGCGGTCCTTAACGACCATTTTTTTATTTGTCAGATGTACATAGTACGTCCACGGTCGTTAAGAGGATATACATCGATATATATATATATATATAATTTCATTCTAAGTGTGTGTGTGTGTGTGTATATATATATATATATATGTATATATAATTATCAAAATACAGTTAGAATAAAATTACATATATATATATATATCATTTTAAAAAATATATTTTTACAGTTTTTTTCATTTATATATATATCCAAAAAATTACCGGCACTCAAGGCTTTTTCCATCTAAGCATATTTGGGAACATTACATTATATTGGTCATTACAATACGGGAATTATGGAGGACTTTCTGTCTCAGGCAGGTGCATGTTCTTCTCAGGCTAATACACTTCAATTCAGTGATGCACAGGCTGAAGAGATATTATGGAGTACTTCCAGTCTGGAATTACCCACGACTACAACATTATACATATACTTTAAGCTCCTAAAGTTAAAAAAGAAGGAAGTGGATTTGGATCTTCATGGAATTTTTCGTTCTGACTATCCCTAGGGGGTTTAGAGTGAGAAATATCCCTACCATTGGTAGAACTAAGGCCCGGGTTTGTAAAGATTGGACAGCAGTCCTTAATAAATGTTCTCTGGATCTTATGCTAATAACAATTCAAGATGTCAAAGAGGATTTAGTGGAAATTAGGAAAAAAATTCAAAATCTGGAAACTGAATATGCGCTCCAACTTAATACACAGGAGGGCAATAATTTAATTTTAAAATTAAATGAGGAAGTAATTAAATATAAAAATCAATTGATTAAGTTTAAAAGACAAAAAATGGAAAGGGTTCAGCTTGATTACCAAGAGTTCTCAGTCTATAGATGGCTCTCGGGGGAACATAAGGGAAGACCAAGAAGATTCCGTAAGAAAATAGTGAAACCGAATGTTTCCATTGTGGACATAACATCAGGGGAATCTGCGTCAGAAGGAGAAAGAAACCCAGTTGGAACATCAGTTCATTTTTTAGACGAGGGGCCTGCCCAAGACAGGATGAAACCACCCACAACGGTAACACGGAGTATGTTCAAACAAGGAAAAGATCCAATACCCGACGTGGACAAAAAGGACGAGTCCACTGGTCCAAAAGGGAGACCACCGAGGCGCAATTAGTTCCCATTTTTAATTTGTCAAAATGAGAACTCACACCAGCAGAAATAAATATTCTGAGTAAAGGCCTTTCCTTCATTCCGACAACCCCTCCTAATGGTTTCCAATGGGAAGTGGAACTGTTTAAGTTCGGCCGTAATATGAGATTAAAAGATTTTTAAAAAAATTCTAAATCTGGTATGGGAAATTCTTCCAATATAAAAAATACGCACAAATTTAGAACACAAAGCGTGTTTGACCCTCCAACAAATCAAGTAGCGATTAAATCTTTTCTTTCAACAGTGAAATATGAAACAGGAGCAGTTCTACAAAACCATCGACCTAAACACTATAACCTGTCTAGAGACGATCTTGCTCTAATTAAGAATTTGGCTTTGTGACGAGAGCAATATCGTCACATTGCATTGGAGAAGCCTGGTTGCTCGCCTGTTGCCTTTGGATTATGGCCCCATGTTAAAAGGCTTGATTTTCCCCTGCAAAGACAAGAAAGCCGGGTCATTTGGTGCTTGCCCTGTTTGAGCAGTGATACCCCAGATAGCTATGCCATGGAGCCCATTCATATAATGAAAGACTATGGGAAAGACTTTGTCATAAATGTAACATTGTGTATTTTATTGTATTTTACTGTCTTTTTGCTGCCATGTGTTCAATGGAGTTTTGCCTCTGTCTTTGGAGATAATTGGATTACTTCTAATTATCTCCAGGTTAGAAGACTCTGTGGAACTGGTTTTGGGCAGAAAAGCCATGCTTCCTGTGGTCACAAAGGACTACGATCTATCTTTTGAACCACTGGACCAATTTGTATGATTTTGATGTATGTTTGTATTTGGAGTATGCTGATTCTGATGTTTTATGTGAATGTGATGCATACTTTTCAAGTTATGAATAATGTGGAAAAATTGTATTTCTCTGCTTGTGCTAAATTACATTACCCATTGTGTAAGGTAATTGAATCACATGCAGAGGGGAGGAATTTGTGTGGGAGTGTCTGAGTGTATTGTATGTGTTTATTGGTTGTGTTCCAAAACCCTGTGGGTGGTACTAATGTGTAAGAATGTGTACATAAGGACAATAAACCCACAGCTCTGTCTGTTCACTGCTTGACCCTCAACACGGAGCTTTGTCTCGTTCTTGGGGGGATTTATTGTATGCTGTTCCAGTTTTTTTCCTATTCGGCTGTTTACAGCATTCGTATGGTTTCCTGTTCGGCGGATTGGTGTTCTGCAGTAGCTGTGCCTGTGTCTCTGGAAGGGGAAGATCGCCTAAATGGTTTTAACACCTTGTATGCAAAACGGTCCGTTACAGGCTTCAGATCCAACGATAGTAATTCGACCAGCTGACAAGGGTGGGGGGATTGTAGTTTTAAATTATGAGGAGTATGCGGCAGAAATTAGACAACAACTGAATGATACGAAGACCTATAGGAAACTGGATAAAGACTCTACCAGCTCTATTGCTAAGAAGATAGAGGAAATATTGAATTATGGACTCCAAGCAGGACATATAGATTTGGAGCTATTTCAATATTTGCAGAAAATACATCCACGAACTCCAATAATTTATACACTCCCCAAAGTACACAAAAATCTGGAAAAACCTCCTGGACGTCATATCGTTTCAGCAGTCCAAAGGCTTTTAAAACCAATAGCCAAATTTTTAGATGATTTATTTAAAGATCCAGTTACATCTTTGGCCACATGCATAAAGGATACTCCAGACCTGATACAACGTTTGAAAGAGGTTGAAAAATTTAATGGTATTTTGATCACGATGGATGTCGGAAGTTTGTATACAATCATACCACATGAGGAAGGGGTACAGGCAATGAGAGATCTCCGTACCCACTCACAATACTACCATGGCCCGTCGGTTGAGTTTAATCTGGAATTACTTAACATTGCTCTACAGAATAATTACTTCTGCTTTGAAGTAAATTGGTATTTACAGATAGCAGGCACATCAATGGGGGCAGCGATGGCCCCCATGTATGCGAATGCCTACATGTACCAATATGAGATGCAATATATTCTACAAAGATATGACCTACATATCACTCGATATTTTAGGTTTATCGATGATATCCTCATTTTATGGAATGGCACCAAGGAAGAGGCGCTTCAGTTTACATTGGGTTTAAATACACTGCCAACACCGGTGAAGATGACCTCACACGTTGATGAAAAAAGTGTACAGTTTCTTGATGTTGAAATTATGATTATCGATGAAAAACTGGAGTTTAGACTTTTTACTAAACCAACAGATCGAAACACTATATTGCATTTTGATAGCTTCCATCCGAGACATTTGAAAACATCCTTACCCTCTTCACAATTCTTGCGGGTACTGCGTAATAATTCCCTTAGTCAGCAATGCAATCTTCAATTAGAAGCCATGTACAAGAAATTTTGGACCAGAGGATACCCACGGAGCATACTTGAAGTGGCTCTTAAGAGAGCAAAAATGACACACTCTACATCTGAGGTACGAATAGGTAGAGCAACGAATACCAGACTCATTTTTCCAATGCAGTTTAATACTGCAAGTACAGAGATTACTTCTTCCATTCGGAAAAATTGGAATACTCTAGCAATGGACCCTACTCTTCCAGAGAACTTTCGCCAGAAACCTTTGTTCTGTTACCGACGAAATAGGAATTTGAGAGACATGTTGGTAAAAACGGACCCCCAACATTGTTATGAAACTGCTACTGGTAGTAGTAAGAATGTGGGGTGTTTGGGATGTGTCACGTGTGGACACATAATCCCTGCCAAAACCTTTAGCCATCCATATACGGGTAAGGTCTATAGAATTCAACATCGAATTCATTGTAGAAGTGACTTTGTGATCTATAAGTTGACCTGCCCTTGTGGTCTAAACTACATTGGCAAGACGGAGACAGCACTCTGCGAGAGAATTAGGGTATCCGCCTGGCCTATCATGATGGCCAGTCGGATAAGCCGGTGGCCCAACATTTTTTGGAATTAAAACATCAGCTATCATCCCTGAGATGTGTTGCGATTGACCATATCCCGATACCGATCCGTGGGGGTGACCGTGGTAGACTTCTTCTACAGAGGGAAACCTACTGGATTGTACAGCTTGACACCCTTTCACCTAGGGGTCTGAATGAAAAATGCTCTTTTTCAGCCTTTATATGATAGGTGGTTCAGAGTTATAATAATAGGGTGATGATCCTTAAAAATATATATACCAAATATTTGTGTAATCTATTTTTTCGATACTGTTTTTTAATTTAAAAAAAAAGAATTTTTTGAATACATATGACCTAATAAGACACTTTGACAGATTAAAAGGTTTATATTTGAAGACACAATGTTTAGTAACATCTAAGGATAATTTTTTTATATATAGTCTATACTGATTTAGGCACATATGCACTTTAGTTTCACTTTTAATTATTTGCACATAATAAAAAAATTATTTTTTTGTATTGAATATATATTTAGATAATATAGCACTAGACACTTTTGTGTATTTGAACTTTATTAATAATGAATTGCACATGCCAGGTTTTACATGGTTAATTTGGCAGTAGTATGGTTATCAGGGGAATATCATATTCACTTATATTAGATGTCTACATAGGAGCTGTAGTTAGTTCCCTTCATCACTTTTATTTGAATATTATTATATTATTTGTACTATATTTAATCATGTGTCTCTTAGAGAAATATAATATTCTGTCCTTGTGTCCTAATTTATGCTCCTTTTCGCCGATCAGACTGTTGCCCGGTTGCTATGGCAATGGTCTAATATTAATGAGGGTTTAGAATTTTGGTTCCTAATGGTGCCCGTACAGATGGGAGGTTCTAAGGAGACAAATGAGTCCCCAGTTGCCTAGAGACGAGGTCCGGGTAACCAATAGAAACTCTCATTCTCCCGATCACGTGGGTGGAAACCAGGAAGTGAATGCACTTCCGGGCTAGCGACCGGTGCAAGTTTGGCGGCAGGAGTGAATGAGGAATGTAAGTATTCTTATTAATTGTTTCCTATATTAGCTTTTTTATTTTACTTGTGATTTATGTCCTGGTGAAAGCTCCATGAGGAGCTGAAACGTTGATGGTGGATTTGGATTAAAGAGAATTTGTCTGGATTGAAAAAGCCTTGAGTGCCGGTAATTTTTTGGATATATCTATATTGCAACCAGAGCACCAGGTACTATCAATTTTGGGTTGGAGTGCAGGAATTAGTTTTGTTTTGTTTTATATATATATATATTATATATATATATATATACACATATATATTTATAGTTATTATATATATACTTGTGCAATTTTACTCTGTGTATTTTTATATTAATATATGTATATATTAATTTAAAAAACACACTTAGTATGACGTTATATATAAGATATATATATATATTTTTTTTTTTTACATTTATTAACTATATTTTTATTTTTTTAAAACTTTTTTTTAACTTTTTCCACCTGCAGGGGAACTGCCTGTCAGTTCAGCCAATCCCCCTGCTGGCAGCACTATGGACACCTATGGTGGCCATGTGACCGGTCACATGGCCCTGGGTTTCCTAAATTGGAGAGGGGGGACTGTCTGAGCTGAACCAAGACAGTTCCCCCTAAGAAGACTGATCGCCGGCGGGGAATGGTGGAGGGAGAGGAGGGAGGGAGAGGAAGAAAGGGTAGGGGTTAGTTTAAAAAAAAAAATGTTTAAATTATTTTCTATTTACATTTATTGAGTGCCTAGACCCCTCAAGGCACTCCGTACAGACAGAGCATCAGAAGCCTGCCTGATGGCTTCCGATGCTCTGCCTCACTGCTGGGCTCCACGTGGAGCAACCCGGAAGTGATCGCTTTGGGGGGAGAGATCACCCAGTGCTCTCCGAGGGCCACCGGCAGTGAGAGGGGTATTGCAGAGATGCCTCAACATCGAGGCATCTCTATAATACCATTAGAGCTGCTGGAAGCATCTTGGGATGTCTGGTGTGAATCGCTTTCTTGAGGTCATGCCACAGCATCTCAATTTAGTTGAGGTCAGGACTCTGACTGGGCCACTTCAGAAGGCGTATTTTCTTCTGTTTAAGTCATTCTGTTGATTTACTTCTATGCTTTGGGTCATTGTCCTGTTGCAACAATGATCTTCTGTTGAGCTTCAGCTGTTAGACAGATGGCCTTAAGTTCTCCTGCAAAATGTCTTGATAAACTTGGGAATTCATTTTTCTTTCGATGATAGCAATCCGTCCAGGCCCTGATGCAGCAAAGCAGCCCCAAACCATGATGCCCCCACCACCATACTTCACAGTTGGGATGAGGTTTTGATGTTGGTGTGCTGTGCCTTTTTTTCGCCACACATACAGGGAGTGCAGAATTATTAGGCAAATGAGTATTTTGACCACATCATCCTCTTTATGCATGTTGTCTTACTCCAAGCTGTATAGGCTCGAAAGCCTACTACCAATTAAGCATAATAGGTGATGTGCATCTCTGTAATGAGAAGGGGTGTGGTCTAATGACATCAACACCCTATATCAGGTGTGCATAATTATTGGGCAACTTCCTTTCCTTTGGCAAAATGGGTCAAAAGAAGGACTTGACAGGCTCAGAAAAGTCAAAAATAGTGAGATATCTTGCAGAGGGATGCAGCACTCTTAAAATTACAAAGCTTCTGAAGCGTGATCATCGAACAATCAAGCGTTTCATTCAAAATAGTCAACAGGGTCGCAAGAAGCGTGTGGAAAAACCAAGGCGCAAAATAACTGCCCATGAACTGAGAAAAGTCAAGCGTGCAGCTGCCACGATACCACTTGCCACCAGTTTGGCCATATTTCAGAGCAACATCACTGGAGTGCAACATCACTGGAGTGCCCAAAAGCACAAGGTGTGCAATACTCAGAGACATGGCCAAGGTAAGAAAGGCTGAAAGACGACCACCACTGAACAAGACACACAAGCTGAAACGTCAAGACTGGGCCAAGAAATATCTCAAGACTGATTTTTCTAAGGTTTATGGACTGATGAAATGAGAGTGAGTCTTGATGGGCCAGATGGATGGGCCCGTGGCTGGATTGGTAAAGGGCAGAGAGCTCCAGTCCGACTCAGGCGCCAGCAAGGTGGAGGTGGAGTACTGGTTTGGGCTGGTATCATCAAAGATGAGCTTGTGGGGCCTTTTCGGGTTGAGGATGGAGTCAAGCTCAACTCCCAGTCCTACTGCCAGTTCCTGGAAGTCACCTTCTTCAAGCAGTGGTACAGGAAGAAGTCTGCATCCTTCAAGAAAAACATGATTTTCATGCAGGACAATGCTCCATCACACGCGTCCAAGTACTCTACAGCGTGGCTGGCAAGAAAGGGTATAAAAGAAGAAAATCTAATGACATGGCCTCCTTGTTCACCTGATCTGAACCCCATTGAGAACCTGTGGTCCATCATCAAATGTGAGATTTACAAGGAGGGAAAACAGTACACATCTCTGAACAGTGTCTGGGAGGCTGTGGTTGCTGCAGCACGCAATGTTGATGGTGAACAGATCAAAACACTGACAGAATCCATGGATGGCAGGCTTTTGAGTGTCCTTGCAA
Organism: Pelobates cultripes; assembly: GCA_933207985.1. NCBI lineage: Eukaryota > Metazoa > Chordata > Amphibia > Anura > Pelobatidae > Pelobates > Pelobates cultripes. The sequence goes on from CAKOES020000067.1 coordinate 13,728, forward strand.
AGAAAGGTGGCTATATTGGTCACTGATTTGTTTTGTTTTGTTTTTGAATGTCAGAAATGTATATTTGTGAATGTTGAGATGTTATATTGGTTTCACTGGTAATAATAAATAATTGAAATGGGTATATATTTGTTTTTTGTTAAGTTGCCTAATAATTATGCACAGTAATAGTCACCTGCACACACAGATATCCCCCTAACATAGCTAAAACTAAAAACAAACTAAAAACTACTTCCAAAAATATTCAGCTTTGATATTAATGAGTTTTTTGGGTTCATTGAGAACATGGTTGTTGTTCAATAATAAAATTAATCCTCAAAAATACAACTTGCCTAATAATTCTGCACTCCCTGTAGTGTTGTGTGTTTCTTCCAAACAACTCAACTTTGGTTTCATCTGTCCACAGAATATTTTGCCAGTACTGCTGTGGAACATCCAGGCGCTCTTGTGCAAACTGTAAACGTGCAGCAATGTTTTGTTTGGACAGCAGTGGCTTCCTCTGTGGTATCCTCCCATGAAATCCATTCTTGCTTAGTGTTTTACGTATTGTAGATTCGCTAACAGGGATGTTAGCATTTGCCAGTGACTTTTGTAAGTCTTTAGCTGACACTCTAAGATTCTTCTTCACCTCATTGAGCAGTCTGCACTGTGCTCTTGCAGTCATCTTTACAGGATGGCCACTCCTAGGGAGAGTAGCAGCAGTGCTGAACTTTCTCCATTTATAGACAATTTGTCTTACTGTGGACTGATGAACAGCAAGGCTTTTGGAGATACTTTTATAACCCTTTCCAGCTTTATGCAAGCCAACAATTCTTAATCATAGGTCTTCTGAGAGCTCTTTTGTGTGAGGCATCATTCACATCAGGCAATGCTTCTTGTGAAAAGCAAACCCAGAACTGGTGTGTGTTTTTTATAGGGCAGGGCAGCTGTAACCAACACCTCCAATCTCATCTCATTGATTGGATTCCAGTTGGCTGACATCTCACTCCAATTAGCTCTTGGAGATGTCATTAGTCTAGGGGTTCACATACATTTTCCACCTGCACTGTGAATGTTTACATGGTGTGTTCAATAAAAACATGGCAACATTTCATTCTTTGTGTGTTATTTGTTTAAGCAGACTGTGATTGTCTATTGTTGTGACTTAGATGATGATCAGATCACATTTTATGACCAATTTGTGCAGAAATCAATATCATTCAAAAGGGTTCACATACTTGTTTTGCAACTGTATGTTTTCAAGCCACACACTTACCACATTGGTAGGTGCCTTGTACAGCGAGCCAATTTTGTCTAACCTTTTTGGTTGAAAGGTGACTGGGCACCAAAACTTCTCTTATATTTCTGCCCCTTTGTACTGTGATAGATACACAGGGGGTCACAGCATCCTTGAGTTGGGGTTCTTGGGATATAAGTGGCCAAAACCTTCCCAACATCCGTCTGGCCTGATCCCACCGTGAATCAAAGTTTGCTATGCATCTAATCGGTTCCTTTTTTGTATGGTATCGATTTGTCTATAAGAAATTGGATCCTGTCACTAGAAAGGGCTCTCTGATAAGCATGCTTTAGGCAGCGGTTTGGGTATCCCCTCTCCTTAAACCTAGCTCTAAGCAGCTTTGCTTGACAATTAAATTCCTCCAAGGTCGAGCAGTTCCTCCTTAACCGTAGGTACTGTCCTACCGGGATACCCCTCTTCAATGCAGGCGGATGGTGGCTTTCCCACCACAACATAGTGCTGGTAGAGGTGGGTTTCCTGAAGAGTGTGGTTTCAATGCCTGCTTCACTAGAGATTTTAAAAGTACAATCCAGGAAATTCAGAGACAAGCCTTCAGGTTGTTAAGGTTAAGTCTCTCTACAAATGCCATGAAAGAGTCCCCCGTGCCTGTCCAGACAACGAGGACATCATTTATGTACCTTTTCCATAGAAAGATGCATTTGGTGAAAACAGTGTTCGTATCCGAGAGAACCACATTTTCTTCCCACCAGCCCAGGTGCAGGTTGGCATACGATGGGGCACAAGACGTACCCATAGCTGTACCCTGCACCTGGTGGTAGTACTGGCCATTAAACAGGAAGAAATTGTGGGTTAGAACGAATTGTAGTAATTCTAATACAAACAGAGTATGCCGTTGGTGTCTAGGTTCCCGGGTTTCTAAATAGTGCCTAGTATGTGCTAGGCCTAGAGAATAGGGAATAAATGCTGCACGCACATTAGACCTACCCATCGGAAAGCATTGTGCAGAGCGTGAGGAGGTGCTTCCGAATGTCCGAATAGCTGAATTGTCGAATTCCTGAAATTACCGAATTTCCAAAGTGTAGTAGTGCCTAAGTTCTGAAGTTCCAGGATAGCCAGGATTTAGCTGTAAGCATTTGCAACACTTACAAAAATCAAGTAACACACACGCACATAAAATGTAAGTTACTTGGCCAGTCAATGTAATGACAGGAATGAATAAGTAGATAACTCCCTAATTCCCACGGTATTAGGGAGCAACCTACTAAAAGGCTGAAAGACCTGAACTGGTCTTTCAGCCAAATTTACTAATACTAAGATTACTTAGTATTAGTAAATTATGACCCTACTTGGTATATCGCAAGTAGAGGCATGTCTATTAAACAGTGAGCAGCCTGTGGCCTGTAGCTGCTCACTGTTTAAAAAAAAAAAGACCTAATGTCCCCATCCCCACCGAGCAGCGGGTGGGGGTGCCATAAATACAAATTTAACTCCCCTCCCCCCACCCTGATGGGTCCCCCCAATTTGTACTTAGGGCCCCCACCCACCGCTCAGGGGTGGGGGCCAAAAGGGGGACATTAGGTCCCCCACTTATTCTAGTTTAGGTCCCCCACCCACTACTCAGGGTTCTGAAGTACTGAAGTTGCCGAAGTTCCGAAGTGCTGAATTGACGAATTGACGAATTGACGAAATCCCAAATTTCGGAATGCCGAACCGAGCCGAATATTTTCCCCATGCACATGCCTACAAAGGTCCATTTCAAACCAGGAAGCCCTCTAGTGGCTGTCTGGTAGAAAGCCACTAGAGGCTGACTTAGTGCTGCAATGTAAACATTGCAGTTTCTCTGGAACTGTGTAACATTGCAGCACTAAGGGCAATAGGGACACTGCACCCAGACCACTTCAGTGAGCTAAAGTGTTCTGGGTGCCAACAGTGTCCCTTTAAGTTACATACAGAGCCTTCTAGCTAAATAGTTTCACTCTGTATGCTCCACTTTAAAACAGTCAGAAACACAAGTCACTTTTTCTGGGGTGACACTTTGCGTAACGTGTGGGGGATCCTACAAGGAAGTGCCTGCAGCAAAATCTCTGGACAGGTTTGGATTCAAATGAAGATCAGGGGGCTGGATAAACAAAATATCCGATAAAATATTTATTGTAAATTCCAGGAACGTGCATGGATTCCCTGTGGCTTTAGTAAGATTGAGTTGTATTATATTGTATTGCAATCGTGGGCTTTCACTTCAGAGTCCTAATTTTTATGATTATCGCTGGAGTAATACATCTTAAGTCCTTGCAGTGGTGTATCCTGGTTTTGTGCTGCCCTAGGCAGGACAAAACTCAGGCACCCCCCCACGCCACCCCCATTCGCGCAACCGCCACCCAATCTTCCCCCCTGCTCCGCCTTCTAAATACACACACACACATTCACTGACAGATACGCATTCACTAGCTAACAGAAACACACACTCACTAACAGACACACACTCACACACTCACTAACGGACACACACACACTAACAGGCAAACACACACACTAACAGACATCCACACTAACAGACACACACACTAGCACTAACATACATACACTAACATTAACATACACACTAACACTAACAGACACATACACTAACACTAACATACACACACTAACACTAACAGACACACACACTAACACTAACATACACACACTAACACTAACAGACACACACACTAACACACAC
>CAKOES020000067.1:18074-33592 GCA_933207985.1 Pelobates cultripes
CTTCCAGACCGTTCGGGAGCTCCGGTCTTTTCCTATTATGGGTTCCCCATCGGTGTTCGGTAATTTTAGGCGCACACAATGTTAAAGTATATTTCGTGCGGCGTTCGGTTGTTTAGGCTGGGATCTGAGCGGTATTCTCACTAAATGTGCACTCAGACCCCAGCTAGTGCTGGCTACTCGATGGCGCGAACACCGCTGGGCTTCCAGACCGTTCGGGAGCTCCGGTCTTTTCCTATTATGGGTTCCCCATCGGTGTTCGGTAATTTTAGGCGCACACAATGTTAAAGTATATTTCGTGCGGCGTTCGGTTGTTTAGGCTGGGATCTGAGCGGTATTCTCACTAAATGTGCACTCAGACCCCAGCTATCTACGAACGTCCATTCGTCTAAATAAAATGAATATTGGCAAAGTTATATATTTTAATGTAAAATGCCGGTTCTGCTGCACGGAGGGATAATCCACTTCACGGTATATTCCAGTGGGAGTATCCCTCTCGCCCAGCAGTGCCTGATGGGAGAAATGTCCAGATTGTTAAGTCCCTTACTGTATAACCCCTGCAATGTCAGTAGGGAAACCCCTTGCATGGGGACTTGCATAAATACTGTGACCTGTGAATAAAAACCTCAGTTGATTCCCAGAACTGGGGGATTTGGGATATTGCCTGGCTTTTTAGCCCTTGACTTTGGATTACCTTCTATACCAGCGGAGATCTTGGGATTTAATATTGCAGCTCCGCTACAGGTATAGTGTGAGGTATATTGTGTGTTAGGGTATTTTGTGGGTTAGGATATATTGTGTGTTAGGGTATATTGTGAGGTATATTGTGTGTTAGGGTATATTGTGTGTTAGGATATATTGTGTGTTAGGGTATATTGTTAGGGTATATTGTGAGGTATATTGTGTAGGATATATTGTGTGTAAGGATATATTGTGAGGTATATTGTGTGTAAGGATATATTGTGTGTTAATTATATTGTGTGTTAATTATATTGTGTGTTAGGATATATTGTGTGTTAGGATATATTGTGAGGTATATTGTGTAGGATATATTGTGTGTAAGAATATATTGTGAGGTATATTGTGTGTAAGGATATATTGTGTGTTAATTATATTGTGTGTTAGGATATATTGTGTGTTAGGATATATCGTGAGGTATATTGTGTATTAGTATATATTGTGTGTAAGGATATATTGTGAGGTATATTGTGTGTAAGGATATATTGTGTGTTAATTATATTGTGTGTTAATTATATTGTGTGTTAGGATATATTGTGTGTTAGGGTATATTGTGTGTTAGGGTATATTGTGTGTTAATTATATTGTGTGTTGATTATATTGTGTGTTAGGGTATATTGTGTGTTAGGGTATATTGTGTGTTAGGATATAATGTGAGGTATATTGTGTGTTAGGGTATATTGTGTGGTAGGATATAATGTGAGGTATATTGTGTGTTAGGATATATTGTGTGTTAGGGTATATTGTGTGTTAATTATATTGTGTGTTGATTATATTGTGTGTTAGGATATATTGTGTGTTAGGGTATATTGTGTGTTAATTATATTGTGTGTTGATTATATTGTGTGTTAGGATATATTGTGTGTTAGGATATAATGTGAGGTATATTGTGTGTTAATTATATTGTGTGTTGATTATAATGTGTGTTAGGGTATATTGTGTGTTAGGATATATTGTGAGGTATATTGTGTGTTAATTATATTGTGTGTTGATTATATTGTGTGTTAGGGTATATTGTGTGTTAGGATATATTGTGAGGTATATTGTGTGTTAGGGTATATTGTGTGTTAGGATATAATGTGAGGTATATTGTGTGTTAGGATATATTGTGAGGTATATTGTGTGTTAGGGTATATTGTGTGTTAGGATATAATGTGAGGTATATTGTGTGTTAGGATATATTGTGTGTTAGGGTATATTGTGTGTTAGGGTATATTGTGAGGTATATTGTGTGTTAGGGTATATTGTGTGTTAATTATATTGTGTGTTGATTATATTGTGTGTTAGGGTATATTGTGTGTTAGGGTATATTGTGTGTTAGGATATAATGTGAGGTATATTGTGTGTTAGGGTATATTGTGTGTTAGGGTATATTGTGAGGTATTGTTATTTTTTGAAAAACTTAATTTGGAACTCAACCGCAGGTGAAAGTATAAATTTGATACTGTCACTTGATACTGAAAGTTTAATTTAATGAAATAAGGTATTTTAACTTTACCAATCTTCTGCACGAATATAAATTGTATATAATAATGCATTAGTAAATTTAGATCCTGCTTGGAATTGCTTTAACAGAGATAGCATTCAGTAGGAATAAATAAACAATTTGACTCCTTAATTAGGGAAATATAATAAAGTCCATTGGACATCAAATCAGGAATTGGAAGGACGGGTTATTCCTGTTTTAGGAATGTAGCATAGTCTTTTGGTTGCTAGAGTAAAGGTTGAAAATAAAGTAGATCCTGATTTGGATATTGGTTATAGTCCTTTTAGTAGACGTGCAATTTGATGCTTCCAAATTGCTGAAGTGCCGAAGTGCTTCGGATTTCTTAAAGGACCACTGTAGGCACCCAGACCACTTCAGCTTAATGAAGTGGTCTGGGTGCCAGGTCCTTCTAGGGTTAACCCATTTTTTTATAAACATAGCAGTTTCAGAGAAGCTGCTATGTTTATGAATGGGTTAAGCCTTCCCCCTAATCCTCTAGTGGCTGTCTCATTGACAGCCACTAGAGGCGCTTGCGTGCTTCTCACTGTGATTTTCACAGTGAGAGCATGCAAGCGTCCATAGGAAAGCATTGCAAATGCTTTCCTATGCGACGGGCTGAATGCGCGCGCAGCTCTTGCCGCGCGTGCGCATTCAGCCGGCGGGGAGGATCGGAGGAGGAGAGAAGGAGGAGAGTTCCCCGCCCAGCGCTGGAAAAAGGTAAGTTTTAACCCCTTTCCAGAGCCGGGCGGGAGGGGGACCCTGAGGGCACTAGCATATAGTGCCAGGAAAGAGTATGTTTTCCTGGCACTCAATGTCCTTTAAAAGTAGCAAAACAGAGAGGAGGAAAATTAAGGGAATGATGACAGGCATCTAACCCTAACCCAAACCCTATCCCTACTAGGGGTAGGGTTAGGATTAGGGTTAGGGGTAGGGGAAGGGTTAGGAGTAGGGTTGGGGTTAGAGTTAGTGGTAGGGTTAAGGTTAGCGGTAGGGTTAGGATTAGGGTTGGGGTTAGGTTAGGGGTAGGGGAAGGGTTAGGAGTAGGGTTGGGGTTAGAGTTAGTGGTAGGGTTAAGGTTAGCGGTAGGGTTAGGATTAGGGTTGGGGTTAGGTTAGGGGTAGGGGAAGGGTTAGGAGTAGGGTTGAGGTTAGAGTTAGTGGTAGGGTTAAGGTTAGCGGTAGGGTTAGGATTAGGGTTGGGGTTAGGTTAGGGGTAGGGGAAGGGTTAGGAGTAGGGTTGAGGTTAGAGTTAGTGGTAGGGTTAAGGTTAGCGGTAGGGTTAGGGTTAGGTAATTGCCGAAGTGCCGAAGTCCTGAATTTTGGAAGTGCCAAACCGAAGTGCCGAGTTGCCGAAGTCCTGAATTTCGGAGGTGTCGAACCGAACCGAATTGCCGAATTCCTGAATTGCCGAATCAAACCAAATCTTTTGCCCATGCACATCCCTACCTTTTAGACTCCGATAATAATAAATGAAGCAATCTAGGAAGTAGCAACCAGCTGTAATGGAACTTTCAATAAAGCCAACATGTGAAAATAGGATCCCAGAGGGCAGATATTAGTATCCCCTTTTCCTTCCAAGTAAACATAAGGCTTGAACCAATTATTAATCCCAGTAACTGGAGAACTTATCTTGCTTTCTTTGGATGGTGAGCATGGAAGTCTTTTCCAGAATAGTGTTAATTATGTTTCCCTGTAATATATGGAGGAATGGAGGAATTCGTGGTGAAGTCTGTTCCTATTCTGGGAGTGGAGAAGTCAGCAGTCAGGATCAAGCAAGAGAGGTTCGGTACACAGGTAATCAAATAGCAGGACTCCGTCTGTAATCCGCAACAATGTAGCAAGTATCAAAGTGGCAAATTGGCTGAGCACCTGAGATCAGCTGCAGGGTGTTAGGGTATATTGTGTGTTAATATAAATTGTGAGGTTTGTTCTGTGTGTTAGGGTATAATGTGAGGTATATTGTGTGTTAGGGTATATTGTGAGGTGTATTGTGTGCTAGGATATATTGTGTGTTAGGATACATTGTGTGTTAATATAAATTGTGAGGTTTGTTTTGTGTGTTAGGATATATTGTGAAGTATATTGTGTGTTAGGGTATATTGTGAGGTATATTGTGTGTTAGGATACATTGTGAGGTATATTGTGTGTTAGGGTATAATGTGAGGTATATTGTGTGTTAGGATACATTGTGAGGTATATTGTGTGTTAGGGTATATTGTGAGGTATATTGTGTGTTACAATATTATAACGGAACCGCTGGCCCCCCCGACCGGGTACCTTCCGCTGATGGATGCTCCTAGTGCTTTCCGAGGACTCTAAGCACTCTGTCTGACACCATAACCACTGCAGACCCCACGAACCGCCGCAGTTTGGTTGGGGTCTTGCCGTCTCCACCCACTCTGGACATATTATTAATCAGCACATCCCAAATACAAACATACCCCAAAATCATGCAAATCCTTCCATTAGTTCAAAAGATAGATAGTAGTCCTTTGTGACCAAAGGAAGCATGGCTTTTCTGCCCAAAACCAGTTCCACAGAGTCTTCTATCCTGGAGATAATTGGGAAGTAATCCAATTATCCCCAAGGACAGAGGCAAAACTCCATTGAACACATGGCAGCAAAAGACAATAAAATACATAAAAATATATAACTGTGCAGCCATTGCATAAAACAGGTACATTCAATATATACCCAGATAGCTCAGAGAGCTCAGATTTGAGCGCACATTATTACTGAATGGCGTTCAGATCACACACATACAGTTCAATTGCCATGGAGCCAAAGTCTTTCCCATAGTCTTTCATTATACGAATGGACTCCATGGCATAGCTATCTGGGGTATCACCGCTCAAACAGGGTCAGCACCGAATGACCCGGCTTTCGTGTCTTTGCAGGGGAAAATGAAGCGTTTCAACATGGGGCCATAGTCATGAGGCAGGAGGCTGGCACTCAGGCTCCTCAAACAGCCAGGGGCAAAGGGCAGCTTGTCACCTAAAAATCCAGTGACAAAAGGCATTTCGTGACAGATATATTGTGAGGTGTATTGTGTGTTAGGATAAGTTGTGAGGTATATTGTGTGTTAGGAGCCCACTCGTAGAGAGGCCATACTAGATTTAGTGTTAACAAATGGAGATTTGGTATCAGATATTTCAGTAGGTGAAAGTTTAGGATCCAGTGACCATCAGTCAGTGTGGTTTAATATAAGAACAGTGACTGAGTCACACCACACAAAAACAAGTTTTAGATTTTAGAAAAAAATTTCAGTGTATAAAATGCCTCCATGTACAAGACGGCCCTTATTTTTTGAGCCCAGAATTAAGAATTACATATTTTGAACCTCTATAGCACTGAAGTCCCCACCGGCCCCCTCGCATTCCAGTAGGCCGGTCCCCAAGGTCCTGCTATTGGCGGCAATGCTCTCTACCTGGGGTACTCTATGGGGAGGGATGTCTGGCCAAGTCCTCACCCTTTGGCGTCTATCTGTTGTCCGAAACCGTGAGGTCTTGGCGTGGTCCAGAGTGATGTGAAAAAGCATGTGTCGCGCAAGTTTTCCCAAACACACGCACACAGTCTATCAAATTCCCGGAGAAGCGCCTCCTCTGCTTCTAGTATGTCAGTAGGTCGGAGAGGTGTACAACACAGCCTATGGCTGCCGTAACCTGGCAGTAGCCAACTCAACAGTCAGCTGAGTGTTCTGTTAGCGAGTAGCCAAGTTTTTTGCCAAAATTGCGCTTAGTAAGTACCGTATGTATTTGGCCTAATAGTTAGATTTTTGAAGGATCTCCAGCCAAATACAATTATCTTGGTTTGCTGTCAGGCCCCTAGCACAAGTGTTTGTTTTTTTAACCCCTGCAGTGACATTCCGTGTATAAGACGACCCCCAAATTTAGACTAAGAGAATGTTTAAAAAAAACAGTTTTATACGTGGAAAAATACAGTATTTAAATGTTGCACTACTGTATATAGTTACATAGTTACATAGTTACATAGCTGAAAAGAGACTTGCGTCCATCAAGTTCAGCCTTCCTCACATATGTTTTTTGCTGTTGATCCAAAAGAAGGCAAAAAAAACCCAGTTTGAAGCACAATTTTGCAACAAGCTAGGAAAAAAATTCCTTCTTGACCCCAGAATGGCAGCCAGATTTATCCTTGGATCAAGCAGTTATTACCCTACATTGAAAGATTATATCCTTGAATATTCTGTTCTTGCAAGTATGCATCTAGTAGCCGTTTGAACATCTGTATGGACTCTGATAAAACCACTTCTTCAGGTAGAGAATTCCACATCCTGATTGTTCTTACAGTAAAAATCCTTTCCTTTGCCTTAGACGAAGTCTTCTTTCTTCCAGTCTAAACGCATGGCCTCGTGTCCTATGTAAAGTCCGGTTTGTGAATAGATTTCCACACAATGGTTTGTATTGGCCCCGAATATATTTGTATAATGTTATCATATCCTCTCTCAGGCGACGTTTTTCTAAACTAAATAGGTTTAAATTTGTTAACCTTTCTTCATAGCCATATGTTCCATTCCTTTTATTAATTTTGTAGCCCGCCTCTGCACTTTTTCTAGTGCCATAATATCCTTCTTTAGAACAGGTGCCCAAAATTGCACAGCATATTCAATATGGGGTCTTACCAGTGATTTATAAAGAGGCAAAATTATATTCTTGTCCCGAGAATGAATGCCCTTTTTTCATGCATGACAATACCTTACTGGCCTTGGCCACTGCTGATTGACATTGCACATTGTTGCATAGTTTGTTGTCTATAACAATTCCTAAGTCCTTTTCATGTGTTGTTATCCCTAATTCGCTTCCATTAAGGGTATACGTTGCTTGTGTATTCTTTACGCCGAAGTGCATAACTTTGCATTTTTCAACATTAAATTTCATCTGCTATTTGAGTGCCCAGTCCACCAGTCTATCTAAATCCCTCTGCAGCAAAGTAATATCTTGCTCACATTGTATTGTTTTACAAAGTTTGGTGTCATCTGCAAACACTGAAACATGACTTTCAATGCGGTCTTCAAGATCATTTATAAACATGTTAAATAGAAGGGGTCCCAGAATAGACCCCTGAGGGACACCACTTGCCACCTCTGTCCAGCTTGAAAATTTACCATTAATGACAACTCTTTGTACTCTGTTTTTAAGCCAATGTTCTACCCAAGAACAAGCATTTTCATCTAGACCGATTTCCTTGAGTTTGAACACTAATCTATTGTGTGGAACTGTATCAAATGCCTTGGCAAAATCCAAAAGATCACATCCACGGCAACACCCTGATCTATACTTCTACTTTACTCTTCCTGGTGAGAAACTGAATCAAGTGGTTTCTGGATTACATGGACTCTTGTGTTCTCTCATGGGAAAACTAATACAAAGGATTTTGGTTTGATAAATCCTATGTTCTTCCTAAGTGAAATTCCTTTGAATATTTATCCTTTTAATTAAAACTTTTCTAAAATATTTCTACTTCTAGCCACAAAGTTAAGCTCACAGGTCTATAATTTCCAGGCAAGGATTTTGAACCCTTTTTGAATATAGTAACCACATCTGCCTTCCTCCAATCCTCCTGAACACTTCCTGAAAGAAAATAATCTTGAAAGATTAAAAACAGAGGTTCACTTATTTCTACACTTAGTTCCTTAAGTACTCGTGGATGGATACCATCAGGCCCTGGAGCTTTGTTTATATTAACTTTCTTTAGTTGCTGCAGCACCTTGTCTTGAGTTAACCAATTACAATTATTCTGCAAGTTTTTAGTAGAAATCATTTGCACATCTATTGCCATGGGTTCTTCCTTAATATATACGGAGGAGAAAAAGTTATTTAAAATTCCTGCCTTTTCCTGGTCTTCATTAATTAACACCCCCTTGCTTTCAGTTTTCTTTATGTACCTACACTTTCTATATTTTGTTTTTAGAATTTATGTACTTAAAAAATGCTTTGGGGTTGGTTTTGCTCTCTTCAGCTATCATTATTTCATTTTGAAGTTTAGCAAGTCTAATCGCCTTTTTGCACGCATTATTTGCATCCTTATATCTTTTATAAGATGCATCTGATTTGTCCGATTTAAATGCTTTAAATGCCCTTCTCTTAGTTGTAATCTCTTGTTTTACTTCTCTACTAAGCCACGTTGGTTTTAATTTGTTTCTTTTATATTTATTTCCCAATGGTACATACTGAGAAATGTACCTTTGTAATATTTGTTGGAAGATGATCCATTTATCCTCCGTGTTCTTTTCACTAAAGAGTTTATGCCAGTCAATATATTGTAAAGCTTCCCTTAACTTATTGAAATTGGCCTTTTTAAAATTATATGTTTTAGTATTCCCCATGTGCTTTTGTTTTTTTGAATTTATTTGAAAGGACACTATATTGTGATCACTATTTCCCAAGTGCTCACCTACTTGAATGTTGGTCAAAAGATCAACGTTGTTTGTTAAAACCAGGTCCAGACAAGCGTCCATTCTAGTTGGTAAGCAACATAAAATTGCATTAGGCTTGTCAGTAAGAGCAAAAAAATTAAGAAACCACTGTGGTACTCCGCAACAGTGACCAAAATAGTAAAAAACTAAAAGTTAGCATTTAGTAATTATATTAAAAAAAACTGAGTGAACAAGACATACAGAGCCAAGGCACACAGAAGAGAAAATAGCACAGTCAGTAAAGAAAAAGGGGATAAAACATGTTTAGATACATAAATGAGAAAAGAAAAGTAAAACAAGGATTAGTTATTATTATTATTATTTATTATTGCCATTTATATAGCTCCAACAGATTCCGTAGCGCTTTACAATATTATGAAAGGGGATTTAACTATAAATAGGACATTTACAAATAAACTTACAGGAACGATAGGTTGAAGAGGACCGGCTCAATCGAGCTTACATTCTATAGAAGGTGGGGTGTAAAACACATTAGGACAGGAATTTGCAGTCAAATAAGGTGGGCTGCCCTTTAGGAGAGGGCAAGAGACAGGTATGTGAGGTAGGGGTTAGTCTTGGAGGCCATAAGCTTTCCTAAAGAGATGAGTTTTAAGGCACTTCTTAAAAGATGCAAGACTAGGGGAGAGTCGGATGGCGGTAGGCAGGCTATTCCATAGGAAGGGAGCCGCCCGCGAGAAGTCCTGCAAGCGCGAGTTGGCCGTTCGGGTGCGGACAACGGACAGGAGGTGGTCACGGGCAGAGCGGAGAGACCGAGAAGGGACATACCTGTGGATCAGTGAGGAGATATAAGAGGGGCTAGAGTTGTTCAGTGCTTTATAGGTGTGAGTTAGTGCCTTGAATTGACTCCTATAGCACACAGGAAGCCAATGTAAGGACTGGCAGAGTGGTGAGGTGTGAGAGAACCGACTAGAGAGGAAAATCAGTCTAGCAGCAGCATTCATTACAGACTGTAGGGGTGCAGTACGGCTTTTGGGAAGACCAAGCAGGAGAGGGTTACAATAATCCATGCGGGAAATTATTAGAGCATGGACAAGCTCCTTGGTAGTATCTGGTGCAAGAAAGGGGCGGATGCGGGCTATGTTTTTAAGATGGAATCTACAGGATTTGGCAACATGCTGGATGTGAGGCTTAAAGGTGAGACCAGAGTCAAGTATGACGCTAAGACAGCGCGCTTGCAAGGATGGGCTGATGTTGGTACCACAAACTTGAAGGGAGAGCGAAAGAGTAGGATCAGTATTAGGAGGAGGAAAGACAAGGAGCTCAGTTTTTGAGAGATTGAGTTTCAGAAAGCGGGAGGACATCCAGTCAGAGATGGAAGAAAGGCAAGCAGTGACACGTTGCAGGACAGCAGGGGAGAGGTCCGGGAGGAGAGATATAGCTGGGTGTCATCAGCGTACAGGTGGTAGTGGAAACCAAATGAGGTAATACGTTTGCCAAGAGAGGCAGTATAAAGAGAAAATAGAAGGGGACCAAGGACGGAGCCTTGGGGGACTCCAACCGAGACAGGGCGAGGGGAGGAGGTATCATTAGAAAAAGAGACACTGAATGAGCGCTGGGAGAGATAAGAGGAAAACCACGAGAGGACAGAGTCACAGAGACCAAGCGATTGCAGAGTTTGAAGAAGGAGAGCATGATCAACGGTGTCAAAGGCCGCTGAGAGGTCAAGAAGAATTAGTATGGAGTAGTGGCCTTTGGATTTACCTGCGATTAGGTCGTTAGTAACTTTGATAAGGGCAGTCTCTGTAGAGTGGAGAGGGCGGAAGCCAGATTGAAGGGGGTCAAGGAGAGAGTTGAAATTGAGGAAATGAGACACACGGGTAAAGACGAGTCTTTCCAGAAGCTTTGAGGAAAAAGGGAGCAGGGATATGGGACGGTAGTTAGAGGGGGTGGATGGGTCAAGGGATGGTTTTTTTAGTATAGGTATTACAGTGGCATGTTTAAGGTCAGCAGGGACGATGCCAGAAGAGAGCGAGCAGTTGAAGATGTGTGTTAGAGAAGGCACGAGACAAGTGGAGAGAGATCTGGTAAGGTGAGATGGGACAGGATCGAGCGGGCAAGTGGTGGGGCGAGAGGAGCAAAGAAGAGCAGCCACCTCTTGGTCAGTGGCTGGGGAGAATGTCTGAAGGGTAGGAAAGGCATGATCAATGTGTGATTGAGAAACAGGAGGCAAGGAGGGGAGAATTCTTTCCTTAGCTGTTCAATTTTGTCAGTGAAGTAACTTGCAAAGTTATCAGCAGTAAGGTTGGTTAGGGGGGTGGCCACAGCGGGGCGAAGAAGAGAATTAAAGGTGTCAAAGATACGCCTGGGGTTGCGGGAACATGAACTAATGAGAGAGGAAAAATAGGACTGTTTGGCAAGGGCAAGGGCTGCACTGTATGAACACAGTATGAATCTATAATGGAGAAAGTCTGACTGGGTGCGAGACTTCCTCCAGGAGCGTTCAGCACACCGGGAGCATCTTTGCAGGTAGCGCGTTGATTTAGTATGCCATGGTTGGGGCGGGTCCTCCTTGAGGTGCTTGTTTGGAGTGGCGCTGCAGTGTTCAAGGCAGATGTAAGAGTAGAGTTATATATGGAGATGGCCAGTGAAGGACAGGATAGGGAAGGGATGGACAGCAGTTGTGAATCAATGTCAGCTGACAACTGTTGGAGATCAAGAGAATTAAGGTCCCTCCTGAGTTGAGGCTGGTTAGGCGGAGGTTGTTGGGTGAGGGGGTACGTGAGAGCAAATGATAAGAGGTGGTGATCAGAGAGAGAATAAGGAGTGTTGCAGATATTAGATACCGTACATGCATAAGTGAAGATTAGGTCAAGGGTATTGCCAGCTACATGGGTGGGAGAATTTGCCCACTGTGATAGCCCGAGGGAGGAAGTAATTGAAATGAGTTTATTGGCTGCAGAGGTCAAAGGTGGGTTTATAGGAATATTGAAGTCCCTGAGAATTAGGGATGGGATGTTAGAAGAGAGGAAATAGGGTAGCCAGGCAGCAAAATGGTCAAGGAAGAGAAGAGGGGAACCAGGGGGACGGTAAATAACAGCAATGTTAGCAGCGAAGGGTTTGAAAAGGCAAATTGAGTGTATTTCAAATGATGGGAAAGAGAGGGAAGGGGGTTTAAAAGAGCAGTTAGGGGAGAGGAGAAACCCAACGCCACCACCTTTACATTCAGAGTTTAGATTAAAAACAAAAGAAGGAAGGTATGTAGAAGAGGATAAAGGTCTAGTTGACTGCCTCAATGAATATTTTTGTTCTGTATTTACAGATGAAAATGAAGGAAAGGGACCTCAGTTGAGAAAAAGGATAAATGAGTCATTTATTACTGTGACGAAGTGCCCTTCGCCACTTGTGCCTGGAGAGGACTGCTTGCCCGCCTCTTGCCCTGTGACTATGGCCCCTGGGATGTATTGCCCTTTAAAGACATAATTTGGGCATAATGGATTTGTGTTGTGCTGCTGCTGGCCCTTTAAGAACCATCTGGGGACATACTGTGGAGTTACTGGGTGGCCACCATTTCCTGTATCAGAAGCACATGGTGAGAACAGTGGATGGCGGCCATTTTAACTCACAGACACTGTTTGGACTTTTCAGCACGGTGCCATCTTGCCAGTATTTGTTGCACAGAGACATCGTGCGGTGGTTTTGGACTATACAGCAGGGGACACATTATAAAGGGATTGTTTTTCATTTAGCCTGTATATGTTCTGCAGAATCTGCATTAAACGGTATTTTCCAAAGTACTGAACGGATCTGGGTGAATTTTGGATATGTGGTTCACCCAGATCCCCCGGTTTTATGGGGTTATTGCATGTTTTGGGGTCCCTGTGTGTTTTATGAAACTGTATTATTTCTGGCAAGCAGATAATTGAACTTTGTGTATTGTAGAAACTCAATTATCTAGCCTGGCCCAGAGGAGGAGTTTTGTGTTGCATAAATTGTGAGTTCTGTGTGCCAGTAAATCAGTCTTGTTCCAGCATTAAGCCTTGGCTCATGTTTGGGGGATTGGAGAAATACACTCTGGGATTGCTATAATCACTTTACTCCCCAGGGTATGATCACTAAGTTCTGCTAAGAGCTTGTTCCTGTTCCTGCTCTCTGGGGAAAGAGAGGTTCACCCACTGGAAGCTGGATCCTGGCCTTGGGTCCAGGGTGGGTGGAGACAGCAGAGACCCCGGCGCAGTTGCATCGCTGGAAGTGGGGTCTGCAGTGCTGATGGTGTCGGTTGGAGTGCTTGGAGTCCTCAGCGAGCACTAGGAGCATCGATTGGCGGAGGTACTCAGTCGGAGTGCCAGCGTTCCGTCACAATTACACGTGAATTTACAGAGGAAGAAGTTCTATTTCAACTGTCAAACGTAAAGACAAATAAGTCAATGGGACTTGATGGAATACACCCATTACATTGGGAGATGGGAGTGATGGGAGTTGTGTGGAGCTTTATCTGCATGTTTGATTGTCTGCAGCTACAGTGGTGGTATGTACTAAGAGGAATGATAAGAATCCCATAGACATCAATGAAATAAACAATAATAATATGCTGCAGATTAAAAAGCATAAAATAGACCTCATGAAATAATTACCGGACTACAGGGACAAGCCCCCAGACTCAGATTAAGAGAGATTATTGCTGCATTCTATGGAATAAGAGGGGTTAATGACACAACCAAATTCCCATACACATACATTGGGAAAATAAAACTACTGTGATTAAAAGCTACAAAATAGAGCAGATAAATAATTACCGGGGTATTCCCTAACTACTCTGAGACTCAGATTAAGAGAGATTATTGCTGCATTCTATGGAATAAACTGAATGAAACAACAAAATCCCACAGACATTGAGGGATAAAAAGAATAATATGCTGTGGATTAAAAGCCACACTTCCCACAGGAATGGGTTCTAAGACTCAGATTACGTAAGATTATTGCTGCATTCTATGGTATGGCAACGATGAATCAAACCACGAAATATCGAACACCTGGGAGACTATGCATGGGCAACACCTGCAGCAGTGAGAGCCACATGGAAATAGCTGGAATTCATTCACCTGAGTTAGTGTTCGCTTGTTTGTGAATATAATGAATCCCACAGGAATATTAACAAGTAGATACAGGGGGATGGAGCCAAATGAAATGACTGACTGACAATGATGCTCACAATCCTTCTGCTCTCTTGGCACAGCGATTCTGTCAAACAATGTCAGGCAGACTAAGGCAAAGCCGTACGGAGTGAATGTTTTACCTGGAATAACAAACGGCACATTTCATCCCCTATATGGGCTCTGTGTGTTATACAGAACCTTGTGATAGTTTATTAACTATTAAAGGGTTAGTCATAAATATAGCACAATACAGAGCTGTGTAATAAATTATAACAATTCTAATGAATTATTTTACAAAGAGGCATTTTACTTTATTTCACTTATGTGAAGAAAATAATATGAAATACTCAGACACACCGAATTACAATTCTAAAAATTAAATATATTTACATTTCTGAGTAAAACTATTAAAGCTGGTTTTAGGCCTCCAGGAACTTGTAAAAATGACATTTAGCACAAACGGAAGACGCAGAAAACATGTCAAGTACAGCAATATGTCAGCAGGATGAGAAGTCATGGAGCTTAGCGACTGCGTCCCTCTGACTCTTCGCTCTCCGCACCCCTCTTCCTCCCAGGTACGTTCAGCGAGGATTCAATCGCAGCTCGTATTGTGGGCGAGACCTGTAACCGAGCACTGGATTCCTGGAGAGTGCAGTTACGTAACAATATTATAATGGCTGTAGGGAGAACCTGTAGTGAAGAGGAAAGCTTCAGAATTTTTTCTTATCTTGAATTGATAACGCATTTCTCAAATTACTCAGTGTGTAAATGAGCCGTAACCTCGAAAACCTCAGTTATACGCAGGGGCGTACCTAGAGCATTTGGCACCCGGGGCTGGTCCTGTGCTTGGCACCCCCTTGCCCGCCCCCCTACCCCCCCAGCACCAGTTTGGCTCCGCCTCTGATTTTGCTTAGCTCCGCCCCACTTTTCCTCCGTGCACCCTAACTACCATGGGGCACTGTGCGGCCACAGCTCACACAGCCCCCTCCAGCCAGGGCCGGTGCAAGGATTTTTGCCGCCCTAGGCAAATGTAAAGTTTGCCACCTCCCCCAAGTGACATCACAATGCCCCACCCATATGATTTGCCATGTTATCTAACGCCAGTGCTGTAGTGTTTACATTTAAAGGCCTGCAGGGACAGGCTATAGACACCAGAACCACTACATTAAGCTGCAGTGGTTCTGGGGACTATAGTGTCCCTTTAATGTGAGGTAAATTAGAGATTAGTGCCACGAATAATATACTAGATTGCCTACTTACCACCAGATGAGGATGATGATGGGCTCTAGCTGCAGTCTGGCTCCACTGGTCTGGTGGAGAACAGGCTCTCTGGAGGCGGTTTGTAACTGTGGTCACAAAAATCAATGTTCTGGGAGAACGGGAAGCAGCTCCATTTTTGGGGGGACCTTTACACAGCTCAAGGTCTGGGTCCCAGGGTCCACCTTCATGTTCCACTAATGAGTTTGTTCACAGGTGGAGTGTACGGATGCCTGATATGTGTGTAAGGAATGCATTGTGTAGTCTGTGTTTGTATGTGTAAGGGCTGCAAGGTGTGTTTCTGTGTATGTACGAGATGTATTTGAGTGTGTGTAAGGTGCATTGGAGTGTGTAATGAATGCATTGTGTGTTTCTGTGTATGTGGGTGATGAATTGTGTGTAACGTGTTGTATTGTTTTGTGTATGTAATTGTGTGTGTAATGTGGTGTAAGTAATGTATTGTGTGTGTTTTTCGTGTGTGCAAGGTGCATTGT
>CAKOES020000067.1:33692-45182 GCA_933207985.1 Pelobates cultripes
ACACACACACACACACTAACACACACACACTAACACACACACACTAACAGACACACACTAATAGACATCCACACACACACACACTAACATACACACACTAACACACACACACTAACACTAACATACATACACACACTAACAGACATCCACACACACACTAGCAGACATACACACACTCACTAGTGTTTTTTTTATTTAACCCCCCCCCCAGCCTCCTTACCTTTGGTAATGCTGGGGGGGTTCTTCCTCTCCCTGGGGTCCAGTGGCTGCAGCGCTGGGCGGGCGGCCGCGAGGGAGCTCTTCCCCTGAGCGCTCTGCTCAGCTCCCTCGCGCGCCGCCAGCAGAGTGAGGCTGGGAGCCGGAATATGACGTCATCAACCCGGCTCCCAGCCTCACTCTGCTGGCGGCGCGCGAGGGAGCTGAGCAGAGCGCTCAGGGGAAGAGCTCCCTCGCCGGCCGCCCGCCCAGCGCTGCAGCCAGTGCCGCCCAGCGCCCAGAATGTCTGTTAGCCGCGAGGCTAACAAGACATTTGCCCTGGGCATTTGGGGGGCGGCGTTTATTGCCGCCCCCTGAAAAATGCCGCCCAAGGCAAATGCCTTGTCTAATACGCCCCTGAGTCCTTGATTGATGTTATTGAAGTATATTGTGTGTTAGGGTATATTGTGTGTTGGGGTATATTGTGAGGTATATTGTGTGTTAGGATATATTGTGTGTTAGGGTATTGTGGCAAACCTAGCCACTTTTAGGTTACTGGACTATATGTGCAAAAGGTTGTCTGCAATAGCCGTTGGATTGTATATTATAATGTCTGTCTGTGCTGATATGTGTAGAGCATTCGTATGCTAGCAGCCGAAAGCCGCTAGCATTCATGTATTTCTTTTCACGAACAGAGACTTTACCGGCTGTTCGTGAAACGAATAAGCTACCATCCAGTAGCCCACACACAGAGGGTCGTGTGACACTCATTGCAATCGGTAGTTAAAGGCTTTCCTAGGTGGCCGCCGTTCGGCTACCGACCACGGGGCCGTCGACCATCATGGATCCTTTGTTTCACCAGCGGTGTTTGGTCGTCGAGCGCGTGGAGCCGAAATCGGCTACTCGATGGCGCGAACACCGCTTGGGCTTCCAGACCGTTCGGGAGCTCCGGTCTTTTCCTATTATGGGTTCCCCATCGGTGTTCGGTAATTTTAGGCGCACACAATGTTAAAGTATATTTCGTGCGGCGTTCGGTTGTTTAGGCTGGGATCTGAGCGGTATTCTCACTAAATGTGCACTCAGACCCCAGCTAGTGCTGGCTACTCGATGGCGCGAACACCGCTGGGCTTCCAGACCGTTCGGGAGCTCCGGTCTTTTCCTATTATGGGTTCCCCATCGGTGTTCGGTAATTTTAGGCGCACACAATGTTAAAGTATATTTCGTGCGGCGTTCGGTTGTTTAGGCTGGGATCTGAGCGGTATTCTCACTAAATGTGCACTCAGACCCCAGCTATCTACGAACGTCCATTCGTCTAAATAAAATGAATATTGGCAAAGTTATATATTTTAATGTAAAATGCCGGTTCTGCTGCACGGAGGGATAATCCACTTCACGGTATATTCCAGTGGGAGTATCCCTCTCGCCCAGCAGTGCCTGATGGGAGAAATGTCCAGATTGTTAAGTCCCTTACTGTATAACCCCTGCAATGTCAGTAGGGAAACCCCTTGCATGGGGACTTGCATAAATACTGTGACCTGTGAATAAAAACCTCAGTTGATTCCCGGAACTGGGGGATTTGGGATATTGCCTGGCTTTTTAGCCCTTGACTTTGGATTACCTTCTATACCAGCGGAGATCTTGGGATTTAATATTGCAGCTCCGCTACAGGTATAGTGTGAGGTATATTGTGTGTTAGGGTATTTTGTGGGTTAGGATATATTGTATGTTAGGGTATATTGTGAGGTATATTGTGTGTTAGGGTATATTGTGTGTTAGGATATATTGTGTGTTAGGGTATATTGTTAGGGTATATTGTGAGGTATATTGTGTAGGATATATTGTGTGTAAGGATATATTGTGTGTTAATTATATTGTGTGTTAATTATATTGTGTGTTAGGATATATTGTGTGTTAGGATATATTGTGAGGTATATTGTGTAGGATATATTGTGTGTAAGAATATATTGTGAGGCATATTGTGTGTAAGGATATATTGTGTGTTAATTATATTGTGTGTTAGGATATATTGTGTGTTAGGATATATCGTGAGGTATATTGTGTATTAGTATATATTGTGTGTAAGGATATATTGTGAGGTATATTGTGTGTAAGGATATATTGTGTGTTAATTATATTGTGTGTTAATTATATTGTGTGTTAGGATATATTGTGTGGTATATTGTGTGTTAGGATATATTGTGTGTTAGGGTATATTGTGTGTTAATTATATTGTGTGTTGATTATATTGTGTGTTAGGGTATATTGTGTGTTAGGGTATATTGTGTGTTAGGGTATATTGTGTGTTAGGGTATATTGTGTGTTAGGATATAATGTGAGGTATATTGTGTGTTAGGGTATATTGTGTGGTAGGATATAATGTGAGGTATATTGTGTGTTAGGATATATTGTGTGTTAGGGTATATTGTGTGTTAATTATATTGTGTGTTGATTATATTGTGTGTTAGGATATATTGTGTGTTAGGGTATATTGTGTGTTAATTATATTGTGTGTTGATTATATTGTGTGTTAGGATATATTGTGTGTTAGGATATAATGTGAGGTATATTGTGTGTTAATTATATTGTGTGTTGATTATAATGTGTGTTAGGGTATATTGTGTGTTAGGATATATTGTGAGGTATATTGTGTGTTAATTATATTGTGTGTTGATTATATTGTGTGTTAGGGTATATTGTGTGTTAGGATATATTGTGAGGTATATTGTGTGTTAGGGTATATTGTGTGTTAGGATATAATGTGAGGTATATTGTGTGTTAGGATATATTGTGAGGTATATTGTGTGTTAGGGTATATTGTGTGTTAGGATATAATGTGAGGTATATTGTGTGTTAGGATATATTGTGTGTTAGGGTATATTGTGTGTTAGGGTATATTGTGAGGTATATTGTGTGTTAGGGTATATTGTGTGTTAATTATATTGTGTGTTGATTATATTGTGTGTTAGGGTATATTGTGTGTTAGGGTATATTGTGTGTTAGGATATAATGTGAGGTATATTGTGTGTTAGGATATATTGTGTGTTAGGGTATATTGTGTGTTAGGGTATATTGTGAGGTATATTGTGTGTTAGGGTATATTGTGTGTTAGGGTATATTGTGTGTTAGGGTATATTGTGTGTTAGGATATATTGTGTGTTAGGGTATATTGTTAGGGTATATTGTGAGGTATATTGTGTAGGATATATTGTGTGTAAGGATATATTGTGATTGTGAGGTATATTGTGTAGGATATATTGTGTGTAAGGATATATTGTGTGTTAATTATATTGTGTGTTAATTATATTGTGTGTTAGGATATATTGTGTGTTAGGATATATTGTGAGGTATATTGTGTAGGATATATTGTGTGTAAGAATATATTGTGAGGCATATTGTGTGTAAGGATATATTGTGTGTTAATTATATTGTGTGTTAGGATATATTGTGTGTTAGGATATATCGTGAGGTATATTGTGTATTAGTATATATTGTGTGTAAGGATATATTGTGAGGTATATTGTGTGTAAGGATATATTGTGTGTTAATTATATTGTGTGTTAATTATATTGTGTGTTAGGATATATTGTGTGGTATATTGTGTGTTAGGATATATTGTGTGTTAGGGTATATTGTGTGTTAATTATATTGTGTGTTGATTATATTGTGTGTTAGGGTATATTGTGTGTTAGGGTATATTGTGTGTTAGGGTATATTGTGTGTTAGGGTATATTGTGTGTTAGGATATAATGTGAGGTATATTGTGTGTTAGGGTATATTGTGTGGTAGGATATAATGTGAGGTATATTGTGTGTTAGGATATATTGTGTGTTAATTATATTGTGTGTTAATTATATTGTGTGTTGATTATATTGTGTGTTGATTATATTGTGTGTTAGGGTATATTGTGTGTTAATTATATTGTGTGTTGATTATATTGTGTGTTAGGATATATTGTGTGTTAGGATATAATGTGAGGTATATTGTGTGTTAATTATATTGTGTGTTAATTATATTGTGTGTTGATTATATTGTGTGTTAGGGTATATTGTGTGTTAGGATATATTGTGAGGTATATTGTGTGTTAATTATATTGTGTGTTGAATATATTGTGTGTTAGGGTATATTGTGTGTTAGGATATATTGTGAGGTATATTGTGTGTTAGGGTATATTGTGTGTTAGGATATAATGTAAGGTATATTGTGTGTTAGGATATATTGTGAGGTATATTGTGTGTTAGGGTATATTGTGTGTTAGGATATAATGTGAGGTATATTGTGTGTTAGGATATATTGTGTGTTAGGATATATTGTGTGTTAGGGTATATTGTGTGTTAGGGTATATTGTGTGGTATATTGTGTGTTAGGGTATATTGTGTGTTAATTATATTGTGTGTTGATTATATTGTGTGTTAGGGTATATTGTGTGTTAGGGTATATTGTGTGTTAGGATATAATGTGAGGTATATTGTGTGTTAGGGTATATTGTGTGTTAGGGTATATTGTGAGGTATTGTTATTTTTTGAAAAACTTAATTTGGAACTCAACCGCAGGTGAAAGTATAAATTTGATACTGTCACTTGATACTGAAAGTTTAATTTAATGAAATATGGTATTTTAACTTTACCAATCTTCTGCACGAATATAAATTGTATATAATAATGCATTAGTAAATTTAGATCCTGCTTGGAATTGCTTTAACAGAGATAGCATTCAGTAGAAATAAATAAACAATTTGACTCCTTAATTAGGGAAATATAATAAAGTCCATTGGACATCAAATCAGGAATTGGAAGGACGGGTTATTCCTGTTTTAGGAATGTAGCATAGTCTTTTGGTTGCTAGAGTAAAGGTTGAAAATAAAGTAGATCCTGATTTGGATATTGGTTATAGTCCTTTTAGTAGACGTGCAATTTGATGCTTCCAAATTGCTGAAGTGCCGAAGTGCTTCGGATTTCTTAAAGGACCACTCTAGGCACCCAGACCACTTCAGCTTAATGAAGTGGTCTGGGTGCCAGGTCCTTCTAGGGTTAACCCATTTTTTTTATAAACATAGCAGTTTCAGAGAAACTGCTATGTTTATGAATGGGTTAAGCCTTCCCCCTAATCCTCTAGTGGCTGTCTCATTGACAGCCACTAGAGGCGCTTGCGTGCTTCTCACTGTGATTTTCACAGTGAGAGCACGCCAGCGTCCATAGGAAAGCACTGTAAATGCTTTCCTATGCGACCGGCTGAATGCGCGCGCAGCTCTTGCCGCGCGTGCGCATTCAGCCAGGAAGAGAAGAGGAGGATGGGAGGAGGAGAGATCTCCGCCCAGCGGTGGAAAAAGGTAAGTTTTACCCCTTTCCAGAGCCGGGCGGGAGGGGGTCCCTGAGGGTGGGGGCACCCTCAGGGCACTATAGTGCCAGGAAAACGAGTATGTTTTCCTGGCACTATAGTGGTCCTTTAAAAGTGGCAAAACAGGAGAGGGAGGGAAACTTAAGGGAATGATGACAGGCATCTAACCCTAACCCAAACCTTATCCCTACTAGGTGTAGGGTTAGGAGTAGGGTTAGGGGTAGGGGAAGGGTTAGGAGTAGGGTTGGGGTTAGAGTTAGTGGTAGGGTTAAGGTTAGCGGTAGGGTTAGGATTAGGGTTGGGGTTAGGTTAGGGGTAGGGGAAGGGTTAGGAGTAGGGTTGAGGTTAGAGTTAGTGGTAGGGTTAAGGTTAGCGGTAGGGTTAGGGTTAGGTAATTGCCGAAGTGCCGAAGTCCTGAATTTTGGAAGTGCCAAACCGAACCGAATTGCCGAAGTCCTGAATTTCGGAGGTGTCGAACCGAACCGAATTGCCGAATTCCTGAATTGCCGAATCAAACCAAATCTTTTGCCCATGCACATCCCTACCTTTTAGACTCCGATAATAATAAATGAAGCAATCTAGGAAGTAGCAATCAGCTGTAATGGAACTTTCAATAAAGCCAACATGTGAAAATAGGATCCCAGAGGGCAGACATTAGTATCCCCTTTTCCTTCCAAGTAAACATAAGGCTTGAACCAATTATTAATCCCAGTAACTGGAGAACTTATCTTGCTTTCTTTGGATGGTGAGCATGGAAGTCTTTTCCAGAATAGTGTTAATTATGTTTCCCTGTAATATATGGAGGAATGGAGGAATTCGTGGTGAAGTCTGTTCCTATTCTGGGAGTGGAGACGTCAGCAGTCAGGATCAAGCAAGAGAGGTTCGGTACACAGGTAATCAAATAGCAGGACTCCGTCTGTAATCCGCAACAATGTAGCAAGTATCAAAGTGGCAAATTGGTTGAGCACCTGAGATCAGCTGCAGGGTGTTAGGGTATATTGTGTGTTAGGGTATATTGTGTGTTAGGATACATTGTGATGTATATTGTGTGTTAGGGTATATTGTGAGGTGTATTGTGTGTTAGGGTATATTGTGAGGTGTATTGTGTGTTAGGGTATATTGTGAGGTATATTGTGTGTTAGGGTATATTGTGAGGTGTATTGTGTGTTAGGGTATATTGTGTGTTAGGGTATATTGTGTGTTAGGGTATATTGTGAGGTGTATTGTGTGTTAGGGTATAGTGTGTGTTAGGGTATATTGTGTGTTAGGGTATATTGTGAGGTGTATTGTGTGTTAGGGTATAGTGTGTGTTAGGATAAATTGTGAGGTTTGTTTTATGTGGTTGAGCACCTGAGATCAGCTGCAGGGTGTTAGGGTATATTGTGTGTTAGGGTATATTGTGTGTTAGGGTGTATTGTGTGTTAGGGTATATTGTGTGTTAGGATACATTGTGAGGTGTATTGTGTGTTAGGGTATAATGTGAGGTGTATTGTGTGTTAGGGTATATTGTGTGTTAGGGTGTATTGTGTGTTAGGATACATTGTGAGGTGTATTGTGTGTTAGGGTATATTGTGAGGTGTATTGTGTGTTAGGGTATAATGTGAGGTGTATTGTGTGTTAGGGTATATTGTGAGGTATTTTGTGTGTTAGGATATTTTGTGAGGTGTATTGTGTGTTAGGGTATATTGTGTGTTAATATAAATTGTGAGGTTTGTTTTGTGTGTTAGGGTATATTGTGAGGTATATTGTGTGTTAGGGTATATTGTGAGGTGTATTGTGTGTTTGGGTATAGTGTGTTAGGATAAATTGTGAGGTATATTGTGTGTTAGGATACATTGTGAGGTATATTGTGTGTTAGGGTATATTGTGAGGTGTATTGTGTGTTAGGGTATAGTGTGTGTTAGGATAAATTGTGAGGTTTGTTTTATGTGTTAGGGTATATTGTGAGGTGTATTGTGTGTTAGGGTGTATTGTGTGTTAGGATAAATTGTGAGGTTTGTTTTATGTGTTAGGGTATATTGTGAGGCGTATTGTGTGTTAGGGTATATTGTGAGGTGTATTGTGTGTTAGGGTATATTGTGTGTTAGGATATATTGTGTGTTAATATAAATTGTGAGGTTTGTTTTGTGTGTTAGGGTATATTGTGAGGTATATTGTGTGTAAGGGTATATTGTGAGGTGTCTTGTGTGTTAGGATATATTGTGAGGTGTATTGTGTGTTAGGGACTATTGTGTGTTATTTTGTGTGTTGTATTGTGTGTTAGGGTATATTGTGAGGTATATTGTGTGTTAGGATATATTGTGAGGTGTATTGTGTGTTAGGATATATTGTGTGTTGTATTGTGTGTTAGGGTATATTGTGAGGTATATTGTGTGTTAGGATATATTGTGAGGTGTATTGTGTGTTAGGGTATATTGTGTGTTAGGATAAATTGTGAGGAATGTTGTGTGTTTAGGGTATATTGTGAGGTATATTGTGTGTTAGGATATATTGTGAGGTGTATTGTGTGTTAGGGTATATTGTGTGTTAGGATAAATTGTGAGGTATGTTGTGTGTTAGGGTATATTGTGAGGTATATTGTGTGTTAGGATATATTATGAGGTGTATTGTGTGTTAGGGTATATTGTGAGGTGTATTATGTGTTAGGGTATATTGTGAGGTATATTGTGTGTTAGGATATATTGTGAGGTATATTGTGTGTTAGGGTATATTGTGTGTTAGGATATATTGTGAGGTATGTTGTGTGTTAGGGTATATCGTGCGTTTGGATACATTGTGAGGTGTATTGTGTGTTAGGGTATATTGTGAGGTATATTGTGTGTTACAATATTATAACGGAACCGCTGGCCCCCACGACCGGGTACCTTCCGCTGATGGATGCTCCTAGTGCTTTCCGAGGACTCTAAGCACTCTGTCTGACACCATAACCACTGCAGACCCCACGAACCGCCGCAGTTTGGTTGGGGTCTTGCCGTCTCCACCCACTCTGGACATATTATTAATCAGCACATCCCAAATACAAACATACCCCAAAATCATGCAAATCCTTCCATTAGTTCAAAAGATAGATAGTAGTCCTTTGTGACCAAAGGAAGCATGGCTTTTCTGCCCAAAACCAGTTCCACAGAGTCTTCTATCCTGGAGATAATTGGGAAGTAATCCAATTATCTCCAAGGACAGAGGCAAAACTCCATTGAACACATGGCAGCAAAAGACAATAAAATACATAAAAATATATAACTGTGCAGCCATTGCATAAAACAGGTACATTCAATATATACCCAGATAGCTCAGATAGCTCAGATTTGAGCGCACATTATTACTGAATGGCGTTCAGATCACACACATACAGTTCAATTGCCATGGAGCCAAAGTCTTTCCCATAGTCTTTCATTATACGAATGGGCTCCATGGCATAGCTATCTGGGGTATCACCGCTCAAACAGGGTCAGCACCGAATGACCCGGCTTTCGTGTCTTTGCAGGGGAAAATGAAGCGTTTCAACATGGGGCCATAGTCATGAGGCAGGAGGCTGGCACTCAGGCTCCTCAAACAGCCAGGGGCAAAGGGCAGCTTGTCACCTAAAAATCCAGTGACAAAAGGCATTTCGTGACAGATATATTGTGAGGTGTATTGTGTGTTAGGATAAGTTGTGAGGTATATTGTGTGTTAGGAGCCCACTCGTAGAGAGGCCATACTAGATTTAGTGTTAACAAATGGAGATTTGGTATCAGATATTTCAGTAGGTGAAAGTTTAGGATCCAGTGACCATCAGTCAGTGTGGTTTAATATAAGAACAGTGACTGAGTCACACCACACAAAAACAAGTTTTAGATTTTAGAAAAAAATTTCAGTGTATAAAATGCCTCCATGTACAAGACGGCCCTTATTTTTTGAGCCCAGAATTAAGAATTACATATTTTGAACCTCTATAGCACTGAAGTCCCCACCGGCCCCCTCGCATTCCAGTAGGCCGGTCCCCAAGGTCCTGCTATTGGCGGCAATGCTCTCTACCTGGGGTACTCTATGGGGAGGGATGTCTGGCCAAGTCCTCACCCTTTGGCGTCTATCTGTTGTCCGAAACCGTGAGGTCTTGGCGTGGTCCAGAGTGATGTGAAAAAGCATGCGTCACGCAAGTTTTCCCAAACACACGCACACAGTCTATCAAATTCCCGGAGAAGCGCCTCCTCTGCTTCTAGTATGTCAGTAGGTCGGAGAGGTGTACAACACAGCCTATGGCTGCCGTAACCTGGCAGTAGCCAACTCAACAGTCAGCTGAGTGTTCTGTTAGCGAGTAGCCAAGTTTTTTGCCAAAATTGCGCTTAGTAAGTACCGTATGTATTTGGCCTAACAGTTAGATTTTTGAAGGATCTCCAGCCAAATACAATTATCTTGGTTTGCTGTCAGGCCCCTAGCACAAGTGTTTGTTTTTTTAACCCCTGCAGTGACATTCCGTGTATAAGACGACCCCCAAATTTAGACTAAGAGAATGTTTAAAAAAAAACGTTTTATACGTGGAAAAATACAGTATTTAAATGTTGCACTACTGTAAGCAACATAAAATTGCATTAGGCTTGTCAGTAAGAGCAAAAAAATTAAGAAACCACTGTGGTACTCCGCAACAGTGACCAAAATAGTAAAAAACTAAAAGTTAGCATTTAGTAATTATATTAAAAAAAACTGAGTGAACAAGACATACAGAGCCAAGGCACACAGAAGAGAAAATAGCACAGTCAGTAAAGAAAAAGGGGATAAAACATGTTTAGATACATAAATGAGAAAAGAAAAGTAAAACAAGGATTAGTTATTATTATTATTATTATTTATTATTGCCATTTATATAGCTCCAACAGATTCCGTAGCGCTTTACAATATTATGAAAGGGGATTTAACTATAAATAGGACAATTACAAATAAACTTACAGGAACGATAGGTTGAAGAGGACCCTGCTCAATCGAGCTTACATTCTATAGAAGGTGGGGTGTAAAACACAGTAGGACAGGAATTTGCAATCAAATAAGGTGGGCTGCCCTTTAGGAGAGGGCAAGAGACGGGTATGTGAGGTAGGGGTTAGTCTTGGAGGCCATAAACTTTCCTAAAGAGATGGGTTTTAAGGCACTTCTTAAAAGATAACCAAATAGAAAAAGTACAGATTCACCCACTTGTGGATAGAACACACTTATAGTGGGTAATAATTAGAAAACTAAATAATTACCCTTGAACTAAATGTATTGCAGATTAGGACTCCTCCAGGTCCTCAACAAATATGAACAAAAATAGGGATAAATCTACAATACAATAATAACAGAAAAAAACATAGCATAATACTGTTGATGGAAAAAGAAAGAGTGGAAATATAGATGATAATTCACACTCACAAACCAAAATTGATTGTAGGCATATCTTATAGAACGATGAATATCTCAGGATAAGTGGAACGTCAGGATGTACATAGAAGGAAATAAAACAGCATAATAGTGCAGAGTATCTTGATAAGAAAATACACTTTAATAATAAGGCACACTTACAATATTGTAGTGGCAAACAGGCATATATGAAACCACCGGTCTTGGGATCATAGGATGAATCACAGGATCAACAGGATCAAATATAACCAGCAGGTCCAAATAAAATAAAATAAAACAACCTGATAAGATAATAAAAAACTCTAAAACACTATAAATGCTATAACAAAGCCCTACGCGTTTCGTTCAAACGTCCTTGAACTTCCTCAGGGGCAAAAAAGTCCTTCTTTATGCAGGCATAATTGTCCACATAATGTACCTTGCTTTTAAATCCGTCCGGTTTGGCGCGCCGAAAAAATCCTCCAATTGTTCACTTACTTCCGGGTTCGTCTATCTGTAGTACTTCCGGGTGCGACCTGTTGACGCAACCGGAAATGCGGCTCACGTCTCTCTTCCGGATCTCTATCTATGCGTTCCACCTGATATATCAGGTGG
>CAKOES020000067.1:45282-65366 GCA_933207985.1 Pelobates cultripes
AAATAAAGCATCCATACTCCGTCCCCAGTGATCGTGAATACCTTTCCAAAGGTGGATTAACCAGGTACCAAACCTCCAATCAGGGCCGGAGTGGCCCACTGGGATACCAGGACGTTTCTCAGTGGGCCGTGGCACTTGGAGCCGCACAGTTCAGCAGCCCTTCCCACCCAATACACACACTCTCACATTGGGGGCCTGAGGAGCACAGGTCATCCCTAGAAGACAATTTCCTTTATCCACTCGCGAGCAGCAGGTGCTGAAAATTGCTGCTCACGAGTGAGACAATGCTGCTCACGAGTGAGACAATGAGCAGACAGCTGGCAGGAGCCTGGAGTAAGTGTAGGGAGGATGCCAGTCCCAGCCTCTGCCTGAAAGCCTTCAAACATCGGAAGCATGTGACCTGGCAATCAGGCAGAGCAGGGCAGCCCACATGGGTCTTCTGAAGTTTTGCTTCCTGTGGTAAAGTGCTGTCAGGCAGGGAGGCCTGTGAGAGAGCTGGAGACTGTAGCCCCATGTAGCCAGCTTAGCGGAAAAGGGCCTTGACAGGAGTTAGGAGGCGGGCATAGGAGGGACCAGTAGGTCTGTGGGATTATGGGATGGGGGCTGGCTATTTAATAGGCAGCCATTTTAAAATTGTGCACATTAATTTCTGCCTAGCGGTGTTTGTGGTTGCCTCTGGTACTCACTGACCTGCTAGGTAGGGTTTTCTTTTTGTCTCCTCTGCAGGGCCATGGAAGAGGTTGAGCGGCTCCTGGATGGGATTCGGGCGGCGGCGCAGCAACAGGGCCCAGGCTGGGCGAAGATGCACCTGGGGCCCCTTCTGGCGACGGCTGATGGCGGCGGCGGTCGCCCGGCGCGGGCTAGGAGACCTCCAAGGCGGTTGAGTCCGGGCGCGGGGCCCGTGACTCCCTCCACCAGCGGTACTGCGGCCGTGGGAGAAGGCCGCGACAGGCCGGGAAGCCGCGCGGTCGAGGTACCACCTCCCGGCGGCCGGCCTGGGCCTCGGCAGGCGGGCTCGCGGCAGGCTGCGGCCCTGGCAGCAGACGGCGCGCCCCCTGGACCGGTCGGGGCGGCGCCGGGACCGGAGGAGGCGCAGGCGGTGAGGCGGCCCTGCCGGGAGTCGGGCAGGCGGGCCGGGCGGGCTCTTCCAACGGCGGGAGCGGCTGACGGAGGAGAGCGGGCCGGAAAGGCACGGACCGGGCCCAGGGCAGAAAAGGCAAGTGCAGGGGGCCCCCTTGGTGGTGGCTAGGGGTGGGAGTAGTAGTGGGGCTCAGGTGTCTGGGGGGGGCCCTTCTGGAGGGATTCAGAGTTGCTCTCAGGGCCACAGAGTGGGGGTGGGGAAATGCGGTGAGGGGTTGTTGGGGCATCGGGGTCCCTTTGGAGGCCTGGAGGCCGGGGCTATCGGGTAAGGGAGGTAGGTGGAGGGGTGTTGAGGGGGCCGGGCCTACTGGCGTTGATACAGGGCCCAAAAATGGGTCACAAAGCATGGGGTGGCCTGGGCCAGCGGCCTCAGGAGGCCGGGTCTAGTGGGTCAGGGGGTGGTGGGCCTGGTGACAGCTCCGGGTCGGGCTCAGGCAGCGTTGGTTCGTCACCTGTGAGGGACGCGAAGTCCCTCAGGGCGCGGGGGAGAAAGGGGGCCCGGCGCAGGCGCTCTCCCTCGGGAAGTTCAGTAGAGTCTAGGTCAGGGTCCTTGGGGCGGGGACGACAGGGGAGGGTGAGGAGGGTTGATGGTAGGAGTCGGAGTCCTCGGGGCGGGGGGGAGCAGGCTCACAGGGGTCAGCGGGTGAGTGGCGCAAGACGGGAGGCCTTGGTGGCAGGCAGGCGCTCCCTGGGTCGGGACGGGAGGGGAGCCGGTGAGCACTACCCCCTGCCCAGGATGTCTTCTCCTCATTCTAGGTCTCCGAGCCGTTCATCGTCTACGTTTTCGAGGCACCAGGCGGGCTCCCTGGTTGGCGGGACGTCGGCGGATGTTGCGCATCCAGGTCAAGCAGCGGTTGACAACGCAGCCCCGGGTACGGACGGATCGAGGGGCTTGGCCGGTGAGTCCACTGGCCCTCTAGGGTCTAATACACTAGTTCACACACTTCAGTCACTGCTCCACTCATTGGGGGCGGGGGGTGGCACTTCGGGCGACGTAGGTCAGGTTTGGACGCGAGGGACCGGCGAGGCGGGGCATGGTAGCGGGGCTCCTGTGGTGACCGCGCCCAGCGGGGGGGCGGGTGTGGAGGCCAGTCCGGGTGAGGTGGGACGCGAGCGGGCGGAATTGTCGGGGGGAGTGTCAGACGCAGCTAGGCAACATGCGTACGTGTCATTCGCGGGCCCGCTGGGACGTGCACCTCAAGCAGGAGGCGAAAGAAAAAATTTGGAAGGGGGAGTTCTGTGAGATATTCTCCCTTCTTCCTCTGGAGGACTTCATTGACCTCAAGGAGGAGGACAAGAAGGACGAAAAGAAGGAAGAGGAAAAGCGGAAGCGGTATCGGAAGATACCGAAGTCCTTCGGGAACTAGTTGAGGGCGTTCTGCGTCCTGGCCAGTGTGATAGGGGAGAAATCGCCGAGTTCTTGCTCTTCCCTATTCTGTTATTTGGACGGGATCTGGGAAGCGTACCGCACCTACGGCGGGCTGGCATGGTGGCGGTACGACGAGCAGTTCCGGCAGCGCTTAGCAGCCAATCCGGGGATGAGGTGGGACCAAATGGACCTGCCCCTTTGGATGAAGCTGATGATGGCGCAGAAGGCACAGCCCTTTCAGCACGCGGCTGGCGCAAAGGGACAGTCCGCCTCGTCGGCCGCCTTGCAGAAGGGCTTATGCTGGTCGTTCAGTGAGGGTCAGTGCAAGTGGGGGACAGCCTGCCACTTCAAGCATGAATGCGCGGGCTGTGGTGGGACTCACGGGCTCCAGAGATGCTATAAGAAAGCTAAGTCGGGTGGAGCCGGAGCTCCACCCGCGGCTGGGGGCAGTGGGACAGCTTCTGCCCCGGGGCCTAACCCCGGTGAGGCTCGACGCGATGGAACCCTGGCTAAGCCGCTACGGTAAACAGGGGGACGCAGAGCTGCTTAGGTCGGGGTTTGGACAAGGGTTCTTCATCCCCTTCCAGGCGAGGGGGGGTTCGGTTTGTACGCGTAATCTGAAATCGGTGGGAATTTCCGGATGTCGTCCGGGAAAAGCTCAGTAAGGAGGTGCGGTTGGGCAGGATGGCGGGTCCATTCTCAGCCCCGCCGCTTGAGGGCCTTAGGGTGTCACCACTAGGGGTGGTTCCCAAGAAGGAGAGCGGGAAGTTTCGGCTCATTCATCACCTGTCCTATCCTAAGGGTGCGTCGGTGAATGACGATATCGATGGGAACTTGTGCTCGGTCTCTTATGCATCATTCGACCAGGCGGTCGAGCTGGTTAAGAGGGCCGGGCGTGGGGCTTTGCTGGCCAAGGTGGATATTGAAGCTGCTTTTCGCTTGCTTCCGGTTCATCCGGCTTGTCACCATCTACTGGGGTGCTTCTTCGAGGGAGGTTACTTCGTCGACTTATGTCTCCCGATTGGCTGCTCCATTTCGTGCTCCTATTTTGAGAAGTTCAGTACCTTTCTCGAATGGGTGGTGCGGGTGGAGTCAGGGAGCGAAGCGGTGGTGCATTATTTGGATGACTTCCTCTGCGTGGGGCCGGCGGGTTCTCCCGCCTGCCTGCACCTGTTGCGGACGGTTGAGTGGGTGGCGGGCCACTTTGGGGTGCCATTGGCGGCGGACAAGACTGAGGGCCCGACCGAGTGCCTCAGCTTTCTGGGTTTGGAGATAGATTCGGTGCTTGGGGAATGCCGGCTGCCCCTGGCTAAGTTGGGCGGACTGCGCAGTGCGGTGACCGCGGTGCAGCGGGCACGTAAGGTGACCCTGAGGCAGCTACAATCGTTGATCGGGATGCTCAATTTTGCCTGTAAGGTGATACCTATGGGTAGGGTGTTCAGCCGCAGCCTGTCGGCAGCCACCGCGGGGGTCGGTTCTCCACATCATTTCGTTCGGGTCTCTTCCTCGATGAGGGCTGACCTGGACGTCTGGAAGGTCTTTTTGCAAGACTTTAACGGGACGGTGTTCTTCCGTCAGGAGAGTGTGTCCACGGCCAAATTGGAGCTGTTCACCGACTCATCGGGTAGCGTGGGTTTCGGGGCCTACTTCGGGGGGAGATGGTGTGCTCAGAGGTGGCCGGAGGCGTGGGGGCGAAGCCCCCTCATACGGAACTTGGCTTTTCTGGAGCTGTTCCCGTTGGTGGTGGCATTGGCCCTGTGGGGGGACCTGCTTCGCGACCGCAAAGTGGTCTTTTTCTCTGACAATATGTCAGTGGTACACGCCGTCAATAACCAGTCGGCAGCATCCAAACCAGTGGTGAAGCTATTGCGGCGATTTGTTTTGCTGTGCATGTCCCTTAATGTAGTTTTTCGCGCGTGTCACGTGCCTGGGTATTTGAACGAAGTGGCTGATGCTCTGTCTCGCTTTCAGTGGTCCCGGTTTTGGGCGGTGGCTCCGGAGGCTCAGGAGACAGGGCAGGCGTGCCCGGACGAGATGTGGCAGCTCGGAGCATCATGCTTGGAGGACTCGTAAGGGCTTCGCTGGCACCAACCACCTGGACCGCATACAGTAAGGTTTGGGGTGCCTGGGAACGTTCCTGGGAAGGGCTGGGCCAGGGGCTGCAGGTGGAAGCGTCGCATGACGCCTTCCTGTGGTTTACTTTTCATTTGCTGGCAAAAGGTGTGTCCCCCGCAATGGTTGATAGGACCATGGCGGCGATGGCCTTTTGGTTTAAATTCCACGGGTGGGAGGACCTCACGAAGGCGTTTGTTATTCGGCAAGCTCTCAAAGGGTATCGGAGGGGCCGGAGGGCGCCGGATGCTAGGCGCCCGGTCTCGGTTCAGGTACTTGGGAACTTACTCCGGGTGCTGCCCGGAATCTGCTTCGACGGGTTTGAGGTAGCCCTGTTCAGGGCAGCTTTTCTCTTGGCCTTCTTTGGGGCATTCCGGATAGGGGAATTGGTGAGCGCTACTCGGTCAGGGTCGGGAGGTCTGCAGGTATCCTGTGTTCGCATGCTCGCTGGGAACTTGGTAGTATACCTGGCTACGTCCAAAACGGACGTCATGGGTAAGGGCCGGGACGTGACGTTGGGTCCCCTGCCCGGGTCTTCACTGTGCCCGGTTGCGGCAGTGGCTCGGTTCTTGGAGCTGAGACCGGCAGTTGGGGGGTCTTTATTGGTTCATGCCGATGGCTCCTCGCTCTCTCGTTTTCAATTTTCTAAGGTGTTCCGATCGGGCCTGGGGGCGTTGGGGTTGAGTGCTGCTGCCTATGGGACTCATTCCTTTCGCATAGGGGCGGCCACCGAGGCCGCGCGCCTGGGCATGGGGGACGAGTTAGTCAAGAGGATCGGGAGATGGGAATCCTCTCGGTTCCGCACGTATGTGCGCTTGGGTTTGTTGGATCAGTGATGCGGGCTGTATTGGACGGGGGGTGGGCCCCGGTCTGGGTGTAGGTGTTTTACGCTGTTTTCCTTCTTCCCCAGGTTATGTCGCGTGGATCGTGGGCCATTCCTTCATCGTCTGGGCCGGTCGGAGAGCTGCAGCTCGAGCCAACAGGCCAACAGCTGGGCTTCCCAAAAGACCTCCTAACAGTGCGATGGCTGGGTTTTAAGGGATTTGGCTGGGGCGACGTGTGCGGAGTGATAATTTGGATGGTAGCAGGCGGGGCGAGGCCGGATATGCTAGTTCTACACGCAGGGGGCAATGATCTGGGCCTCATTCCGCAGCGTAGGTTGGTTAAATGGATGAAGCAGGACCTGAACAGGTTGTTCGATCTGCTTCCTGGGGTGATGCTGGTGTGGTCTGAGATCGTTCCGAGGCGTCGGTGGCGACACGCGAGGGATCCGATAGCCATCGACAGATGCAGGGGAAAGGTTAACAGCTTGATGGCAAGCTTCGTGAGGAAATTGGGGGGCGTGGTAGTGAGGCACGTAGAATTGGAAGGCGGGCTGCCAGGTTATTACCACACGGACGGCGTCCATCTCTCAGCGGTGGGTCTAGATTTGCTGAACTTGGGCTTGCAGGAGGGGATGCAGAGGGCTCTCTTTCTTCGGGGTGGCGGAGCTCGATCGGCTTGAGGGGTCAAGGTCCGAGCTTGTGGCGGGATAGAGAGCTAGGGAAGGCAAAAAATAGGCTCCCCATGAGGAACGTGAGGAACATGAAGAATTGTGGTCACTGGTGGATGGTGGGTTTCGAGTCCTGGAGGTGGCTCAGAACCTGGTGGGGTAGGGGTATCTGGGTATACCCCTACCGTGGTTACTTATGGTTGGCACTTAAGTCAGTTCATGTTGGACTGAGGTTAAAGCGTTATTTATATATATTCATGTGTTTCTTATGTTGGGTCATTACCCTGATATTTAATGAAGGTATAGATGCGAGGGCGGAGTATGGGGGCAATGACCCATGTTTTATATATATGTTAATTATTAGTATCGTTACTATGTTTGTTAATAAAGCTGTGGACTAATTTTCCCATATCCCTGTGTCAGCGTGTTATTGGGGATAGGTATGTGGGGTGGTTGTTGTCAAGGTTCCGACTGCCCATATGGCGACTATACACCAGTCAAGGGGTAAACTTTATTGTCAACATAAATAACAATGCCTCCTCCTCTCTTTGCTCTGTCATTTCTAAAACCTGAATAACCCTGTATTGCAATGGTGGTGTCTTGTATTTTAGCTGTTAACCATGATTCTGAGAGCACAATGATTTTTGGTTTGTAATGGGAACACCAGGCTTGCAGTGCATCCAGTTTTGGGAGTAAACTACGGATGTTGCAGTGCACAAAAGAGAGGCCTTTTTTAGTGGGAAGATTAGGACTAGAATTAGCTGGGGGACCAGGGTTAGACTCCACATCATTTGCAAGGGCAAGTAACATAAGGAGTAGGAATTTGGACATCATCTTTGTTTGGCCATATAGTGAATGGGATAATTTATAATTTTGTGAGTTTGGGTATAGCAGTGAGTATTCAATGCTATGGAGAGAGCCTAACGCACTAGTGGCTGGGGATCTACCTTTGACTTTGAACATCATAATAAATATTTGTTTTTAACCCCCAGGCAGACATTAGGAATTATTATCTTGGGTTTATTTTTGGATTAGTTATTTAAAACAATTAGGGTGTTTTCAACTGAATTATCACTGTAAGAGAATATATATATGCAAACTGTATAATGCATAACCTTTAACCCCTTAAGGACACGTGACATGTCATGATTCCCTTTTATTCCAGAAGTTTGGTCCTTAAGGGGTTAAAGGATATAAAAACCCAAGCCATTTGCTGTGCCCATTTACCTTATAAGGTTGTACTTAGCAGTGATGTCATTATGGCTCTTACATCATAATAATAAGCTGAGGGAATGTAACAATTGCTTGCACTCTCTGAAGCCAGTCAGTGTTTAGCTGGGAGGACATCATAAACAGGAACTCATCAGGTGTTACATCTAATCAGAACAAACTGAAACCTTTAGGATAATACTGGACAATGCTAACATATTAATGTCTTTGGTTTCCTAGAATGAAGTCTGTTAAGCAGTATTACTGCCGCATGGACCTAAACAGGATCAGAGGAGGATGGTGATGTATAAAGGGATGGGGTGATGGTAAATGATTCATACGAGATCAATGTAATACAGATCCAGAGACTGATTTGTAGCCGATCGCCTTAATATGGGGTCAGGAAGGAATTTTTTACTTGGACATTTTACTAATGGAATGTCCACTTTTTTTTCGCCTTCCTCTGGATCACTAATTCACTAACCTTTAAATTGTAGCAAACTAAAATCTTAGAGTTATTCATTAAACACCGAATTTTGTCCAGATGGTTTTCATATTTTTGTAACCACTGTAAATTATTAATAATTTAAAAATCGCTTTAAATGTTAAATTGTTTGATAGATAGCTTGGTAAGCATTTATCAAAGATAAATAACCTAAATAAAATTAGATTTAGTTACTTTAATAATACAATAATACAAGGAGAATAGGTGTCCGGCTTTTACGAGTCTGGGCCTGAACCTTATATATTCCAGCTCTCTGGCAGCATTTGCTCCAGTTGAAATACAGGCAAAATTCTAGTTCATTTGGAGCCAGAATTGCAAAATTCAGACAATATCAAATCTTACAAAGAATGCCCTTATTTTGCTTTCTGAATGGCCCCGTACACAACCATATTGCTTTGCCCCATTTTGTATGTGACCACAGGGATTTAAATGAATAATCAAATTTAGCAAAAACAGTTGTGACTAGTTATTTTTCCTACATTTTGCCATCAGATTTTATTGTGCTACAGTTCAGTCTTTGGCAAAT
Source organism: Pelobates cultripes (assembly GCA_933207985.1). Lineage (NCBI taxonomy): Eukaryota > Metazoa > Chordata > Amphibia > Anura > Pelobatidae > Pelobates > Pelobates cultripes. The sequence goes on from CAKOES020000067.1 coordinate 53,636, forward strand.
AAACCTGTTCATCAAGGTGTGTGTTTTTTTTTTTTTTTCTCCATTATAAATAAATAGAGAAAAATAAAATATTTTGCCTCTGTCGCATTCTTTCATTGCTAAACTCCAGCGCTCATTCACATTTACTACATATTAAAAGGTGCTAGGAGTGGTTATGGTGTTACGAGTTCCGCAGCTCCAACCTAATATAAGTAGTCAAACCATTAATCAGCTGATGCTCTCAGCCAACGAGCTGGCCCTGCACCGTTTGGCTTAGCTCAGGGGAGGTAACGGGACTTTCAGCTGTTGAATAAAAAGTGGAGCCAGCAGACCCAGGTAAGACGTCAAACCAATTTCATACAGTTTAACTACTTACCATGGGAGGGGTCTCTAGGGCTTCATGGCACCATAAATACTGCAACACGCTGTAGTAGTTATAGTGTTTCTTAAAGGGTTAATTTAAACCTATTAAAAATAGAGTTAGTTAGAAGTAACCCTTTACATTAGTCGCCGGTAGTCACAAATGGGACTGTCCTTCATTTAAATGCTAGGGCAAATAGGAAAACATAGTCTTTTTTACAATATTAAAAGTAATGGTCTGAATATGATGCGCAGGATAGGAGCAGCACAGAAAGCAAATGGCGTCACGGGCTTGTTGGTACAAGGAGACAAATTTAAAAATAAACAATGCCATAATGCAGTGCCTGCCTCAATTCCTATTTCCAACAGTGACGCTTCTCGTCTCACTAATAACTCCAGGTGATCAATATCCCAACTAATGACTAGTTATACCCTTCTGGTCATTCCATTGGTTGATAGAACTGGAACACACTCACAAACCCAAGTCTCATATTTGTGGATTATACTTGACATAACTTGGGTCGTTACTCAGACACCCGGCGTTTGTTTCACTTTGCTGGGAATAAATCCAAAGCATTGTAAACCCCTAGAGTCAAATGGCTCTATAGCCTGTCTCTTCCTCCCTCTTCGTCTACTTTTATTCACATTGTGGTACTTTACCTTGATGCTTTACCATGCACTAGACATATTTTTTGAGAGACACATATTTAAAAAAAAAAAATTGTTATATTTATGGATTTCTACACAATCGTTTCAAGATTAGTCTGGGAAGAGTGCCAAAGAGCAATACCTTCTACCAAAGCAGCACTGGCAGATATAAAAATATATATAGTTAGATGGTAGACTAGCGAGGCATCATACTGATTCGCAGGAGGCTCTGTTCCTACTTTTGCCTCCAATAACTTTATTTGGAGGCTTCTGAATGGAATCTTACTGCACAACCAATGTAACAATAGATAGTATTATATTAATTACTCAAGGATTTTAATATTTTTAGTGGTTGTGGGTTCCTTCATGTTTCTATGTAGTGATAAGCATGCATAAGATTTGGTAGTTCTGGTATTTTATTTATTACAGATTTTTTTTTTTTTTAGGGAACTGAGGGTACTGGGTATATTGAATATATTAAACAAACACAGACAATACATGAGAACTCTAAGGACGGACAAAGACTTAGAGAAATTCAACAGCTTGCCTTTCGGCAAATTTGTGCTAAGGTTTCAAAATAGTCATTGCTTACTAGTTCCATTACAGTGTGAATCTTTACCATTTGATTCCCGCCCAAAAGGGGCAAGATCCGAAATGCCAGCAAGTTCTCTTGATCGTTTCGGCCTTCTTTGGGCCTTTTCAGTGAGGTGTTGCTGATAACCTTTAGGCTCAGTGAACACATGGTCCATGTCTGGATTACCCTTTTAACTTAGGAAGACCCGAAGTAAATGCATGGAAGCAAAAAAACAGAGAATATGAGATCTCTGAAAATGTACAAAAGTTTAGATAAAAACAATAGTTTGCCCTTCGGTAAATCCCCGAAAAGAGATCAAAATGTTTTTTGCTCACTTGTGCAATTACAGAGAACCTATATAATTTGCATATCGGATTGATCCTACCCATAAGGACAGTCCAGAACCGAAATGGTTAAGTGCCACAAAAAGGGGTAAGAGACACAGAGGGGTAAAATACATAGGGAGAGCGATAAGAGTCACAAAGAGGTAAGAGAGACAGTGGGATAAGTGCCAGTAGAAGATGATTTGAGACGCAGAAGTATAAAAGAAACAAACAGAAAAATTGGATTTTAGACCATAAGTACGTAGAAGGGAAATAATATCACATAGAGGACAGGGGACAGAAAGATGGATATGAGTAAGAAACATATAGCAAACAACTATTAGAGGAACATAGGTTTGTCCAGTGACATAGGGTCACTGGACAAATGGAAATAATATAAATGTAAAAATAATAATAGTAATAATGATGATGAATTACAAAGGGCCACTAGACATGCAGACAGAGATAATAAAAATGTAATAACAATAATATTAACGTCTGCATTAACATTACAAAATTAATCACAAACAATGTACAAACAATAGATTATACTGTTGGCCTGTTACCTTGATGTGGTTAGCAGGTCACCAATATATATGCTTCAAATATTTGTGGGTAGAATTTTCTGTTCACCCTTGTTAGAAGTGTTTTTTTGTTGTTTTTTGTATTCTCTATTGACAGAATGAAACATGATACACATGTATTGTTTCTAACCACAAATCTGATTATGGGAACAGGCTGATTCACACAAAGATCACTGGATTTATTTAAAGGGCAACTGTTACTTTTCAGGTTTTTAATATTTGTCTATTCATTCCTTTATTTAAAAATACGTACACCTTTTTAAACTGCACTTTGTATCTCCATCTTTGCTCTTTTTCAGTCATTACTATAAGCTCTGTCCTTTGCAGTTAGCAGTAAGCGTAGAGAGCATACAAAGAAGAGGAGAAATTATACAATGTTGCTATTTCTCCTCTTCATTTGCAATATTTGCTCTGGCCTCTTCTGAACTCTATTATAAAGTAATTTAATAAATATTTAAAATAAAAGAAAATGAAGCATTTCATGATAAAAGTCAAGAAAGGGTACAAGGAAGCAGCGCCCTCTGGGTGTCCTACAAACTCGTATGGTGGTGGGTCAATGTGGAAAATATGAAGACAGAATATAGTGTAGCATATTCTATAGGTGCTGAGGTAAAATAGGAGAAATGCCACTTCCAATTTTCTAGAGCATACGTTCAGCTCTAGATATATGCGCCTGGGCGGTATGATCCCCGCCTGTGGATATGTCGCTTAGATGGTTCCTTGTAGATGGTAGGTCAGGGTCAAGGGCCAGTTGAAGTGTTGAGCGTTCACGAGTATTTCCCTTCAAATTGCAGTGTCACAGATTCACCAATTACATAAAATGAGACTAAAAACAGAAAAATAGTGTTCTCTGTTTTGTTGATGTAAAAGTAAAATAAAAGGAGATAAACTCACATAAGGAGAGGTTTTTGCTCAATCCTGTGTGGCCTAGGTGGTTTCCTCCCCACCAAGGAGGTAAAAAATGTGGCTCCTCCGGATAAAATCTTCACTTTCAAAAAGCCCCTTTGGGTGAAACGCATTAGTGCAAGTCAACAATTCTTAATCGTAGGTCTTCTGAGAGGCATCATTCACATCAGGCAATGCTTCTTGTGAAAAGCAAACCCAGAACTGGTGTGTGTCTTTTATAGGGCAGGGCAGCTGTAACCAACACCTCCAATCTCATCTCATTGATTGGACTCCAGTTGGCTGACATCTTACTCCAATTAGCTCTTGGAGATGTCATTAGTCTAGGGGTTCACATACTTTTTCCACCTCCACTGTGAATGTTTACATGGTGTGTTCAATAAAAACATGGCAACATTTCATTCTTTGTGTGTTATTAGTTTAAGCAGACTGTGATTGTCTATTGTTGTGACTTAGATGATGATCAGACCACATTTTATGACCATTTTGGTCAGACATCCATCTCATTCCAAAGGGTTCACATACTTTTTCTTGCAACTGTAGATCATAGTTCATGAAGTTGTAGGGGATGTCAAATGTTTTATTCAATGGTGTAAAGTCCAGGCAAATGACAGTTCCCCTTTAAGGTGGCATTCTTCACCTAACTAACTTTAGGACCTACACTTGTTATGAAGACAAATACAAGATTATATCTATTAAAAATGTGAGTACTGGTAGCCTCAGAGATCTGTCTTTGAGAGATAAATTCTTTGTATTTTATGAAGAAATCAGAATGATAAAACATCTTACCCGGTTGTTTACTAAAGTGACATTCAAAGTAATTTTCAAACTTAAGGCCACAATAGACAAATTCAAAGCGTAGCTGACGTACAGAATTTTTTTCCAGTTTGGTTATTTTGACCTTAAATAAATACTATAGCAAGGGTGCCTAAAATGTAGATCCCTAGATGTTTTGAAACCACAGCTTCCATGATGCTTTGTCATTCTAAATGAATACAAAGCATTATGGGAGTTGTAGTTCTACATCATCTGGGAATCTACCTGCACCCCTGCACTATAGTATCAGGAATATAAATATGTATTCCTGGCACAATAGTGCTGGTGTGGCTGTATAGTCCCTAGCCCCCTGTTAGAGCAGTGAAAAGGTGAGTTTACTCACCTTTTCTCCCATGCCATCCTGATCTCACTGAGGCTGGCCCCACCCTGCTCTGCCTCCATGGCTGAGATAATCTCAGCCTCTCCTGTGCTTTCCCATAGCAATACATTGGGAGGCTATTGCGCATGCCCTGCAAAACACCACTCTGCACCAATTCACATTTCCTCAAAGAGATGCATTGAATCAATGTATCTCTATGGTTAATGTTAAGCGTCTCCATGCAGAGCATGGAAATGCTAAGCATAGGTGCTACACACTGTGCAGCACCTCTAGTGGCCATCTGAGTGACTAGAGCCACTAGACATGTGATGTAAACATTGCCGTTTCTCTGAAAAGGCAGTGTTTACATTAAAAGCCTGCAGGGACAGGCTTTAAACACCAGAACAACTACATTAAGCTGTAGTGGTTCTGGTGACCGTAGTGCCCCCTTTAAATTTGAAATTCGCTTTGAATTCTAACTGTAGTGAATAACCCTGTTATTTTTTACTAGCATATTTTTCGGGGGGCGGGGGGGGAACAACCATTATAAGAACAAAAATGTAGTATCATTACTAAAATTAAAAATATGCAACATGGACAGACTACAAAAGTAGTAGAATGTCCAATTAAAGTCTGCATTCTAAAGTGATCTGCAAAATATGCAAATGATGTCATTTCTTCAAAATGTGAACAATAATGCAGCTTGAGTAAAGGTACCTGTGAAAATATGTGTACAGCACACACTGTAGCGAAATGTCGAGCTTTCCAAGCCAAGTACGTATGTGTCAAAAACAAAGCCCCTAAGAAGTGGTTTTCTGCTGGCTTTGGCAATTGAAATGATAGAGGCGATGACAGGTCAGCAACGCAGAGTTTGCTCTGCAGTTAGTCCTTGGCCTCTGGATCAGTCCATTTAAAAACAAGTCTCCAGCTTGTTTTATGAAATAAAAAACACAATTGTTGGTCTTCCATAGTTGTATAATCTCAATGTTACCGTGGTTACTAGTGTCAGGAGATGCTCCCCAGTCCAGAGATCTAAGACCAAAGCTGAATATGATTTAATACCATAGGAATGTTTTAATTAATCTGTAAGAAATACCTCTCCCTCTGGTTTTACTTGGAGACGGCTTGGAGGACTAATTAGTGTTAGGTGAGAGCAGCCGGTACAGAGTTTTGAAGTTAGTTTATTAGTGCAGAGGTGGGAGGGTTTGAAAGGTTCCAGGCCAGTTACTAGGATACGGTTCTAACTCTGTCGTTACAGAATTGTAAGTGGAGCCTGGCCATTGCTCGGCACAGCCATTTCTAAATATTAATAATAATTGGAGTTTGGTACACAGTGATACTAATTGCCAGCTATGAGCAGCTTTTCTTAAAATGCTGACCTTCTAGTTTCATTGAAGACTGAAAGTATGCACCTGAATATCCCTTAGTACCTCTCACTGCTATTCTGATTTCAGCAAATACTGGATGCAAAGGCAAACTCGCAGGGTTATCCACCGAAGTCCAAATGTGTCCATACCAAATGGGGCAAAACCATTGGGCTGCATATGGGGCCATTTGGACTGCAAAATTTGGACATTGTTCATGCTATGGGCTTGAATTTAAAAGATTACTGTCCACCCCTGCCCCTATCAGTTGCCATACGATAAAATTCATACTGGAGAGCCATAGTATCCCCCCCAGTGGGTGGGGCCTATAATACTATAACGGGGAGGGCCCCATAGGGTATTTTATTTATTTAATTTGGAACATTTTTAATGTAACGTCTGGCTAGCAAGCACAGGCCGGGGACCAGCGGGCAAAGAGTGCCATCAGTGGACAAATAGTTGAAATGATCAATTCACTTACAAAGAGGAAAAATAATGAACATTTGCTAATGTTCATCCTGCCAGATGCATTCTGTTCTAATTTTGGTTAAAATCAGTGCTTTGTATATAATTTAGATGTAAAAGCAGTGATTTTAATCCAGACACCGAATAGAACTGGGACATTTGCTGCAAATTCGCTTGGCCTGGTGGAATTCCAACCGTATTCCGCTTGGTAAATATGGGCTGTTGACTTACTAATCACATATGATGTAAAAGATGAAATTCAGCTTCCTATTAGGTTATTAAGGTCATTCAATTATTTCCCATTTCATCATGTGACATCATGTTTTTTTGTAAAGGTTTGGTAGAGGAGTTCGAGTGGAAATGCTAAGGATATAGCATGGGCTAAAGATATAAGGTGAAGGAACAGGCTAAGCATGTTGGACACGTAACCTTCTCATCAGCAGAGTGGAAAGCATCCAATTCCCAGGGCAATCCAATCATGTTCTGCTCTAAGGAGTCCCCTGCAGCATATGTTCTTGGCTCTCAGTTATTCCATTTGTGCTTTCATTGTTATCAAATGACTGAAATGCTGAATGCAAACTAAACACTCCATAAAAGCCACAGTCAACATGTTTCAACAAATGACGACAAAGCGGCTGGCATTGTGGGTCACTAATGTGGAAGGGTAATATAAAATCATTGCACGTTTGTAGTCATTTATAAAGCTGGTGTTAACAGAACTGACAATAAGTTTACACAAGAGGCCTCAACCCAGTATTGTGAAGGTGAAGGGCAGGGGCGGACTGGGGCAAAAAATCGGCCTGGGCACTTAAAGACAGAGCAACCCACTAGGACGGGCGGGGCCAGAAAGGGGGTTTGTTTTGTCATCACCATTGACAAGCACGCCCCCTCCTACCCTGCCAAATGAGTATGTTAGTGTGATGCCCCTCCAGAGAATCCAGTGCTCTTGGGTGAAGTAAATGTCCTGTATTTGGGGGGGGTGTTGTGCAATGTAATCATGCACTGCCTTTGCTGGTGACTTGTCTCTGGTGTTCTCAATAGTGGGATACCAGAGAAAAAAAGTGGAACAGGGCTGTCAAAGTGTATTGTGCATGTATGGAGATGCTCCATGTGGTGTTGTATATGTTTGAAGGCTGCATTTGAGATTGTATGTGCATAGGCCAGACTATTTATGTTGTTTTGTGTTTGTAAAGGGGTCTGTTTGTGGCATACTATGTGTGGCTAGTGTTTAGTGTGTGTGTGTGTATATATGTGAGTGTCGGGGGTGCAGTGTGTGTAGTGTGTTTGTGTGAGTGTGGGTGGTGTAGTGTGCATAAAGGGATATAGATTGTGTGTAGAGTGTTATTGCAGGGGCTGTAGTGTGTGTGTATATAAGGGTATAGAGTGTATGTAGTGTGTTTATGTGTTAGTGCATGGGCTGTAGTGTTAGTGTATACAGGTGATACTCGAAAAATTAGAATATCGTGCAAAAGTTCATTTATTTCAGTAATGCAACGTAAAAGGGGAAACTAATATATGAGATAGACCCATTACATGCAAAGCAAGATAGTTCAAGCCATGATTTGTCATAAGTGCAAAGATTATGGCTTACTGAAATAAATTAACTTTTGCACGATATTCTAATTTTTCGAGTATCACCTGTACATGGATATAAAGTGTGTGAAGTGTTTGTGTGTTAGTGCATGGTCTGTAGTGTGTGTATATGTGTTTAGCGTGAGTATTGTATGTTTTTCTGTTAGTGCAGGGGCTGTAGTATGTGTATATGGGTTTAGAGTGTGTGTAGTGTGTTTGTGTGTTAGTACATGGGCTGTGGTGTGTGTACATGGGTTTAGAGTGTATAGTGTGTTTGTGTGTTAGTGCAGGGACTGTGTTGTGTGTATATGGGTTTAGAGTGTGTGTAGTGTGTTAGTACATGGGCTGTGTTGTGTGTATATGGGTTTAGAGTGTGTGTAGTGTGTTAGTGTAGGGGCTGTGATGTGTGTATATGGGTTTAGAGTGTGTATAGTGTGTTTGTGTGTTAGTGCAGGGGCTGTGATGTGTGTATATGGGTTTAGAGTGTGTGCAGTGTGTTAGTGTAGGGGCTGTGATGTGTGTATATGGGGTTAGAGTGTGTATAGTGTGTTTGTGCAGGAGCTGTGATGTGTGTATATGGATTTAGAGTGTGTTTTTGTGTTAGTGCAGGGGCTGTGGTGTGTGTATATGGGTTTAGTGTGTGTATAGTGTGCTTGTGTGTAAGTATGAAAGGGTGTGTGGATATAGTTAGTATACAGTAATTTAATAATAAAAAAAAAACCAATAAAACAAAACCTTTTTCTCCCCCTTTCCCTTATTACCTTGCAGGGGGAGAAGGAGCACGCAGATCCCTGGTGGTTCAGTGAGAGGGAGCATGCCACAAGGTTATATAGTTTGTACCCTACAGGGTACAGACCACATCTCTGCCTCTCGTGAGCGCTGTTTTTTCAGAACGTTGCTGTGAGTTGCCGTTGCTGTGGGTTACTCGTGAGAAGACAGACTGCTTGCCCTGCATGCATGGAGTGTTTCGTTGCCTGTGCACTCTTTCTTCCACTGGCCCGTGAGGGGACAGAACTCCCTCTTAGGGTCGGTGCTGCACTGCATGGGAAATCCCTAGATCTCTCCTGCTGGCCTTGGCCCATGGCCATCGCGGCCCATCGGGCATTTGCCCGGTTTGCCCGTTGGCCAGCCCAGGCCTTGTGAAGGGTATGACCCCAGAGGTTTATTTTCCCGTGAGTTGACAAGGTATTTGCCTTTGGTGGCACTTTCAGCCCCTGTAAATGCCCTGTTAGCCTTGTATCATGGCTACGTATTAGGGAGCACCCAAGACGCTTGCCTGTGTATGCTGCAGGTGGAAGACGAGGGAGCACGGATCTTTGAGCTCTTCTTGCTCTCCTGTGATTCCGGGAGCAGGAATAACACGTCATTCTGGCCCCGGGAAGAAGATTACAGCTTCCTCCAGCCCAGCAGCCAAACCAGGAACAAAGGAGCCCAGCAAGCAACCCAGCCAGGAGTCCAGCAGTCACCCCAGGGACAAGATCCACTCTAGCTCTTCCAAAGGTAAAGAGGCTAGGTGGACTTAAATAAAAATTCAGAAAATAACAATAATATGTGAATGTATAAGAAAAAGTGTGTGAGTGTGTTTGTGTGTGTCAGTGTGTGTTTGTGTCTGTCTGTCAGTGAATGTGTGTGTGTGTCTGCCAGTGAGTGTGTGTCTGTCTGTCAGTAAATGTGTCTGTGTCTGTCAGTGAGTGTACGCCTGTTAGAGTGTGTCTGTTAATATGTATGTCAGTTGGTGTGTGTCTGTCAGTGAGTGCATGTGTCTGTCAGTGAGTTTGTGTTTCGGTCAGTGTGTGACTGTCAGTAAGTGTGTGTCTGTGAGTGAATGTGTAAGTTTAAGTGTATCAAATTAGTGATTATGTGTTTCTGTGAGTGTGTGTCAGTGTGTGCCAAATCAGTAAGTGTGTGTTTGTCAGTGTGTTTCTGTCAGTGAGTGTATTTCAGTGTTTATGTATCTGAGAGTGGGTGCCTGTCAGAGAGTGGGTTTTTCAGTTGTGTCTGTCAGTGAAATTTTGTGTTGGTTAAACAGTGGGTGCCAATGACTGTGTATCTGTCAGAGAGTGTATGTCAGTTCATGTATCAGTGAGGGTTTGTGACTGTCAGTCAAAAAAGTGCGTGCTGATCGTAAACAGGAAGAGGTGTGGCCTTGACAGGAAGGGGTGGGGCAAATTTAGACTTGGGGGTGCTTGAGTTTAGTCATGCCTAAGGAGGCACAAATCCAAAATACACCACTGTATGACCCAACACAGAATTTGAACCTATGCTCTCTTAAAAGCATAGGGATAGCTGTGTATTACCAGACCTTAGAGTTGCTGGGCTTAAAGGACCACTCTAGGCACCCAGACCACTTCAGCTTAATGAAGTGGTCTGGGTGCCAGGTCCAGCTAGGGTTAACCCATTTTTTAATAAACATAGCAGTTTCAGAGAAAAGCCACTGATTTTCACAGTGAGAGCACGCCAGCGTCCATAGGAAAGCATTGCAAATGCTTTCCTATGCGACTGGCTGAATGCGCGCGCAGCGCTTGCCGCGCGTGCGCATTCAGCCTAGGAGGAGGAACAGAGGAGGAGAGATGGAGGAGAGCTCTCCGCCCAGCGCTGGAAAAAGGTAAGTTTAAACCCCTTTCCCCTTTCCAGAGCCGGGCGGGAGTGGGACCCTGAGTGTGGGGGCACCCTCAGGGCACTATAGTGCCAGGAAAACGAGTATGTTTTCCTGGCACTATAGTGGTCCTTTAACTCAATGCCAAAAAAACAGAGTTAAGAAACGAGCCAATATGCAAGAAAGTAATTCCGTGCTGGGTCTAGGAGTACAGGGATTAGGATAGTCAAGCACGCCAGGTTACTTTACCAGAGAACACAATGAGCAAAGAAAGTGCTATTGGGAATCACAAATGAGACGACAGCAGGGCAATGATACAGAACTCTAAGGTTTATATGGGTCTGGCCTGTCCAGTACATGCATGTGCATCATCACTGAAATTAAGCAGGGCTGTATACATCTGAAAATTGACATCTTATTAGAAAAGGGAACAAAATTAAAGTAATGTTCTGCATCACTGTTCTCCCTTGGCTCTGTTTACCTTACCTCTTACTGCAGTCCCATGGAGTTAGCAATGCATGCCTTCTTCCGCGTTGTTCATAGAACAAAATTAGGGATAGGAAGCACATGCGCAGTGAGCACTGTCTATGCATCCAAGCTTCCCAAGCATCACATGACCTAGTTTTCCTCTGTCAATGCAGCAGATATGCCTCAGGTGGCTGTCAGTGTAACTGCCACTGAAAAATGACAATGTTTTACCTTGAAGGGACAGAACCACTGAACCCAGGCTACATTGTTGAGATGAAGGGGCCTGAGTGAATTTAGTGGTCCTTTAATACCCTTAGGGTAAGTATTTATAATGCACATCTGACTGAAGTCCAGTCCAATCCACGAAATGCTACAACCTACCTCATCTTGCTTGCAAATATGTTCTCTTCTGTCGCTTCAGTTTGGAAAGCCAGCCATTGATCCCGAAACTTATTAACATGATTAATTATCCTGTTTTACAAAGCTCTTAAAGCTTTTTAAAGGTATTTATAAATCATTCCACCATCATGTCCATTTAGGAATAATCTAATAAGTACCAAACAGACCTTTTGAAGGTTAAAGTTAGGTTGAGCCCAAAGGCACAGCATTTGGGCTTGAGTTATCGTTACCTGCAGTAATTTTTATATTCAAAACTTTATTGACTTACAAAGGTGTACAAACAGGGCCGGACTGGGGAAAAAAATTAGGCCCGGGCATTTTTCAATCAGAGCGGCCCCCTAAGAAGGGGGCGGGGCCAGAA
>CAKOES020000068.1:0-64904 GCA_933207985.1 Pelobates cultripes
AAAATAAAAAAAAAGCATACCCTTATCCTAACCTAGCTATGCTTTTCCCTATCTTATGAACAGCAGCTACACTTTCCCTCCTCTTACTAAGCATGCAGCTTGAGAATGAATCTAAAATGGATGCTGTCCAGTAGGTGGGAGGGTCTGCTAGGGAGGCTGTGCTGCTAATTGGCTGGAATGTGTCTGCTGACTGTGAGGTACAGGGTCAAAGTTTACACAATGATGACGAATAGGGGGCGGGTCGAACCGCGCATATGTTCGCCCGCCGTGGCGAACGCGAACATGCTATGTTCGCCAGGAACCGTTCGCCGGCGAACCGTTCGGTACATCACTATGTCATACATGTACAACTTAAAGGACCACTATAGTGCCAGGAAAACATACTCGTTTTCCTGGCACTATAGTGCCCTGAGGGTGCCCCCACCCTCAGGAACCCCCGCCCGGCTCTGGAAGGGGAAAGGGGTAAAACTTACCTTTTCCAGCGCTGGGAGGGGAGCTCTCCTCCTCCGATCCTCCTCCGTTCCGCCCGCGCCGCTGAATGCGCACGCGCAGCAAGAGCTGCGCGCGCATTCAGCCGGTCACATAGGAAAGCATTCATAATGCTTTCCTATGGACGCTGGCGTGCTCTCACTGTGTCAATGAGACAGCCGCTAGAGGAAATAGGGGAAGGCTTAACCCATTCATAAACATAGCAGTTTCTCTGAAACTGCTATGTTTATAAAAAAAATGGGTTAACCCTAGAAGGACCTGGCACCCAGACCACTTCATTAAGCTGAAGTGGTCTGGGTGCCTAGAGTGGTCCTTTAAAGCTCTCACTGATCATGAACAAAAGAGAAACACTGAAGAGAACACTTTCATGATTGCTTCTAATTCATATTTTCTTATGAATAAGATGTGCAACTATGTCTCCATAGATGTTTTTCAAGTTGTATACATCCAATAATCCCCTGTGTATTGTGACGAACCGCCTGGCAATCCTGAATGGGTGCCTCCATCACTCGCTGCTTCCTAGTAATTGCGAGCTCCATAAGCACTGCACCGGACACCATCACCAACGTAAACCCCACAAACTGCTGCAGCTTGGTTGGGGTCTTGCTGTCCTCCATCCACCCTGGACCCAAGACCAGGATCCAGCTTCCAGTGGGTAGACCTCTTCTAGTCCAGAGAGCGAAGCAGGATGCTCTTAGAAGAGCAATCGTTGTGATCCAAGGGAGTATAGTGATTATAGCAATCCCCAGAGTGAATATAGCTCTCCAATCTGCCAAACATGAGCCTAGACTTCATGAAGGGTGAAACGAATCTCAGTTTAATCGTAGCCACAACTGGCCTTTTATGACAGTCCCCATGCAAGGGGCAATCCCCCTGGACCTGAGAGTAAAATAGAAATAAATACACAATCACATTAGCTCTCAGGTCCAGGACACTCCCATACAAAATAGGTCAATCCCTTCCTTATGCCTGGGAGTCAAGCACTATACTAAACTCAATTATCTCCAAACACAAAAAAAACACATTTTTACAAACCCCCCAAAATACAAAACCCCCACAAAAGTTACATCCCCTGATATCCCTGATCTGGGTGACCAACATATCCAAAAATCACGCAGATCAGTTCAGGAATTTTCTGGAAGTCTTATTTTTGACCAACCGCGCGCATGGTCCCATGCCCAAAACAGTTCCAGAGAATCAGGGCTTGCGGTCGGTCTAGTTCGGTAGTTTGGAAAACGACCAAACTACGGGACATAGTCAATGTTTTTACAGTGGAGCTTGTTTCCCTCATCTAGATGAACAATTTCACCGAACAGTGCCCTTCTAAATTGTATAGAACCGAACGCAGGCGGTGATGGAAGTCCAGAGGTGTTCGGGAGTTTCTGTGTCCGATTTTAGTTCCATGAGATTCATGCCCAAACACCCTGGTCCCTGGTTAGTGTGGTTGTTCGGTAGTCGAACGGGACAATGTTAGTATAGGAGGGGAATGCAATCTACCGATCAGAATAGCAAAAAGGCACAAACAAAGTCTTTTATGAGCCTTTTTGCATGGCCCATAGTGCTAAGGCAGGAGACTGACAAACAGGCCTCTCCAAAAACAGGTGACGAGGCTCAGTTCGTCACATGTACCATGTAGCATTGTAGCTGAAATCAATGGGAGGCCCAGGATTGGTGATCTCATTCTCAGTCACAGTTTATTTTGTATTTATAAGACCATAGACACCTAGATTTCCAGGTCATTGCAGAAGATTTTCTGCAATAGAGGTACATACAGTGGCCTCACATTTTTAATGCATGCATATTTAATTACAAATAAAGTCCAGTGCCATGAATCTTGAAAATCAAGCCCTGTTAGAATAATATGTTATTTAATTAAATGCCAGTACGATGTAGATATGACAGAAGGTGGAAGCATGTCCAAATAGAATTGGAGGGCGGTGTGTGCCAAAACATGGGAAGATCCATCTGTACAGCTGTAGACATATCTATATTTAAACAAGATAGAACAGAGGAGCAGTGAACACCGATTGAGAAAGCCCTCAAGTAGGGTGAAACGCATCTCGGAACTAAAGGACATTTGTGGGACATTTTTTTTTACTCTATTTTGTTTCCTTTCCATTATTTGTTTGTATTTTAGTCCCTTTTTTAGTCCCTTTTGACCCTTAAGAAACCTGCTCCAAGGAGGGAAGGTGTCTCCCTTATTGACACCCACGCTAACAAACTCAGAGCCGAGTACCTGGGCTCTGAATAAGGTGAGCACCTTTTTAAAGTTACAGTATACTCACCTTTATGTCAGAAGTTACTTCACTATATTATCTTCCATTGTATCATCCTTGTATCTCCTATCTCTGAGGGATTCCACCAACATTTTTAAAGGGGACAACTACCACCAGACGGTACTAAAGCGCAAGTGATTTGAGCCTATCCCATCCTAGGCTCTATACTATGTGAGTTGGCATTTCGTTTGATTATTGCACAACGACTAATTACCATACAGATTTACACTATCACCCTCTTGCATATGTTTTTCTTTTCATTTATGTATATGCTGAATTTAAAGTGATACCATTATAATTCCAGGACTAGACTACCCTTTTCATAGGGTAGGTGTCCATCAATATCACTGCATGCTCCACTCATATAGGTGAACTGCCTTTGGTTTTTCTGCCTTTCTTTTGGTTTTTACAATTTGAGGTGGGTGTGAGGGACCCCCACAAGAGTGTTGTAGCATCTGTACTATTTATTGTTTCAATATCTTTTAATCTTTAAGCGCCTTCAATACACAGTTTTCTTGGTCTTATATCTATACTTGTTATCATGTACATGGTAAGCGACCCTTAGTACACAAAGCCTAGGACCCACTGTAATGCAACTTTGACAACTGAGCTTTCAATGCCTTACTGTGTATAAATAAAGCAGTCCTTAGGTTCTGCCCAGAGATCCAATGCCAGAGGTCCCCTTAATCACAGACTGGCCCTGGCACACCTGGGGAGTACTCATATATAACATTTACAGGGAGACTTCCGTCTAAAGATGTGGATGCGCCAAATTAAACACATTCAGGGTTATACACTAATCTCCAAATTTTTGCAAATCTTTGGGAGGCAATAAAAGCTGGTCTGAGAAAATCGTCCAATTAAGCCATAGTCACAAGCTAAGAGTTTTGTGAATAACCCTGTAAGTATGGGCATGGGAGATTGTGTTTGACAAGTTTGTCTCTTGTCTTTGAACAGGCCAAAAATACTACCTGACACAACAATGTATTTACAATACATAATTTTATTAATAACTTGTGTTTGAATCAATCCACATAAAATAGGAAAGATGGGTGAGGTTTGTACATTTTTACCACTGATAATGCAGAATTTACACCCAACTCTAATTCTAATTGAGTGATTCATCTATCTTGTTTCCTGTATGATAAATGTATCTCCTCTGCCACCCAAGGCTATTTTTTTTAAAAACCACTTTAACAAAATGACTCTTAGATAATCTCTGAAACTCATACAGTGTGTTATTTTATATGACAGATTTAAAAAACTATTGAGATTTTGTAAACATTTTAGATTATTCAGTACAAAGTTCCCTAATTTTAATGTGGACATGCGCAATCAATACTCCATAGGCTATGGCCTTTTTTTGGATTTTTCTAAACAAAAAAAAAAAGGCCCTAATATTAGGAATTTTATATTTACTAAGGATGGAGAAAAAGGATTGGTAAAAGGATTGGTGAAAAACTAAGCTTCATTGGTCCATTTAATGGTCCATTTCCAGATGTTCGGTGTGCTGTAGATGTTATAGTACCCAAAATGTCCAGACACCATAACCACTACGTTTATGGTTCACGAGTGTTATGTTATTTGAAGTGCTCCTTTAATAAAGGCACTGATAGGTTGAACAATTCAGTTATTTGTTCAGGGAAACATTACATTTCATAATCTAGAATATTTAAAACTCTACGGCTACATTTAACTATTTATTGATTTTATTGACTTTTTCCCCCTTGATTACTGTATGTTGTAAAATAATTCCCATTTCTATGCTAATATTTATGTAAACTTCTGAAAAACTGCAAAAAAAATCTATACAATATACAAGTCAATTTGCTTGTTGCCAGAAGAAAAAAATGAAAAATAAAATATTTTCACATGGAAGTCAGATAAAAGATCTGTGATATTTACCATCGAGATCCAAGCATAACTCACAGGTTTTGGAATATGTTTGTCCTAAAAAAGAGTTTGAAGAAAAGATGTCAAACCAAGAACATTCTTTGCTATTTGCAGAAATACAGCTACCATTCACAATAAAATGTTTAGGGTGTTTGAGACTTCTTCATGTAACAAGTAAAGGAATGTCTGGTGCAAGTGTTAGACAGCGCTATAAACTGGAGATGGCCCAGTGACTACACTCCCATTCTCCTCATGTGTATGTGCAGGAGGTAGAGGAAAAAGTTAATCCTGATGAATGGTCGCTACGCCTTCCTCCACTGCAAGGTGAGGTGGGCTGGTGAGTAATATATATCTTGGGAGGGGTCTGGCAAATGGCTCCTACCCCTTCCTCCATTCCTATACCCAAACATCAAATCAGGGAATATCCAGAGGGAGTTGGCTGTGATTTATACCATAGTTTAGGTTTGCTACACACATTCAGCCTAAAGAGTGGGGAGATCATGGCTTCAATGTGATAATTTTGGGACAATATAATAGTGTTATTCTGCATAGACAGGAGGCGGTAATAGCAGTGATGTGGCAACTCTGCGTGCAACTTTGCAGTCACACATACCACAGCTTATTGGAAGTTCATATGATGTCATTAAAAGAGCACTATAGGGTCAGGAACACAAACATGGATTCCTGACCCTATAGGGTTGAAACCACCATCTAGCTCCCCCTGGGCCTCTCATTCCTCCCTAAATATAGTAACATCTTACTTGTATTCAAGTCTGGAGCTGCTTACTTTTTCCCTGTTTCCTTTTGACCTGCCCACTGCCTGCTGACATCATCAAAAGTAGTAGCCTGATCCAATCACAATGCTTCCCCATAGGATTGGCTGAGACTGACAAAGAGACAGATCAGGGGCAGAGCCAGCACAATTCAAACACAGCCCTGGCCAATCAGCATCTCCTCATAGAGATGAAATGAATCAATTAATCTCTATGAGGAAAGTTCAGTGTCTGCATGCAGAGGGAGGAGATACTGAATGTTTAGATGCATTTTAGGCAGCCATGACCCAGGAAGGATCTCTAACAGCTATCTGAGGATAGGCCAGTGAAGTTATCACTAGGCTGTAATGTAAACACTGCATTTTCTTGAAAAGACAGTGTTTACAGCAAAAAGCCTGAAGGTAATGATTCTACTCACCAGAACAAATTCAATAAGCTGTAGTTGTTCTGGTGACTATAGTGTCCCTTTAAGTATTAGGTCACCACACAATTAACCCACAATGTATCTTGTATTTCACTATCCATTGTTATCAGAATTTCATGATCTGCCATTTAGGCTTTGAAATGAACAAGTTTGTAGCGGATGGCACTGGGCTGTCCTGCAAATGTCGGTGAAATAATTGCATTCGTGTGATCTGTTAGTTTCCTATGTGTTTTAAAGCCTTGTATTCTTGTGATTGTTCGGTAGTTTCGTTCCCTTAGTTTATTCGAATGAAACTACCGAACAACCAGACCTCCCCTGTGTGAAGTGTGTCCTCAATTACCCGTTGCAACATTGTTGCGAACGGGTAATTGAACAGTAAGTAGCCGTCCTTTGTTCTCGGGGGTGGCCGCCATTCGACAAACGAACACGTGGCGGCGGCCATTTTAAAACTCCCGAACAGCGGTGTTTTGCCGTCGAGTGTCTGGAACTAAAATCGGACACTCGAGTAGGCGAACACCGCTGAGACCTCCACAGCCCTGGTCCGTTCGGTTCCAAACTACCGAACGGCCCCTCGTTCGGTAGATAGAGAATACCGAACGAGGGGATTCAGGCGAACCCTCCCTAGCCTCTATAGCTAGAGGTTTTCGTGTATTTTATTCCCTTATGCCAGGACCGACCGCAGGGCCCATTCACATGGAACCGAATTCGGCTATCTCAGTTCGTGCGGTCGGTCATTTTATTCCCTCCATACTTTTCCCGAACCCCTGGTCTGATCTGGGTGGTTTTTGGATATGTTGTTCACCCAGATCAGGGCTACCAGGGGATGTAGGATTTAAAGAGGTACCCCTACGTTTAGGGGTACATCCAGAAACGGGGGGAATTGGTGTACTGGATAAGGGGATTATGATGCTGGCTGAGGGGAGGAGATGTGTGGGAGGTTACCAGGACAGGATTGGCTACTGTAATAATTACTGTAATCCCTCCCTTGCATGGGAGCATGCTTTATAAGGAGACTGTGATTAAAGGCTTGTCAGTTCTGCTCCTGAAACTGTGTGTCGTCCAGTTATTGGGATTGCTGTGGGGAGATTGCTGTTATTTTACCTGCTGGAAACTTTGCCTATGGATTTATTATTTACTTGTTCCTGAGCCTCACTTGGATTATAAGCGGAGATAACCTGGGAATATTGCATCTCCGCTACATTGGTTGGCAGCGCTGGGATCCAGACTCACAAGGGAACAAGGACTAATGGAATACGGATGGAGAGTGATTATGCCAAGCTTAAAAGATCCACGCTAAAAGATCTCCTGGAAGCGAAAGGCATTGCAGCCAGCAACAAAAAGAAAGCAATCCTCATTGCAGAAGTGATGGCTGAATACCAGCAGGAGGACAGGGTAATCCCTGAGCAACAGAGTGCAGCAGATGGAGCTGAAAAAGAAGAGTTCCGGAGAGAGGTGCAGTTCAGGCTGTCCTTTTATGGAGAGAATCCAACAACGGATATTATATCCAGGACAATGTCAGAGGTACTGGAGTTTATACTGCGCCAAAGGCCACTACAGCAGCTGGAGAGGAATGCTACCACAACTACCATCACACAGGGTAAGACAAAAATCCCTTACCAAGCTTTTAAAACCTATCTAGAAGCAGAGGAAGATATAGATGCTTTTCTCCAAGACTTTGAAAGGCTGTGTGCCTTGCATAATATTAGCCCAGATGAGTGGGTGCCTATTTTAGCAGGGAAGCTCACAGGGAAGGCGGCGGAAGCCTATAGAACTGTACCTGATGAGGAAATTCGGAATTACCGGCGAGTAAAAAAGAAGTGATCCTGGCCCGATATGCAATCACGCCAGAGGCATATCGGCGACGGTTTAGAGACCTAAAGAGAAATGACAAGGACTCTCATGTGGAATGGGCTTGCAAGTTGCATCGGGCCGCTCTGGGGTGGGTACAGTCTAATAAGGCTCGGTCCATGGAGGACTTATTGCAAATGGTGTTGTTGGAGCAATTCTATGAGGGGGTAACCGGCGAGGTCCAGGAATGGGTGAGGGACAGAAACCCTACCTCCCTTACCGAAGCTGCTAGGAAGGCCGATGAGTACTTGGATGCACGCAGGCAGCAGAAACCAGCAGCCCCAAAAGCTATTTTTAAAACCTTTGGGGGAAACAGCTACAACCCAGCTCCACCGAGGCAACTGCCACCACCACCTCCCGCTGCACAGCCCCGGTTTCGCCAGCCCGCTTCTGGCCCCTGTCATCACTGCCAGAAGTGGGGACATTATAAAAGGGAATGTCCCCAGCTGAGGGATCGTTCTACCTGGATTCGCCCCGGCCCACCACCACCACCGAGAGCAGCCGCCGCCCATCACTACCAAAATATAGTGGCCACACCATATGGGTCAGCTGTTCCCATAACAACCGTGGAACAGTGGGAAGTACTACACGAGGCGGATCCAGTCCAGGCCAATGCTGATAACAGACAGCATCACAGGCAGACCGTATACTTGGAGGGTAAAGCAGTACAGGGCCTACGTGATTCGGGGGCTACCATCACCTTGGTCAAAAGTCATCTGGTCTCGGATGAAGCGAGACTAAGTAAAACTGTGGCCGTCAGGGTAGCCGGGGGAGCAGTGTACCGGCTACCTACAGCAAGGGTACATTTACATTGGGGAGCGGGGGGCAGGACATGTGGAGGTGGGGTTGATGCCGCAGTTACCGGCGGAGGTTTTATTGGGGAACGATCTGGGGAGGCTCACATCTGCTTTTGAGCCCCAGACGTCCACCACAGGAGAAGCTCATCCTGTGGTCACCCGTCAACAGGCCCGCACCCAGGACTACAACACACTTCCGGAGGTTCAGGTAAGAGACCCTTCCCCTTCCCTTGACTGTGTCCCCTGGGCCCCTCCTAACGAATTCGCAGCAGAGGTAGTGACTGACCCCACCTTGCAGGTATACAGAGACAAGGTGACAGCAGACCCTCCGGGGGGAGAGGGGGAGAGATTTGTCTGGGACAAGCAGCTTTTGTACAGGGAGACAGACAAGCAGATTGAGGGGTCAGACCCAATAGTGACGAGGCAGCTAGTGGTGCCGCAGCGGTACCGAGCAGAGCTACTCCGGATAGCGCACGATATTCCGCTATCCGGACATCTAGGGGTCAGCCGTACTAGGTATCGACTGACCCAAAATTTCTTCTGGCCAGGGATCAGCCAGGAAGTGCGCCGGTATTGCACCACCTGCGACACCTGCCAGAGGGTAGGGAAAAGGGGAGACCGGAGGAAGGCGAAGCTACACCCCTTGCCAATAATTGAGGAACCGTTTAGCAGAATAGCGGTAGACTTGATAGGTCCCCTCAAGAAAGCCAGCCCGTCAGGCAAAAGGTACATTTTAACGGTAGTAGACTATGCTACCAGATATCCAGAGGCGGTGGCTGTGACCAACATTCAGGCTGAAACGGTCGCGGATGCCCTCATGCAGATATTCTCCCGGTTGGGATTACCCAGGGAGATTATCTCGGATCAGGGTACCCAATTTACCGCAGAATTCACCCAACACCTCTGGAGGATCTGTGGCATTAAGCCTATTATCAGTGCCCCTTACCACCCCCAGACTAATGGGCTCTGCGAACGGTTCAATGGCACATTGAAACAAATGCTCCGAACCTTCGCAGAGACCCACAAGGACTGGGAGCGGTTCCTGCCGCATCTCCTATTCGCTTACCGGGAGGTGCCGCAGGAATCCACGGGATTTTCCCCGTTTGAACTGCTGTTTGGGAGGAGGGTCAGAGGCCCCTTAGATCTTATAAGAGAGCATTGGGAGGGAGATCGGAGCGCAGATGGCACCCCCATCATACCATATGTGTTGGCTCTCCGAGACCGCCTGGAAGCCTTAACCAGGACGGTAAGGGAAAACCTTCAGGCGGCACAGACCCGCCAGCGCACATGGTATGACCGGGGAGCCAGGGACCGTAGCTTTCAGGTCGGGCAGAAAGTGCTAATTTTAAAGCCTGTCCGACATGACAAGCTACAGGCCGCCTGGCAGGGACCTTATAGGGTGGTGGAACAGAGATGTGACACCACCTATATAATTGGCTCCTGTACAGGGGCGGGAGGGCGACGCATGCTCCATGTGAACATGATGAAGCCCTACCAAGCGCGCTCCGAGGAGGTAACCGCCATATGCGCGCCCAATTCAGATGAGTCTGACAGCTTACCACTCCCAGATCTGCTGGAAGATGGGCAGCTGTCTGGGGATTTAGGGGAAGTCACACTGGGAGACCGGCTGAGCCCACAGGAGCGCATCGAGGTACAGCAGCTGTTGGAAGAGAAACGAGACACGTTCTCTTACGTACCTGGGTACACCCCTCTGGCCACTCACCGGGTAGAGACCCCAGGGCAATTACCGATGCGTCAGACCCCCTACCGCATCCCCGAAGTGGTAAGGGAAAACATGCGCAAGGAGATCGATGAGATGCTCCAACTGGGGGTGATTGAGCCCTCAGATAGTCCCTGGGCTTCTCCGGTAGTACTCGTACCGAAGCGGGACGGTACGACCCGCTTCTGCGTAGACTACCGGAGATTAAACGAGAAAACGGTGTCCGATGCATACCCTATGCCACGGATAGATGAGCTACTGGACAGAATGGCCAGGGGTCAATACCTCACTACCATTGACTTATGTAAGGGGTATTGGCAAATCCCCCTGGCCCCAGAGGCCATCCCGAAATCGGCCTTTGTCACCCCATTTGGCTTGTACCAGTTTAAGGTCATGCCATTTGGGATGAAAAACGCCCCAGCTACTTTCCAGCGGATGGTAGACCGACTCCTGGATGGGTTCCAGGACTACACCTGTGCCTACCTGGACGATATTGCCATTTTTAGCAATACGTGGCAGGAGCACTTGGCCCATATAGGAGCGGTTCTAGACAGGATTAAGGAAGCTGGTTTGACATTGAAACCGGCCAAGTGCAGCATAGGGATGGCCGAGGTGCAGTACCTCGGACATAGAGTGGGTTGCGGCAAACAGAAGCCCGAACCAGCCAAGGTAGAAGCCGTGGCCCAGTGGCCCACTCCTAGGACTAAAACCCAGGTGTTAGCCTTTCTAGGGACCGCTGGGTATTACAGGAAGTTTGTCCCTAACTATAGCGCCCTCGCCAAACCTCTCACTGACCTTACTCGGAAGAATTTGCCCCGCCAGGTGACCTGGACCCCGGAGTGTGAGCAGGCATTCCAACATCTGAAAAATGCACTGATAAACGCTCCTGTCTTGGCAGCTCCCAATCCAACTAAACGTTTTCTTGTTCACACAGACGCTTCTATGTTTGGATTGGGAGCAGTACTGAGCCAAGTCGGAGCCGATGGCGGAGAACACCCCGTGGCTTACATCAGTCGCAAGCTGTTACCCAGAGAAGTAAGCTACGCCGCCATCGAGAAGTAATGCCTGGCTGTGGTGTGGGCCTTAAAGAAACTACAGCCGTATCTATATGGACAGCCTTTTTCGTTACTCACGGATCACAACCCGTTGGTCTGGCTAAACCGGGTGGCTGGGGACAATGCCAGGCTGCTGCGCTGGAGTTTGGCGCTGCAGCCTTTTGACTTTAATATTCAGTACCGCCCGGGTAAACAGAATGGGAATGCCGACGGGTTGTCAAGACAAACTGACCTGGAGAAATGATCCGTGAGTCCCCGGACATCCCCAAGCCGATCCGTGTTGGATCAGACTGTGTATGCCGGCTTGTGGGCAAGGGGGAGCAGTGTAGCGGATGGCACTGGGCTGTCCTGCAAATGTCGGTGAAATAATTGCATTCGTGTGATCTGTTAGTTTCCTATGTGTTTTAAAGCCTTGTATTCTTGTGATTGTTCGGTAGTTTCGTTCCCTTAGTTTATTCGAATGAAACTACCGAACAACCAGACCTCCCCTGTGTGAAGTGTGTCCTCAATTACCCGTTGCAACATTGTTGCGAACGGGTAATTGAACGGTAAGTAGCCGTCCTTTGTTCTCGGGGGTGGCCGCCCTTCGACAAACGAACACGTGGCGGCGGCCATTTTAAAACTCCAGAACAGCGGTGTTTAGCCGTCGAGTGTCTGGAACTAAAATCGGACACTCGAGTAGGCGAACACCGCTGAGACCTCCACAGCCCTGGTCCGTTCGGTTCCAAACTACCGAACGGCCCCTCGTTCGGTAGATAGAGAATACCGAACGAGGGGATTCAGGCGAACCCTCCCTAGCCTCTATAGCTAGAGGTTTTCGTGTATTTTATTCCCTTATGCCAGGACCGACCGCAGGGCCCATTCACATGGAACCGAATTCGGCTATCTCAGTTCGTGCGGTCGGTCATTTTATTCCCTCCATACTTTTCCCGAACCCCTGGTCTGATCTGGGTGGTTTTTGGATATGTTGTTCACCCAGATCAGGGCTACCAGGGGATGTAGGATTTAAAGAGGTACCCCTACGTTTAGGGGTACATCCAGAAACGGGGGGAATTGGTGTACTGGATAAGGGGATTATGATGCTGGCTGAGGGGAGGAGATGTGTGGGAGGTTACCAGGACAGGATTGGCTACTGTAATAATTACTGTAATCCCTCCCTTGCATGGGAGCATGCTTTATAAGGAGACTGTGATTAAAGGCTTGTCAGTTCTGCTCCTGAAACTGTGTGTCATCCAGTTATTGGGATCGCTGTGGGGAGATTGCTGTTATTTTACCTGCTGGAAACTTTGCCTATGGATTTATTATTTACTTGTTCTTGAGCCTCACTTGGATTATAAGCGGAGACAACCTGGGGAATATTGCATCTCCGCTACAAAGTTGCCATAGGAGATGACTTCATAACCAAAACCACTTACTGACTGATATAAGCCTAGAGTTCAAGTGATGATTTAGTTGAGGGTACTAACTGTAACAAAATGTGCATAGCGTACCCATATGATATATTTATCCTGTAACATATTCTTTATGTCACCTTGTAACCCTGTCATATAGTACTGTGATACACAATCTAGTTATTTAATAATACCGGTTACTATAATGGGATGCACATTCTCGCAGTCACGAATACCCCAACGTATTGTAGGAGGATGACAGAATTTAACACTAAATAGCTAACACAATCCATGTGTGAGTCAGGTGTTAAAATGCTCTGTGATTTCACCTTCATAGCAAGGACATAATGTGTCAAATTCCACAGTGCTTTGACAGAGGATTACATAAGTGAAGCATGAAACCCATGCATTCCATGTGCACAGATTACCAGTTTTTTAAGGGGAAAAGAAACTTTAATATTATCCTGTTCTGCCCGTACCACACTTATTTACACCAATATTATTTAATCCTCCATACCTAGTACTCCCAGTAGGAAATACCCTTTCATTTAATGCCAACATAGATTCAGTATCTCTTCTTCTGAGAATGTTTGACTGTAATTGGAAAGATTACAGTGTCTAGCTCTGTCAATCTTGACATCAAACATGAGTGTATATGTCTAAGATTCAGCTGTCAGGGTACACTGTGCACATGATTGTGGCGTAAGACCGTACAAACTTAACTATTCAAATAATTCACTGGAAAAAAAAAATATCGATCACATATATTAAATTACAAGTTATGATAAAAAGCATAACCAATGTGAAAAATATAGAAAGGTTTAGTATCTACCTTATCCTACGCTTCCTTTAGCTAGTGCCTTAGATAATTATTACAGCCATTTAATAGGCAGGTTGACCTGAGTGTGATGATTGATGCCCAAGCCCAGAAGAAAGGAGGCACATGTCTGGGTTTCTACTCAAACATCAATATACAGGTAATGGAACTGCACTCAGCCTTTCGCTCTGGAATCCTAGGGTGCTCTTGGATCAGTCCCAGTACCAAAGAGACCAAATATATAGTTTAATTGTAGAAAGTAATCCAGGCACTGCAAATGTTCCAAAAGATAGGCAATTCTATAGGACCCAAGAACCAAAAAACTACTTTTCGACCCCTTAGGGCCTTTCTACTCAAGACTCTAAAGGCTTAAGTGAAGATTGGCCTCCCAAATGGTAGACAGTAAAGACAAATACAAGAAAACCAAGAAACAAATGGTAATACAAATTACATTGTTAGTCCCGATCAGGGCTCAGGACAATAACCAAGAATTAAGAGCAAGAGAACGGTCAAAAGGTTGGAAAAACCAAGAGGTTAATCTTGAAACAAGAGCAAGGATGTATAATTAGCAGGTTTCTACTGACAGAAGAACTGAACACTGGTACAGAGAATTAAGTGGAATACATAGGCCTTTCAGACGTGCTAATGACACAAATGACTGATTCCATGACATCTCTGGTGTCCTTATCTTACTCTGGATGCTGGGTTTGTGCACAGGGATGTGGTCACTTGTGTTGCATGCATCTCACTATTGACACTCACATACAAGATGTGCAAAGGCAACACGTACAAAGTGCGCAGTACAAATGTGCAAATTCCTTAAAACTCTAAACACCTGTGCGGAATCCCTCTAATCCACACCTAAATACTAGAGCCAAAATACACACAATAGGTGTATGAAGTATACTTCTCTGATACTGGGTATAATGGTTTTCTACAGGGAAAACAAAGAGAAGATACAATAGTACAGAGGTATCTATGCAAAAAAAAATAAAAAATACAACAAATAGAATATTATCACACTCACAAATTTTAGAGCCAGTTTACCCACTTGACTCAAATGTATGTCACAGTAGGATGATTATGGGAGATCCTGATCCCTCTTTTATCAGAGGTGCTGTATAAATATGGAAAGCGTAAATAGATGCCCCAACATGGTAAGCCTATTTACCATATAAATGGTAGTGAAGGATCTAGGAGCCTTTCACATGAATTCTGATAAATCCTTTTATTGGCGCAGTGAGAGATACAAACACATAAAATATATCAAAGTAAATAATACCCAACATGGGGAGGGGATAAACCCAGTGTCAAAACGACAGTGTCCAAACGCGTTTCGCCTCTCATATCTTTGGAGCACATTTCATTTCACATGTAATTCAAGTCTTTATTACAATATAAAATCCATCTTATAGAATACTTAAATAAAATATCTTAATAAATAAAACATGAAGTAATGTTAATTACAAAAGAAGACACAAAAAGTGATTTGAAATGTGGTAAAAAAACATACTTTCATAAAGTGACAGTGCTCACATATATAAAGTTATGTGTGCAAATACGTTAGCTTTTATCAAAATAAATGTATTTATCCTATGTGTGTTCAATGTCCAGTTAAAAAGCATTAAAATGTAAAAGATTTTTGCCTAAGTGCACAAAAGAAAATACCCTCTGCATTAACATTATGGGTTATTTTAAAATGTTGTATATATATTTCTAATATGTAATAACATTCCAACAGAGACATCTAATGGCTCTTCCGGGATACAAAAACCACAGTGGCACTTTAATATGTATATAACACCTTTCAAAAAGCACAATCATTTGGCCTCTAGTTTTAAAATTCTTGTTTATAATGTTCTTTCATCTCTATATGTTTTGCTTTTTATTTTTTGTTACTCTACAAATGAGGCATTAGCCACATCTGTAAAATCCTACACTATTGTTTAAAAAGTGACTTGGCTGTGTTGACCTTAAATTGCTTTTTACTAGGGTGTTTTTTATGTTCCTAGTTCCCCTGTATATTATCTTTGTTTGAACTGGTAAAATATTTTTTTTAAATCATCTTGTAAATTATGTCAGTATTTTTCATTTAATTTTGGACTCTTGTTATTTCTGTAAAATTTTCAGATAAAATGTCATTAGTTTTTCTTTTACCCCTTCCTAAATGAAATTGCACTCTACTGTTGGGAAGGGAGACCAGCTACCTCTACCTACTCTTTCTAGGTTCACAGTTGCACCTGGGTAGGAAGGTCGTCTGCCTCCTGTCCCTTGGTCGTGATCTGCCACTGGGGAGAGAGGCTGATTATCTCCACTCCCTGGGTTGCACTTTGCCGCCGGGGAGGGAGGTCTGCTACCTCAACATTTGCTTGCTGGGTTATCATCTGCCACTGGGGAGGAGGCTGTCCACCACCTGGTTGTTATATGCCACTGGGGAGAGAGACAGACTATCTTGACTCCCTGGATTAAAGTATGCGGCTGGGGAAACAGATCTGCTACCTCTACTTCTGCTTGTTGGGTTTCCATCTGCCACTGGTGAAGGAGGCCGACTACCTCCACTCCCTTTGTTGCACTTTGCTGATAGAGATGGAGGTCGACAGCCTTTACCACCTCGCCAGAGTGTTGCCAGCTGCACTATGGAGGGTGGCCGACTACCTTTTCCTCCTCTCGCTGAGTTGAAATCAGCCACTGGGGTGGGAGGCTGACTACCGCATCTCCCTTAGTTACGCTCTACTGAGGGAGGCCAGCTACCTATATCTCAACTGCATCCACTACCTGGGTTGCATTGTACCACTTGGGAAGGAGGCTGACCACCTCCTCTAGTAGGATTGCCAACTACCACTGGGGAGGGAGGTCAACTTACTCTGCTCCCTTGGTTGTGATCTGCCGCTGGGAAGGGAGGCCGAGAACCTCTGCTCCCTTCATTGTTGCCAACAACCTCCGCTCCCTGAGGCCCTCTACTCATGATCCCCAACCGTGCCATCTGGATATCGTGATCCCTTTTCCCATGCTGGAAAGCAGCCACCACAGCCAGTGCTCAGGATGGTCTCCATCAAAGGATTAGGACCGTAAAAGGCCTGGAACTTCTGCACGTCTCAACAAACTCTTAGCCAGAGTTGGAGGATGCCATGCTTGGCCGGTCCAACTCTGTAGTTACTTCTTCCCAGATCAGTTGCACCACCTCTCCTGATGGATTGACTCTGAAGAAAAACAATCCCTCTGACACTAGCTTCTTGAATCCCACCCCAGACAAGGATGCTGCACAGGCGCTAGCTCTATTCCTCTCCTTAGTTTCTAAAAGATGTATAGGGGTCCTGGTGGTGTTTTGGATGTTTCCCCAATAGCTAGGAAGCCATCCCATCTCTGCTATCAAATATGATGGGGCTCCCGAACTCAGACTAAGTACTTCTGCCAAGTCAGCTTCCTAGCTGCTATCAGGTAACTTTGAATGATTCAGCCCCAGTACCTTTACAAAGGCATACCTTTACATTGGGCATACCGAGCAAATTCCCGGTGGGCCACAATGGCAATGTGCCGAGGCCGACAGGGGAGATCACAGGATCTCCCTGGCCAGTCCATGCAGGGCCGACACTATCCAAGCACTGGCCCCACTGCATTCTATGACGGGCCGGTGGGGAGATCACAGATCACTCTAACCAGCACACAGGCAGTTACATGCGGCCGTCGGCTGGGGAAGGAGGGAGACAGGAGAGAACCCGGAGGAGTTCTATCTTGAAGCTCCACCAGGTACCTCTCGTTAGATCCGGAGCGTTGCCATGGCAACGCCCCAGGTCTCGCGGGAGTGAACTCTAGTCCCAAAGGCTAGAGTTCACTTGCCACTAGGACCACCATAGATAGAAGCACGTTGCCCCCTCCCAGGCTAAAAGTAAAAATAGCAAACTCACTGTAAATATTTGAATATGGAATTTGGGATTGTCTGACATATTCTTTACTGACTGAGCATTGGAAGGAAGAGTAGCTTGCAATTTTTTTGTATTTTGTCCCCTATTTTGTTTTTATGTCGTGTTCATAGTCATTGCTCATTTTAAGAATATGTTTATTAGAATGCAGATGCAATATGAATGATGACAAAGATGAATATACCTTTCTCTTAACAGATAATTTTTGTATAAATATCCTTGTTCTGTTGCAAATGAATTCTATGGTATTTACTCCCACAAGTGACATATAAAATTGCATACATCTGCAAGATAGTTATAAAATAGTTCATAAGTATGTGAACTTTGAACATAAGTGATGTTGTGGCTCTTTATAACATTAGAATTGAAATTAAATCATGGCTGAACTAGTAAAGTACAATAGGCCACTTCTAACCCCCTTACATACAATGGCTTTGCCTGGCATAATTAATGTATTCAGTCATAAACTGTGAACTGTAATTAGAAATTATCTAAAAACTTTAAGAAGAATCATGTAGTCAAAGACACATATACATACATTAGATCCCTATATACACTCAAAATCCTCTATACACACACACACACTCACTAGATCACCTATACACACTCTGGGTCCTTCAAACACACACTAGATCCCCTACACACACACACACTGCACCACCTACACACACACTAAATTTCTGACATACTCACTCTGGATCCCCTATGCACACACTAGATTCATTTTTAGCAAACACATACTACATTCCCTAAACACATGCTCTCTACAACCCCTACATACACACTACAGCCCATATGCACACATTCACTACATCCCATATACACACTATGCTCCCTATACATACACTCTCTACACCACCTAGACACACATACATTACATTACACCACAAACACAACATGACTGAAACCAACCTATTAACAGAAAAACCACACCACAATCAGCTCACTCTACACACACACAATCCCATAAGCAGGCTCCAAACACATGCACAATACTCTTTCCTGGCATTTTTGTCTCCTGGTATCCCATTTATGGAGACACCAGACACAAGTTTCAAGCAAACACAACACACGAAAATTCCAAACAGAACGAGCACACTCAGCTTTATTTTTAATTAGGACCAGCCCATATGCACATTACATTAAATTTAAACATAGGAGTCATCCAGGGACCTGCTTGAAGTGTCCATCTTATGCTTCCAGTGATGGTGACTAAAATCACAATACCATTACCTAACACTTTATCTTCTAGCGACACCACTCTAATAAACTCAATATATCATTGGATGATGTCAAGTGGAACACATATCAGACATTAGTCTGGCTAGGCTAGAATTTTGGTAACCCAAACATGGTTTGACATGCCCTGCCTTGACTCTAATATGAACCTTTTTGACTGTGTTTGATTCTCTATGGACTGCCATTGCCTCTATTAGCTCCTTTAGGAGTCAGTTGACAAAGGAATTAACTTAGTCTAAACAGGTTAAGGTTCTGATGTCATAATTGTGTGTCCATCCATTGGTTCCAGGACAAGTGCATGCACTGATGCAGATATACAATCACAGACTGTGAGAGCCAAAATAGAGTATCCTGTATGTGATCCATAAAAGCTGCAGAGTTCCATTGTCTTGTCTCATCATTCAGACTGATTGGCACAAGAGACAGTCAATCACTTTACTTGTTCTGCTCATATCCCCCATAATGACTTTCATATTAATACCTGTAGTATTCATTGATGTGATGCTGTAATGTCCATCAGACCTAACCACAGCCACCTATTGTTATTATCATTCATTTAAAAAAATAAAAAAGTAATAGCATATTCTGCTATGTTACAAAGTGGGTAAATCAAACAAGTCAAATATGTATAATTCAGGGATAGAAAAATAATCTAGGCATCAGGTAACAAAGGCCTTGTTTAAACTTGGAGAAGTGTGTTTTTCATTAAAATAAAACAGGCGGGGAAGACCATGGATTCTGCTCTGAAAATGGAACGTAAAAAAAAAAAAACTCATAGCACCATAACCATTTCAATGAGCTGTGATGGATCTGGCGCTTAGAGTGCCCACTTAAATTAGTAGGGAGCTATAGCACATCAAAATGTTACAGATGTGCCATAGTACCCAGGGCCACCATCAGGGCATGATAAATGTAACAGTTGTCACGGGCAAAGCGGTCCTGGGGGGCCCAGACTAGGGCTTCCGTCAGGGGTATACACCAGGCCACCAGGGGGGCCAGTGAGCTGGGTCCTATATCCTTAGTGGCCCAGGGCCCTTACATACACACAGAGTCGGTCAGAGAGTTCAAAGATATCCCTTCCTGGATCTTTGCAGAGTTTGAGCATCAGGAAAGGGGCAGGAGGATCTCAACCTTCATCTCTGCGGCAGGCCAAGTCAAGGCAGAACTGCAGAGGTGATGGTTGAGAGCCTCTACAGGGCCACCGGACCAGCAGGAAATATGCTGTCTGCACTTCCTGGACGCAGGTAAGAAACAGGGAGGGGGAATAAAAAATTAAATTTACAAAATAAATATAGTAACAAATATGAAAAGCTGCTCCCCTCTCAGCCACCCAAACACTCAGCTCCTTCTACTACCCCACAAACACTCTTTCACACTACACAAACACAGAAACACACAATACATTCCTTACACACACACACACAATGCATCCACCCATTGACGTCCTGCTTCACTGGACATTGCTGTTAGGGGTTATGGATTTACTTGAAAGATGAAAGCATGAATTAGATAAAGAGATTAGCATAGGGTATGTGTTTTCTTATAGCTGCATCCTATGAGTTTCCCTCCAGCACCATCTCCATCAGATACATGACGCTTGGGAGGTATGACTGTTTTAGTGTTTTTGGTCGATAAGATTCTGTAATTAGGCCCATCATAATTGTCAGCACCAGGCCCACTGGGCTCTTAATCTGGCCCTGCATTACAATAACACACTCTGCTGCCTGTGAGTGGACTCATGGGCCTGCCTTGTGGGCAGACTGCGGGGCGGGCCCTGGGGCCCAGGGCCTTGAGCTATGTAAATGGCCTTACAATATCTGATGGCAGCCCTCATAGTACCATATTTAGAATTCTATGGGTGACCAAGTTTCCTAATGGGAACCCAATCCCAAAAAACACTTTTGGTCCTGTTTTTGGGGTGAGATGGAATGTGACAGTATGCCATTAAACTGTAATAATTGCTGCTTTGTTCTTTACTGGATACACAATGACACAGGTGCTATTCTGTAAAGCAATTATATTTTTTCCATGAAATTTATTTAAGCTTGTGTGTCTGTGAAGCAGGCAGCCATCTGCAATGTGTTGTGTTTAAAAGGTCATCAGTAGCCAAAATGTAGTTTGTCATTGTGCTTCGCCTAATTAATGGTTCTAATAACTAAAAAATGTATGTAAAGGTGGGATGCTAGCACATTTGTAACAATTTTCTGCTTTGTAATGTGCCATTGAGATTAAATGGCATGTAATTACAGCCCACACAGATTCTGACAGCTGCACATTCGAAAGGAGGGGTGCGTGGTGGTTTAGATGTGTATATATATAAAATTACAGTACCTTGTGACAGGAGTGACTGATGATGTAATGATATTCTACTATCACTTTACTGTTTGTGCCGCTCATCTGTGTTGTTGGGGTTAATACCGCCTAGTACTCATATTGACACCTGGAAAAGAGAAATTCTCACATCACAAACCAGACTAAATGAGTTTAAAGGGACAGTATAGTCATCAAATAACGTTAGCATAACCCCTTAAGGATGATCCCATGTCGGCAGCCGCAATCCGGGGGGCTGCCTGGGAGCCCAGGCAACCCCCTTCTGCATGAAGGGGTCCTTGTGACCACATGGCCGGAATCGGAATAGCATGCAGGGGGACTGCCTGAGCTCTCAGCTGTCCCCCCGCTGCCTGTAAAAAATGTTTTAAATGTTAGTATAAGTTAAAAAAGTTTAACAAAGTAAATTAAAGTACTTAGATCATATATATATATATATATATATATATATATATAAAATCTATGTATATGATCTAAATACTTTTATATGCACATACACGCCCATAAACTATTATTCTAAATGTATTTTAATATTAATATGTATATATATATATATATATATATATATATATATATATATTAATAATAAAATACACTTACACACTTATTAATACACGTATTAAATTTCTTATTGATTATTTTATATATATATATATATAGATATATATGTATATATATATCTATATATATATATATATATATATCATATAAATAATCAATAAGAAAATTGAAAACAATAAAAAAACTAAATAAAAAAAATGGAATGAAAAAAATTTATATACCTGTATACTTTTGCTCTAACTGTATTTTGATATTAATAAACATATATATTTAAATCAAAATACATTTAGAATGATGTTATAAATACATATATGAATCTATATATATATATATATATATATATATATATATATATATAAATAATATTAAAATAAATATATATAAAAAGAATATTAAAAGAAATATATATATATATATATATATATTTCTTTTTATATATATTTAAATTCTACATATATATTTGTATAATATTTTTACATGATTAAGTCATTTCATTAATTACAATTTGAGGGACTTGCCGGACAACCCAGGCAGAAAGTCCAGAGAATATGGTTCGCAAGCCCTATATTTAACCCTTTAACTTTCCAAGACACCATAAAACCTGTACATAGGGGGTACTGTTTCACTCGGGAGACTTTGCCGAACACAAATATTAGTGTTTCAAAACTGTAAAACATATCACAACAATGATATTGTCTGTGAAAGTGCAGTGTTTTGCATTTTTCACACACAAACGAAATTCTAACTGACGATATAATTGTTGTGATAAGTTGTAATGTTTGGAAACACTAATATTTGTGTTTAGCAAAGTCTCTCAGGTATAACAGTATCCACCAGATTTTATGGTGTTTTCAAAAGTTACAGAGTGTAATATAAGACTTGCATTTCCATTTTTTCACATTAACATTCGCCAGATTGGTTATGTTGCATTTGAGACCGTATGGTAGCCCAGGAATGAAAATTACCCCCATGATGGCATACCATCTGCAAAAGTAGATAACCCAAGGTATTACAAATGGGGTATGTCCAGTCTTTTTTAGTAGCCATTTAGTCCCAAACACTGGCCATAATTAGCGTTCAAATCATTTTTTTGCATTTTTCACACACGTACAAATTAGAATGCTAACTTTTACCAGTGTTTGTGACTAAGTGGCTACTAAAAAAGACTGGACATACCCCATATTGAATACCTTGGGTTGTCTAGTTTTGCAAATGGTATGCCATCATGGGGGTAATTCTCATTCCTGGGCTACCATACGGTCTCAAAGGCAGCATAACCAATCTGGCAAATTTCAATATGTATAAACTAAAAAATGTAATGTGCTACATTTGACCCTCTAACTTTCCAGACCACTATAAAACCTGTACTTAGTGGGGGGGGGGGGGCGCTATTTTACTCGTGAGACTTCACTGAATACAAATATGCATTGTGTTGTAGTAACAGCTAACAGTATGATGACATCCAAAGTTAAAATGCAATGCAGTACTAAAGAAATAAAAACAACTCTTCATTTTTCAAATTTTTTAAATTTTATTCGTACTAAATTATGTTTAATAAAATATTTGATGTGACATGAAAGTCCTGTTTCTCCTGAACACAATGCTATCTAATAAGTGTGAGTGCATTTAATATGAAAGAGGTGAATTACGGTTGGGCAGACATATAGCGCTAATGCCAGGTTTTGTTTACGTTTTGTTTTGATCACAACTTGAACAACTGGCTCAGTCCTTAAGGGGTGAAAGAATAAGTTTTTGTGTATAAATCATGCCCCTAGACTGCTCAATTTTAAATGCTTAGACAAAAATAGCCATGTTTGTATAAAACCACTTTCACTTAATCCTCCATCAACCTATCTTCCCATCTCTTCTTCCCCCACTTCAATAACCCCTTTCAACCCCAATCTCATCTATGAGTTTCCACTTGTCGATTTCTCCCAAAAGCATCCGCAATTATCTTTTTTGTTATTTTCTCCCTGTGGTATTTGGTTTCTGTGGAAAATGGTGTTTACAGAAAAGAAAAGAATAATAGTGCAATTGTAACTGATGGAAAAATATAGTAAAAGTATCTTAAATTGGAGGTGAAAATTCAATAAAGGAGGCCTCAGATGAGCCCAAAGTCAAAAAGAAAATTGATCATGATTATAGAACAGTCTAAACAACTGTGTCTAGAACCAAGCCTTAGTAAACAGGAAAGAGCATCAATAATGCTGCCACGTTATTGGTCAATAAAAGTTGGTATGTGTAGAGGAAAAACCTAATTACCTTTCTGATTTTTTTGGATTGGCTATGTAGCAATATAAAGTTGGAGGAGATTATAATTATTTCTGTATAAAAAAAAAAGGTATGCAAGCACAAATATAGTTTTATTTGTGGAATGTTTGGTCATTTACATGATCGTCTACCCCATAAAAATAAGGTTATATACAATTTAAGTTGGCACATAATTATTTTAATTTCATGTAGTTTTTAACGAGTTCCCTGTTTGGAATGGATATGTGATATCTGGTCCCAGGCGAGTGGCCCCAATGTATTTATTGCTGTAGCTTTATTCACTTCCCCAGTACAGTGGAGAGGACTCTGACCCTGGCAAGTGTCTATTGAAAATGTTTTACGGAATTTATTTCAGAATGTTTAAAGGACAACTGTCATTTTTTTTTTTAAAAGAAGTATAATTGAAAACTGATAGTTTCTATGGTCTTCCGTGCTTCACTCCCTGCACAGAAGCTGGGAAGACCATAGAGGGTAACAGTCGGTTTTCCGACCTAAGTTGCATTTATATGGCGGAAGGATCCTCTCATATATTAAAGGTAATGATGAGTTTTTCTCATTTTATTTATTTATGGGGGGGGTTTTTTTACACATACTTAATTTTAACAAAAATCCATTTCCTTTTAATACTTGAAAGGATTTTTTAATTAAAAATATATTTTATATTACAGTTGTCCTTTAATATCACAATACAAGATTAAGTCACTAAGATAGGTATATATGT
The DNA here is from genome assembly GCA_933207985.1 of Pelobates cultripes. Taxonomy (NCBI): domain Eukaryota; kingdom Metazoa; phylum Chordata; class Amphibia; order Anura; family Pelobatidae; genus Pelobates; species Pelobates cultripes. The sequence goes on from CAKOES020000068.1 coordinate 24,524, forward strand.
TGGGTCCCTGACACAGGGTAAAGCAGCAGTGATTAACACCTGAATGCCAACAGTTAATGAATTACATTTTCTTGAACACACAACCACTCTCGCCACCAAACAGATTGAGGGCCAAGAATGAATGCCAATGGGATAAAGACATTTATAGCACTGCAGTAGCATACAATGTTCAATCAGACATGGGATTTGTGGTGCTCACTCTTTTCATTTACAAAACAATGAGAAATATTTTATCGTCTCATTTAAATGTTGCTAAATCTCTTTAGATTGACCCCAAGTGTTCAGCATAAAGCATAAGGTCTTTTTCACCACTCTGATAATATTTGCAGTATGTTTAAAAAGTATTGGAATGGCGGGATTGTGATGGCTTCCGCTTTAGCAGTTCATCGGTAGCCCATAACATGTTTGTAAATGTCAGATAGGAGATTCTAATTTCCCCATTATTTGTGCTTCACCTCATGTGCTCTCTATGTCCAACAACAGAAAATGGCAGAGCGTAACAAATTGATATAAAGGGTGCTAATATGTTTGCACTTACCTCCAGGACAGAGCAGTATTTGTTAGAACTCACAAAATATATTTTTTTAATAAAAAATGGGGGGTAACAGTAAACATAAATTTGAAAATCCTGGGACCTGACAGTTACACTTAGTAAATTGATAACATAAGTAACGCCAGTTCATCCTGTTCATTAACAGTGCATAGATATCAGCATAACAATACTTTGCTTACTGATCTTCATCAGTGTACAGATACTTCAATATATAACAGCTTGTATAAGGACAAGACAAAAGTAAATTAAATTAAAACGATTATTCCCTGAGTTTGTCCAACTTGTCACAGAAGATGAAGAACTGCACAGCCTTCATCTGAACAGTCAAGTGACTTAGGGACTAGAACTTGCATCCTATGACATCACAGATATCACTGCGTGACATCACTACGGCTCAAGGTCTGTTACAGCACAGACACAGCTGTAACTGAATGGTAGAATAGTAGTAGTAAGTCAACTCATTATTTATAATAGTTTTTATTGTATGCTAAATCCAGCCTATTCAGTGAGCACCCCATACTCACTGAAATAGTTAATTTTATTAAATCTGTGAAGTTCTCATGACATCATAAGTGGGTGTGTTATGCCGCAGGGGGATTTGATGCACATCCCAAGCTACTGTAACCACAAACCTGCTGTCACATGAACTATTTTGTTTAATTCTCTTTCAACTTATTTTACTATTTATTATTTTATTTCTGTTATTTCTCCATACAATGTATTTTCACAGCTATCTGCAGGAAAGTGATTATTCAAATAGTCAAGAGTGGCCAGTTCTTGTTTGCTAATTTCTTACTGATGTCACCGTACTTGAAGGAATTTGCTAAGGTATTCTCACCAGTTGGCCAAAAAGCACTTTAACTTTAAGTCTATTCTTAGAGTCATTTGCTGGAGCAGCTGAAATGTACCAAACAACAAAGCAGTGTTACATTCCACAGCAGAAGAATGCTTCGTGACTTAATCTGTACCAATGGAAATATTTTAACATGGAAAATATATGGAGGTTTATTCACTAAATTGAGAATGAAAGAAAATGCACATTTTATACTAGAAAAGCCACCAAATTAGAAACAAATTCCAACATGGCTGTTTTTCCAGCTCGACTATTTTGGCATACATCTTGCAATGTCCTTGTCAAGTTCTAGATTACTGAATAAATACTTTAACATTGAAATAATTGTAATGTCAGTCAAATTTGGATGACATCACTGATCATGTTTTCATCATGGGGGTATATAATCCTCTATTTCTCTGTTCACACAAAGGACTGAAGTCTTAAAAAAAAAAAAAGGCGTACAACTGGAACCATGCATTTAAAAGCACAATAGCTTACTTTATTAGCAGATTTTCTCAATTTTCTCCTCTTTTATATCCTTGCCCTTCTATTACTTTTTTCCAGCAGCCATTTTTGTTTCCTCCTGTTTTCCACTGATCCCTTTTCCCAGTCTCTCCCCTCATACCGTTTTGCATTTATTCAATAAATTTCCCCTTCTCTCTATATCAGTTTAAGCACTCGTTACCTTTTACTGTTTATTGCTTTTTTCCCCTCCCCCTCAGTGTCTCCTGCACTAGCTCTCCCATAAGTTAGTGCCCTTATGCTCACACCTGACCGAAAAGCTAAGCACACTTTTGTGGCAAATTTACCCAGAAGCAACACTTCTTCGGGCTGCCCTTAGTTATAATGGATGACAAAATGAATGCTGCACTGGAAGATATACTACAGAGACATCCCATTTGTAGCTTCCCACCTATACAAAGAATGACTACAATTGCATGGTGGCCATACTCCTGAGATATGCTATGCTAAATGAACTGACATATAATCATTTAGAAAGATGGATAGCTGCATAAATGTATGAAAATGACTGTAGGCAGATAAATATACTTTCTATGTATGCACTAATGGCTGTGACTGAAAATCAACACCATGCTGGGGAATCGTTGGTCAAACTCTAAGGTAGCGATAGGCAACCTTTGGTACTCCAGATGTTGTCGAGCATTATGGCTGTGAGAGCATTATGGGAGATGTAGTACCCAACATCTGGAGTGCCGAATGTTGCCTATCCCAGCTCTATGGACTGCCTTGACCAAATCAGGCAAGTTGGCAGGATTGCAAATGGTCACATTACAGATTGTGCATAATGGCAAATACATAAACATGTACATGTAAACTTGCTCATTGTGCGTAGAGGGGCATCGACCATATGTCACTGACAAAGCTTAGCTGGGCTGAAACAATTGTCTGGGGTTTCATTATCTCTTGTTCAGAAGGAGCTAGCCTCCATTTTGCCCTTTATAATAGTTTAGGGTCTCTCTTTAAGTTGAGCTAAAACGCAGAAAATGGTAAAATATGTGCGTTGGTGTTTGTTTTCAGTATTTTCACGTGCTTTGTTTTGTTTAGAAACATTATTTGGGGCAGTTAGATCTCTCAAAATAAAACCAAGACTACTGCAAGCTGGGATTTATATAACTATAGATTTATTACTTCTAAAACCTGCAATTATAATGTTTCACAAGCTGAATACAGAAAGATAGTCCATGTTAAGAAACTGAAAAAGGCCTGTTTTAAAGAGCAAATACAGCATAGACACATTTAGTATGACTGTTCGATTAGCTAATTTGCTATTATGGTGCTGCTCTGTCCACTGGAACGCTAAGGATTTAATATAGATTGAAATTTCCCCAATAAAATGCTTGAACAGAATTTTACATCATTAAATAGGTCCGAAACCCCTATATTCAATTGTTATTGAAAGTTTCCTAAAATAACTTGCAGTGTTGATATTAATACATTTCTATGAATGTTGCAATAAGCAAGCGGCCATCGCAGCTGTCGGTGGGATCAGACAGACTGACCATAATAATGAGTACGTCAGGCTGGAGTGTAGAATAACCCTTTGATATGTGATATAATATGATATAATGCCTAACATTAAAGCAGCACGTGGGGGTAGGGGTTTAAAATCAAGGAAAATAAATGATTTATTTCAACTCTCGGCATCTGGAATATTAAGAATCAAACATTATAAAGAGCTTGTTACATTATCCAATATCATTCTTAATATTTATTGAGTTGTATAGCATATTTTAAATAGTAAACATAAAACTCATAATTATTTGGGCACTTTCTACATATAAAACACTTTAAATTAAAAAATGCAAGGAACTCAAAATTAATTCAAACTTAATAAAAAAAAAATTTAGGACAATATTGTAAAACTATAAAAACATAACCAACTAGCATTTTTTTTTTCTGTTTAACTATTTTGGCCTGAGATTAGAAATTAATTTTGAATTCATCATAATTCACATCACATTAGTGGCAGAACTAGCCCAGAGAGGAACCTAGTGCAAGAATTTGTGTCAGCCCTCCCTATCACAAGGGTGGGCAAAATATAGATCCCCATCTGTCGTACAATTCCCACAGTGCTTTGCCAGCTGGGGCTCTACCATGTTCCCATTCTTGCAGGGTTGTACTTGGCACTAAGCAGTGTTTGCATCTATTTTAGTTATATATTGCAGTTCAAAGTATAGAGGTTGAATCAGACTGAACAACTGAATTTGTCTTCTATTTTTACCAAGATGGCCGAACAGCGGATGTTCCCCTTCCCTGAATGCTTAGTATGGCATCCAAACATTCCATGTGATTTATTAAATTAACATTTAGGTTAAAATAACCAATCTGTATCACTTTTCCTTTAGAACATCACTCTTTTTTTAAATTGTTTTATTTTTATTTGAATTCTTTATTTTTGTCTTCAATTCATAGGCGTAGTAAGACAATAGATACAATCTCAATCAGTATGCATGTACAGAAATATCTGGAGAAACGTAAAATCAGAGCAGTTACTAACAAAGCATGCCATGAATTGAAGATTTTTAGATAATTGCAATTACGCATACGTCTAGGTACACAGATCATCCAAACCAAGCCTAATATGTTACTACGTAACTATGAGCAGTTGAGTTACGCGTGGGCTGTGGAGCGTAATTAACATTTGACTTTAGTCTCCACTGAAGTCGGATGTATGAGAATGACAAAGAGTGTACACCTGAGAAAGCCTGCCTGTTGTGGCTAGCTCTAGAAAACCTCTAGCAGTGGGAGGGGGGGGGGGGGGGGGGGGCTATGAATTAGGTTCAATAACCGTTCTAACTGAGTGTGGTAAACGTATATGAGATACAAGTTGCAAGGCCGTTAAACTAGTTTTAAATTTAAAGTAAGTAAAATAAACAAACTAAAATTGACAAAGTAAAGTCATATGAAGGGTAGACAAGCTTCTCCATAAGTAGAGTCAAGTAATGACAACATCATTCAAGTCTGAAGTAGACTTTTTGGGTAGAAATGGTGTTGTCGTTGCCGGGCTCCATCTGTGTACGTTCTGCTGCACAGTGCCCCATGGGATCTAGAGAGTCCTGTGGGAAACTCAAGGTAGCCAGCAAGGTCTTTGGTGAGGTCTTGGATCACATGTCGATCTTCACCTTTGAAAACCAGGAGTGTGCGTGCCAGCTGCCAGCGGTACTGGATATTATGCTTCCTAAGTAGGGATGTGAAAGATAGCAACAATTGTCTCCATGAAGGGAAGGGCCATATATTCTAAGGCATATGGTGAGCATTCCCTAACGGCCTCCAGCACTGCAGCCCTGTCTTTAATGCTCTGGAAATGGACCACCAGGTCCCTGGTTGCGTCGGCCAGAGCCTTTGGTGACTTGGGCACTCAGATGTACGCATCAAGTCCTATCCCCTTCCCTTGTCTCTGGGGTAGGATGGCAACCAGTAGGCTTCTGAGTAGAACACTGCAGCACCTAAATACAAGCATACACACTCTAAAGCACCAATACGCTCAGACTTCAGCTCCTACTTACACACACATATATACTCTACAGCCCCTAAACATACACAACATTTCTACAGTCTTCTGATACATGGGCATATACCATACACTATAGCCCAACATAGTACACCATAATACACCATAAACAGATTCCTTTACAGACACAACACCAGACATATCCTCCTCTGACACCAGGGCCGGACTGGGAAGAAAATTTGGCCCGGGCATTTTTTAATTACAGCGGCTCACTAAAAAAAGGGCAGGGCCACATAGGGTGTGTTTTGTCATCACCAATGACAAGCACACCCCATCACAAAGTGAGCATGTTGCTTTAATGCTCTTCCAGGGTAGATCATGCGCAGAGCTCTGCTGAAGAGCTCTAGCATGAGAAAAAGACCCTGTATTTGTTCTGCACAGCGCAAGCGAATTTAATAACAGGCTTGCACTGTGTTTGCTTGAAATTTGTCTCTGGTGTGTCCATAGATGGGATACCAGGAGACAAAAATGCTATTTAAGCATATTGTGCAGTGTGTGTGTAAGGGGTGTAGTGTGTGTGTGTGCGATGGGTGCTGAGTTTGCGTGAGGGTGCTATGTGCGTGTGAGGAAGCTGTGTGTGAGGGTGCTGTGAGTGTCAGGGGTACAGTGTGTGTGAGTGATGGTGCTGTGAGTGTCAGGGGTGCAGTGTGTGTGTGTGGGTGCTGTCAGTGTCAGGGATGCAGTGTGTGTGTGTGTGTGGATGCTGTCAGTGTCAGGGGTGCAGTGTGTGCACCCCTGACACTCACAGCACCCTCACACATACACATAGTGCACCCCTCACACTGACAGCACCCTCACACATACAGTGTGTGAGTGATGGTGCTGTGAGTGTCAGGGGTGCAGTGTGTGTGTGTGTGAGTGAGGGTGCAGTGTGTGTGTGAGTGAGGGTGCTGTGTCAGGGGTGCAGTGTGTGCGAGTGAGGGTGCTGTGAGTGTCAGGGGTGCAGTATGTGTGGGTGCTGTCAGTGTCAGGGGTGCAGTGTGTGTGTGGTGCTGTCAGTGTCAGGGGTGCAGTGTGTGTGTGTGTGTGTCAGGGGTGCAGTGTCTGTCAGTGTCAGGGGTGCAGTGTGTGTGTGTGAGTGAGGGTGCTGTGAGTGTCAGGGGTGCAGTGTGTAGTGTGTGAGTGAGTGTGCTGTGAGTGTCAGGTGTGCAGGGTGTGTGTGAGTGATAATGCTGTAGGTGTCGGGGTGCAGTGTGTGTGTGTGAGTGAGGGTGCTGTGAGTGTCAGGGGTGCAGTGTGTGTGTAGTGTGTGAGTGAGTGAGGGTGCTGTGAGTGTCAGGAGTGCAGTGTGTGTGTGTGTGTGTGAGGGTGCTGTGAGTGTCAGGGGTGCAGTGTGTGCGAGTGAGGGTGCTGTGAGTGTCAGGGGTGCAGTGTGTGTGAGTGAGGGTGCTGTGAGTGTCAGGGGTGCAGTGTGTGTGAGTGAGGGTGCAGTGTGTGCGAGTGAGGGTGCTATGAGTGTCAGGGGTGCAGTGTGTGTGGGTGCTGTGAGTGTCAGGGGTGCAGTGTGTAAGTGAGTGAGGGTGCTGTGAGTGCCAGGTGTGCAGGGTGTGTGTGAGCACGTGAGGCTGATGTGACTTGGGTGATTATTTCCCCCCTCCCTGCTTACCTTATGTCTGGGAGGGTGGATCCTGCTGCTGCTGCCATCCATGGTGGTCCTAGTGGTGAGTGAACTCTAGCCTGTGGGGCTAGAGTTCACTCCTGCGAGACCCGGAGCGTTGCCATGGCAACGCTCCGAATCTTACAAGAGGAACCCGGCGGAGCTGTAAGTTAGAGCTCCTCCGGGTTCCTCTCCTGGCTCCCTCACTCTCTCCCCGCCGGCGGCCGTAGTATACTGGATGTGGGCCGGTGAGGGAGATCTTTGATCTCCCCACCGGCCCGCCGTGGACTACTGCAGGGCCGGCGTTCGGATAGCGCTGGCCCTGCAGGGGCTGGCAGGGGAGGTCCTGTGATCTCCCTGCCGGCCTCGGCCCATGGCAACCGCGGCCCACCGGGCATTTGCCCGGTGTGCCTGATGTCCAGTCCGGGCCTGTCTGACACACAATCCCACAAGCAGCATCAAAACACATATCTCACAACAGGCAGCCCCCTTACACATGCACAACACTCTTTACAAAACTAACCACGAATGCTGTGCACGCATGTTATTACATTTGCTTTGTTTTAAGAGAGGGGGAGTAGTGCCAGCTATTCCGATAAGTTGTTATGGTGCCAAGAGGTTCCCTTTAGTAGGACTGCCTACAGTGCATTTTTAAAAGGTGGGTGTGAAACTTTGACAAGCATGTTGTTGCTCCCGGACAGAACAATAATTAAATCATCACAATAAAACCGCCGTCTCACAGGCTATTTATACTTGAAGAATAACAGGATGTGCTTGAGGACAGTGGCAACACAATTTTTTTCCCATAAATTTTCATGAGCTGCAAGCAAGTTTTGTCAGGCCACTTATAATGACATCTAGAATTATTAGAGCATGATGCTGTAATATTTCAATTTACTGATATCTGCAAACATTCAGGATAGATAGATAGATATGGTTCATGACATTTATTTAAACTGCAGTAAAAGTGTTTTTTAAAGGGACACTCCAGACCTCAAAAGCATTTTAATTTGCTAAAAAGCTTTATGTGTCAAGACTGTGTCCACTACACGTTTCCGGCGCCGATCTCCCTCTGTGCTGGGTCAGCGCTCCGTCTACTCTGATGTCATCTGATGGAGGGACCTAATGTGTGTGTGCATTAGGCCCTTCCTATAGGAAGGCATTGAATCAATGCTTTCCTGTGGGGATTTTACCGATGCTGGATGTCTTCATGCAGAGCGTGAGGATTTCCAGCATCAGTTAGGTGACCTAGAGTCTGGTAAACTCCCAATCTGGTAGACAGCTACTAGAGACTGTTTTATTGCTGCAATGTAAACATTGCAGTTTCTCTAAAACTGCAATGTTTTACATTCCAGGACTAAGAGGGGACAGGGACATTGCACCCAAACCACTTCAATGAGCTGAAGTGGTCTGGGTGATTATAGTGTCCCTTGAAATAGCCCTAACGTTACTATATAATCATGACACTTCCTTAAAGTAAGAAACAGAATGTCATTGTTTGATTTATGCCCAAGAGATTTCTGTGTCATCTTGATTTAATACACCATCCTTCCAGCTCAGTTACGTCATTTCAAAGCAATATTAATTATGTACACAAGAGAAATTCCTTCTTAATAAAACACTTTGTTTCATTTTCCGTGTAGCTAAAAGGAACTTATAAACAGAAGCAAAGAATTTATATCTGACATTGTGTAGGCAGCCCAGTATGCAGCAGTCTCTGCAGGATCGTAATAGAAATGCAATTATGAGAAACATTAATGCATTATGTTTTTTTATTTTTTTGTTACGCAATATTTTCACTAATTGTATTCCATTTACATAATAAAATATTTTGCAATGTTGGCAAGTGTCTCTAGGGCTCGGTTTGACAGTAGGCAGCTGCTCAAAGGTGGATCATGTCTAGAAAGGAATCTTATCTTAAGTAAAAAGGCAATTATTTTGCTATTTAGATCTATTTTCATATTTTTTATTTTTGTTTTAAATTTGTAACGTGGGAGGTCATGAGGAATATGCTTCCTGAATCTGTGTCCTTCAAATCAGAGAAACTGCTATGTTTACATTTGGGGTTATGCCTCCATCGTGCAGAGCGTCCATAGGAAAGCATTGAAAAATGCTTTCCTACTGACAACTTGAATGCGCGTGCGGCACTTGCTGCTCATGCGCATTCGGCTCCGCTGACGTTGGCAGAGGGAGCTGACGTCGGCGGGGGAGGAGAGGTAACCAGTGCTGGATTAAGGTAAACTGCTGAAGGGGTTTTAACGCCACGGGAGGGGAACCATGAGGGTAGGGGCACCCTCAAGGCACTATAGTGTTAGGAAAACCGCTTTGTTTTCCTGACACTATAGTGATCCTTTAAGGTGTAATCGGCTATAATTGTTGAAACACGTGACGTGCATCATAGATGGGACGTCACTTCCGGCTGCACTAGAGCAGGCCTATGCTCTATCTCATGTGAGTAGGTTATTTATATTTTTTTATGCACAGTCACTTTGCCATATGGGCTGCACCATTGGATATTCTCTTGTTTATCTTTTTATACATTTGATGTATTGGAAATATCCACCACCACTATTGCCGAAAATATATTCTGAGATGGGGGATGTACCGTCACCGCCTAATACAGCAGAGCTCTTTGAAGTTCTAGAAAGTGTGAGTGTGTTTTTTTTGGAACAATACTATATCTCACTCTTCTGTAATTAGACATATTGCACTATTATTTTCTCTGTTTCGCTATTTCTTTGAGATACTCAATAACTGTGTAAATCTGAACAGGGGATTCTACCGACGTGTATGTATATGTACCTGTTATGTGATTTCACAGTATGGATATTAGAGTCATGTCCATATAAATACAGTACAAAATGGCAATAGCTAAAATCCTTAGAGCTATGTTAGAGTAGTAATACAAAGCATCCTCCAATAAGAGATGTTTGAACGTTCGTATTCTTCACTACGTAGATACAAAGACAGCTGCATGGAATAGGAGAGGTTTAATGGTACAGGAGAATGCAAATCATTAAGGTCACTGACACCCATCTAAATAACTTACCCTACACACAGGTCACTTTATGTAATAGACAGGACCCTATGTCTGTGTTATTATCAATTGTATCCAGAACAATGTACCTAGAACAAATATAATCAAAATCATCCACATTTTGCTAAAAATCCTGCTTTTGAACATTTTGCCATGATTCAATAAAACGTTCATGGTTCTGTTGCCACAGATCATTTAAAGTGACACTACTTTGTCTATTTGGTTAACTCCATGTACAGTAAAGTAGATCTACAGAGAGTTTTATCGAGAAGGGATATGGATATATAAATTGTGCTAGATACAAATATAACTAGATTCAAAGAATGCAACAGTCAAAATTCTGGAATGCAATATAAATTGATACATATTTGAAGTAGAAACTGACATGACACAACTTAAAGGGACGCTACAGGGCTTAAAAAAAAAAAAAATGATGCACGAATAGACATATAATTTAATCCAAAGAATGCAATAGTCAGAATCTTAGAATGTTATTAAAAATGTAGATATGCTTAAAATAGAAACTAATACAACTTAAAGGGATGCTCCAAGCTGGATTTACTAACTACGACTCACAATGTTTCATGTTATTCATTAGTTATTCAAATTAAAGTTTTTCAGTATATAAAAGAATAGTAGATTCAAATAACAGTTAAAACATTTCCAATAACAATAATCAGAATGATTCGTAAGAGTAGAAAAGCAAAATATAAAGAAAAAAGGGGGAAAGGGATCTGTGTCCAATGGACACAACTTGTCGTTTAAAACAGCTCTCTCTTATTATCTCACTATCTATATCTGCTGTGTTTAACACTACTACATCTTTAAAGGGCAATCTAGCACCATAACCACTACAGTTAGGATCCATCTACCTTGTTTCCATCAAACCATTTTGAAAAAAAAAAAGGAATATTTTTCAATGCAATGTAATGACGTATACAAATGTATGGTGAATGAGTGCTTATGGGTGGAGATTGAGGAGAAATAATTGTGCAAGAGTACTACATTAAATATGATGGAAAATCGGTGAAATAGGAGCAGGTGGATCTATATATCACCTTTGCTTTGGTAATTCATTTTCATAAGCACAACATTCGAAACTACCTTTGACATTCCACTTTCTTACATTCTGGTTTCACACACTGAAAACCTTTTGATAAAGTTTTAATTTCAATAAAGTCCAGTTTTTCCACTGGTTTCTCTGGAAGTCTGAATGTATTCCAAAAACCTGTGTGCTTCATGAGCTGATAAGAAAGTGGTGATTATTTTTTTAAAATAAAAGATTCCATGTCTCAGGCCTAGTGTATTATTTTATTTTGCTCTCATATAAGCAAACACCTCTTTTCTGTATATCTCCTGGCTCTGTCATGGCCACCATCTTTAAGTACTCTTTGGTTATATGTATAGGCATTGTTAGGGGATGGGTTTAGGGGCTAAAAGCCCAAATATTGGGATTCTCTAGCCCCAAATCCATCAGGGACAGGATACTAGTGCTTTAACCAATTTAAGTTTTTCAGCAGCTAATCAAATCAGCACAGTTCAAGTTTAACACATTGCTTCAGGCCAATCTACTACAGTAAGGAGTAGTAGGGCTTAGGAGAGATGGGGAAGTAGACTAAAGGCATGTATAGATGATGGGGAGAGGCAAACAAAAGGCTTTACAGGAAGTGGCGAGGAAGAGAGGCAAAAGAGGTGTTAGAGTAATGGAGAGAACAACAAGAGGGTAGAGGGTAGGCATGTGCATGGGGAAAATATTCAGCTCGGTTTGGCATTCCGAAATTCGGGATTTCGTCAATTTGGGACTTTGGCAATTTGGCACTTCGACACTTTGCCAACTTTGGAACTTTGGCAACTTCGGAACTTTTGTTGCAGCCGCTTGGTAGATAACTCTCTAATTCCCACGGTATCAGGGAGTTATCTACCAAAAGGCTGAAAGACCTAAATTGGTCTTTCAGCAAAATTTACTAATACTAAGTAAAAATTACTAAGTGTTAGTAAATTGTGCCCCTACTCGCTATACCGCGAGTAGGGGCATGTCTATTAAACAGTGAGCAGCATGTGACTGCTCACTGTTAAAAATAATTTTATTTTTAGGGTGAGGGGGGTAGGTAGGAGTTTATTTTTTGGGGGATGGGATGACTAGGGGTTTGGGGACCCCTAGTCACCTGGGGGGAGGGGAGTTAAATATGTATTTAGGGTCCCCACCCGCCACCCGGGGGAGGCAGGGAGGAGGACATTAGGTCCTCCCCAATTTGTATTTAGGGCTGCCACCTACCGCTCAGGGTTGGGGGCCAGGGGGGAGGACATTAGTTCTAGTTTAGGGCCCCCACCCACTGCTCAGGGGTGGGGGCCAGGGGAGAGGACATTAGGTCCCCCCCTTATTTTTGTTTAGGGCCCCCACCCACCGCTCAGGGGTGGGGGCAAGGGGGAGAACATTAGGTCCCCCCCCCAATTTGTGTTTAGAGCCCCCACCCACCGCTCAGTGGTGGGGGCCAGAGGGGTGTCCCCCCTTATTCTTGTTTAGGGCCCCCACCCACTGCTCAGAGCTGGGGGCCAGGGGAGAGGACATTAGGTCTCCCCCAATTTTTATTTAGGGCCCCCACCCACCGCTCAGGGGTGGGGGCCAGGGGGAGGACATTAGGTCCCCCCAATTTGTATTTAGGGCCCCCACCCACTGCTCAGGGGTGGGGACCATGGGAGAGCACATTAGGTCCCCCCAATTTTTATTTAGGGCCCCCACCCACCGCTCAGGGGTGGGGGCCAGAGGGGGGCAATAGGTCAAAAGGCTGCTCACTGTTTAATAGACATGCCCCTACTCGCGGTATAGTGAGTAGGGGCATAATTTACTAATACTAAGTAATCTTTACTTAGTATTAGTAAATTTGGCTGATTGACCAATTTAGGTCTTTCAGACTTTTAGTAGATAGCTCCCTAATACCGTGGGAATTAGGGAGTTATCTACTATTCATTCCTGTCATTACATGACTGGCTAAGTAACTTACATTTTATATGAATATATATTACTTGATTGTTGTGTTGCAAATGCTTACAGCTGAATCCTGTCTATGTTTGTATACTTTTTATTTGAAATTGTATACAGTGTAACATTCTTCTTCTTTTACTGGGTAAGTATATTAGTACTTTGGCAATACTGTGCTTCGGAACTTCGACAACTTCGGAAATTCGGTCATTTCGGCAATTCGGACATTCGGAAGCACCTGAATGTCCAAATTACCCGAAATTCGGCCAAATTTTAATTCGGACCGAAACGAATTGCACATGTCTAGTAGAGGGAAGCAGAGTGTGTGGTAAATTACCAAACTCTATAAATTATTATGTACGCATACACATATAAACTCTGGTCCGTTTACTTTAACAAATATTTATTCAGAGACAAAACAACAACAACAACAACAACATACAACTAATGACACACAATCTAACTAACTATACCAACAACAACAACAACAACAGCAGCAACAACAACCTAACTAACAATAACAACTAAATCTTATAAAATCACCAGATCCCACTCACAGTTCACCATGATAAAAATTAGGCCATGTCTGCTTAAGGGTCTGCTCAGTAGCACAGCCAAGAAGGAACAGAGGAATGGAGATAGGGGGAAGTGGTTACCTCTTTCCTGACTTGTAAAGGTATTGAATTATCCAATTACCATATCAAAAAGGGTAAAGCTTATCCCACTGTAAGAAAGGCATACACGAGCTTGGTCACATGACCCCTGGTCACCATATTAGTTTGATGACAGAATGTCACCACAGAGTGCAATAAACTGACATTGTAGAGGATAAAAGACTTCAGGGGTTGAAAAATGTCATTAGGAATTGGCCTTTAATGCAGTTTTGAGGGATGGGTTATCACATTTTGAAACCTCCCAACGCCCTTGGAGGAAAGCACCACTTATCTCACCAAAACCTGTGCAGTGAATGATAAGCTTGTGTCTATTCACAAATCCTAACATCATGTGCAGACGTCTGGCATCTCAACGCTCGAGACTGTTTCAGACCTTCCGTTTCTGCATGGTCATAGTGATTCTTTTGCCAAAAGAGGACTAAATATGGTAACCCCCATACAGCAAGGGTGCAAACTGGATTATCTGAAAATGAAAGGAAACAGGAAGTAACAGTTCATTTTTTTCCAGAGGAGACAGTGCCAGCAGCACCATGTGGGCATGCACGGATACCCCTATCCGTTTTATCAGTTTGGCAATGATAACCATTGTACAACACCGCAACATTGTGTACAGATACTATATGATATATGCCAAGTTAGTTACTTTTGAAACAAAATATCAAGAAATACTACTTATGGATTAAAACAAACAGTTGATCTAAATTCACTGCAGAAAAATAAATCATCTTCATGTCTTACACTCTCTACTACACTTCATCACAAAGGATTTGCTCATTACTATTCGCTAATAGCATTTGTTTAGTGATTAAGACTATCATCTATTTCTAGTGTGTAAGAGGATTGTGCGATGGTCGTTTAGAGATCCTGTTTATGCTTCATCCAGACACAGTAGCAGCTGCTTGGAGTCTGGCATTTGAACACGTGCTAAATGAGTGATCTTAATTTCTGCCTGGTCATTGGTGGGAGAGCTCTGAGTTCCGTTTACAGGACAGCTGGTGTGTTTCAATGGCGATTACGTAAAGCTAGCTCATATAGGGATTAACGCAATCTCAGCATAGCTACGTGGGATCAAACTGTGAAATTTGCTCCGTAAGAGGTTACATGATGCTGTAAATATGAGCCAAAAGACAAAAGAGAAAAAATATTTTTATATCAAATTATAGAAAGAGCCATGCAAAGTAGAATGGTCCATTATTTTCTTAACTAGAGTTTAATTCTGCCAACACCTGTTTAACTACAAGTCCCAAATATATAAGAAGAGTTCTCAATTTTAATCCCCCCCCCCCCAAAACTAGAAACTGATATATAATAAAATGAATTTGATACATAAAGTGATACATTGGTAGCAAGTGGTCTTAGATTTAGACAAATAAAAATGTCCCATCCAATTCTTCTTGATGATACTGGGCAGCACATCCAACACGGTTTACTGGCCATGGCAAAGTGTCTGAATTTTTTACTGCATTTAAATGTTTCTTCATAACTCCAAGCCTTCTGCTGTCACATGAGATGGCTTTGTTTGTGGGTCCACTCAGCCCACCTTGAGGTTTAATAAATACATTATTACACTACATCCATATAACTAGTATGCGTCTGTTTTAACAAGCTTAGATCATGTATGGCTAGCATCTGTCTTGTGTGGCTAGTGCAGGCCTACAAAACCTGTGCCCCCCCAGGTATTTTGAACTACAACACCCATAATTCTTTGAATAAAACAAATAGCCAACGTCCATGTTCTTTTATTAAAACCGCTAGCCCAGAAATCATGTCTGATAGCCAGGGGATCATGGGAGTTGTAGTGGGACCACAGGTTGTGCAGACCTGGTCTACTGTGTCATGGGTGGCTAGCATATATGGTGTGGTGCAAGCATAAAATGGATTTCTTTTTACATAGAGTTCCCTCTGCCACAGTTGACAACGCATCCACGACTGTTGGCCAACATTTGACTTGTTAAACAATATACGCATCCACGGCTGTCGACCAACGTTTGACTTGTTAAACAATATAGATTGTGGAAGTATTTTTCCAACTGCAAGTGAGGTTCTACATAGTGTCTATCCACTGTTTTAGCACAAGCATAAAAAATTAAGGATTAATAATAACAATGTGAATAAGGATTAACTGGAATCCAAGGCATCTCATTGAGCAGGGCAATCAACCCCTCTGTTCCTGTGCGTCCACTTGTCTGTTTACAATTACGTGTCTCTTAGTCCACCCATTGTACAGCGATATGGAATTTGCTGTAACTATATAAATAATAAAATATTAATAATAATAATAATAAGTACCAACAGTCAGAATAAAAAATGTCATCTTATAGAACACTGATGCTGTTAACGTTCTTGACTATTATGGGAAATAGAGTCTACAAGCATGTGCCAGAAGTAGGCTTGCAGATTGTTCTTCTGTCGACCGCAGTACTATTGCATTTTGTGTTTGATACGACAGATAAAGCTGTAGAAGTTTACACTGGCGTGCTAAATATTTCCAACATGTCGTCATGCTTTATAAAGCGTACAGGCAGGCCTCATGCGTAATCCAATAGTCTTCATTTAGTCCTGTGAATAGTTGATGACTGAGTTTGGATAATTTTATATAATCCCTTTTGGAATTTTATGGTTCAGCTGTTCCCACTACCAGACATTCTCAACGTGTGTATTAAAAATATAAATTCCATATTTCATCACATTAGGGCTTTACTCATATGACTACTATGAGCAATGTTGGGAATTGTCCGTGCGTGTGATCAGGTATTATTTTGATTGGCTGTTTATTTGATTTAATATTTCAGCATTAATTTCTATTCATTATTCTAACATGGATTCAAGAAAAGAACATTCAGTTCATTTAGCGGTGTAAATATCACATGCCATCTAGAATTCTCTAGAGTCGCAAATAAGTATTAAATCCAATGGGCAGAAAAAAATGCATTCAAGTATGGTAGATATATAGTGTAAAGCCAATATACATACGAGATGTTCTGGCATGTCTTATAATCCTGCTTTCTCTAACTTCATTAATGCCTATCACGATCATATTAAAAAGTTATTATTATTGGTATTTATATAGCGCCAACTTATATAGCGCTTTACAATATTATAAAAAGGCGGATATTTAACAATAAATGAGACATTCAAAAAATGAAACGGAAATAACGGGTAGACGAGGAACTTGCCCAAACAAGCTTATAGTCTACTCCAGAGGTATATAAAAATAAATAAATGCACAAAATGGAGGAGGGCGAGATCAAACGTTCCCTTGCAGGTTCGTTCCCAAGGCTGCCTGCCTGGGGAGGAGCATACAATGTCTGTCTCCAGCGCACATTGCACGCTAACAGACGGATTTTTTGCACAAAGGTGCATACATCTCTGGATGTGCAGCATTTCAAGCAGAAATGTACATATAGAGACACCTAGCACCATCATGAATAAAAGCATAAGTGGTCATGGTGGTTTCATGTATGAAACCGGAATTAATACAGTAAACTGATATATGATTTGCATATTCATCTCAAATTAAAGGGTCGTTCTCCTAAAGCATTTAAACTTACTGAAGTGCTTTATGAGGGAAGAGTGTCCCCTCTTTTTTCATTTTACAAAAATGCAGATTTCAATAGAAATTGGCACTATTATAAATTAGCCTGGTTACAACCACACGCCCAACCCCGACTGTCAGTCATACAAACAGTCCTGTTACTTCCTGTCAGTGGAGTTAAACTCAAGAGGCAGCAATAGCTCAGAGCACCTGCCTTCTAAAGACTTCTCATTGAGCTGTATTGGAAAGTCTGTGATTGGACAGTCACAGAAAGACTGGGCGGGGTTAGAAGAGGAGGGCTTGCAAAGGCTGCAGACAAGAGAACTGCAGCTTTTGCAAGCGGTTTTTAGATATGCCCGCAATAAAAAATATATCTAATTTAATGCATGCAAGTTTTCACTAAACAGTGATTTGTGTCTGTGTATTTGGCAGAGGAGTGTCCCTTTAAATCTAAGTTTATTTTATATTAATACTAGCCACTGTTAATCATGTGTTTCCAGTGTCAGTACCGTGTGCATTAATGTATATATAATATCACATAATATTCCCATTTAACATTTAAATGAGAAGCCTTCTGAAAAATACATGCTGCAGGACTGCATTCAAATTATTGGTCACACACATACTATAATTTTCTTTTTCTAATGCAACCAAGGCAACCCTAATCAGTGCATTCCAACCAAAATTAATACATGATTGCCAATGGCAATACAATACTCAGAAGAGCAGTGGTCACGGCTGATGTTGATATGGTAACCAATAAAGCCCAAAATAATGTTTATTTAACAGTTCTTAAACTGTGTTCTTATCTAGAGTGAAGTGATTCATTGTGAAAAATGTACAGTACAAAAAAAAAAAAAACATTTTGTGCATGAAGACTAGACTTAGAGATGTATTTTCAGAAGTAATTAAATTGTGATTTGTCCAAATGTTCGCAACACAACCGAAATGGCCAGTGGATGAACCGTTTAGTGATTGAGTTAACTATTTGCCTGCTGACAGCCCTATCAGCACAATCTCCTTTGTGATCTCAGGTTCTGTCAGTACTTAGTTACTTATTGAGAAGTTATAATAAACCCCAATTGATTTTATGTGTTGGGTTTCAATCTCCAGCAATCCTAATCAGGTGAATCCCTCTGTTACAATGGCAATTTATTGAATTAGACACAAACTAAAGAACACAATATCTGTTTTAAAAGAAGAGTCACAGCCAATCCCAATTTAGCAGAAAGTTTTGATAAGGGAGTACTATTTCTTTAAAAACCAAAAATAAATAATATATTCTGTTCCCATAAGTATATGACATATGTTTGTCTCATTGCATCAATCACTCTCTTCCATCAATGGGGTTCCT
This sequence comes from Pelobates cultripes, assembly GCA_933207985.1. NCBI lineage: Eukaryota > Metazoa > Chordata > Amphibia > Anura > Pelobatidae > Pelobates > Pelobates cultripes. The sequence goes on from CAKOES020000068.1 coordinate 43,122, forward strand.
TAACAGATGTCTGAGCTGCTTATAGCTCCCTGTGACTGTGTTTTGGAAATCTGTTATCTGTATGGGTCCTTTGCAATCAGTAAACTCAGATTATATGGCTATAATTACACTATTCATGGTTTATTACCATACCCTCAATGTGAATCTGTAATATCACAATATGTAGTTAGATGGATGTACAAGTTATTACACAATTTTATAAATACATATATATATATATTTAAATGTACAATTTTAACATGTTTATTTTTAATATGAATATACATTTGTTGTTTTTTTGCCCTTTTCCCATGCACTATTGCACAATCAGTAATTGTGCAAAATGTAATTCACGATAATGCAATATTTTATTTATTTAGCAGAGGATTAAACTATACAAAGTAATGTGATACTTGTTCTCTTAGCAACAGGGACCTGACAGCCTATTACAACATAGAATCCTGAGCAATGTGGTTGAAACTTGTCATTCTGTCTGCTTGAAGAATCACACCCTTACATTACATGTGCCTGTCTGGGCTGATCCATTGACTTGTCTCAGCCCATTAAGAAACTCCACTCCTTTCCACATTAGCTAAGGCTCAGTCTCAGGACCTGCACTGACTTTCCCTGCTCAGGTTTTTGTGATTTTTATCTCTGAATGTATCTTTCTGTGTAACTTTTCAGAATGGAAGAAGCTGAATTAATGAAAGAGAGGCTTCTGGCTATAACTGTGAGTATTTCTGTTTGTGCAACAAGGAATATATTTAATGCATGTTTTAAATGTTCCTTTCTATACGCTGTTGTCTCACCTCCTTTAGTTGTGATTACACTCTAGCAAGCAAGAGGCTGATGTGAGAGCAACTTGCTATATAAAGTGTGTTCAAAGCTGAACTTACAATATGTAGATTTCAAGGACATTAGGTCAGTCCTTTGACTTACAATCAGGACTGCAAAAGTAAAAAATACTTGTTACATTTTTCCAATAATTAGCTGGAAAGAGATATTTCATGTTTAAATTTTGTAGCATTAAATGTGTTTTCCTTATATATTTATAATCAAATCAGAGATTGTTAGATATAGTTTTATATATATTATGTTGCATTATACTTGCAAGTGATATGATTCCATTATGTGATATATTTGCAAGTCCTGTTGATTGTATTTGCATTATAAGAAAACTGTCACCTGTGCAGGGGCGGACTGACCGGTCGGGCACTTCGGACACGGTCCGAGGGCCCGGCCGGGAGGGGGGCCCGCCGCCAGGGCCGCCTTCAGGGGGCCCGGCGGCAGGGCTGGATTGGGGGGGGACTGCAGGTGCCACCGGGTGGCCAGTCCGGTGGCACACTGTGAGGGGGGGGCGGCCGTTTCATGTTAGAGCCGCCGGACCGGGTGGCAGCCTCGCCGGTCCGGCGGGCTGTGTTTTAGTTTGTTTGCTGCCATTGGTAGAGTATAGGAGTTTTTTTCCCCTCTGTATTTAACACTTCTCACCCCTAAAGAACATTAGCTTGCTGAAATGCTTTACATGTCAAAATTGTGTCCTTCCTTTACAAAAAGTGCAGAATTAATGACTGTCAATCAGACAACAGGTCCTGTTACTTCATGATTAGCTCAGTGGAGCTAAAGGCAGCAATTGCCCAGAGCACCTGCCTTGCAAAGAATTTTCAGTGAGCTGCATTTGGGAGTCTGTGATTGGATAGCCACAGAAAGTTTGGAGGGATTATTAGGGGAGGGCTTAGCTGTTTTAGAGCTACTCCCCATTTTTAAAAATGCATAAGTAAATACATGCACAGTTTCATTAGGGGTATGTCTACTAAACAGTGATATTTTGTAACAGGAAAAAATTTTTATTTGGGCGGTGGAGTGTCTCATTCCCGACACTCTAACTTAGCATCATGGTATAGCGGTCTAAAAAGAAAAGGATAGAAAGCCCCAACCCAGTGCTAAAAGGCACTATAATTGAGGCTTAATAAAAGAACAGGCACATAGAAATCTGTGAGCACCGAAGGCACCAATCACAATTCTACCCACTAGATCGCCAGAAGGGATATAGATCCATCTACCTGCCATTATTATTACTATTTTATTATTTATATAGTGCCATAAAAATTCCGTAGCAATCCTTACTATTTTGCAATTAGTATTTACTAATGTAGAATTCGTATAGCATGTCCTGTTTGCGTTAGAAGTTTTAGTGTATGTATATAAAAAGTAAAAGGTTTTACCTGCAGATCACATTGAGTCTATATTAGAACAGATTCTATAAGAATACCTGTGGATTCTCTGGAAGTAGAGCCATCAGGTGCTTATCATCAAAGCTGCGATGACAAATGAGGCTTGTTACCCTGCTAATCCTGGCTAATTTAAGCCTACCACCTTTTGTAGTTTCTAGAAAATGAATTTAAAGAAAAGGTGGAATTTCAAAGCTGCACCTTAACAAATAGTGAGTCTTACTACTACCTTAATATATTTTTTTTAAATACCATTTAGTTAGCAGATTTATTTGAAGCAAACAATTCTGCTATTGCTACCTGAAACCAGTAGGGTGCAGTATGTTTACTTGTCTTATAAATCCATTCATTACCACAAACATATATACTGGTCATTGGTTTCCTTTTTGTATTGCCCCTCTATCTTAACCTTTACCTCTGTACTATTCCTTACTCAAAGGAGAAATCTTTCCACCAGGACTGGGCCTTTTTTGTCCCTTGGCTGCCATGATTCCCTTTACCTTTCACAGGTAAAGACATTGTGTTTGAGCTTGTATTTATTAAATACACATGCTCAGTATTTAGTATGTTGTATTATGGCAAAAAGAATACATTTCTTTGACATTCTGCTGGTATTCTGGGAAACTGCATTCCCAAAAATATCACAACATTACTTACAAATCCTCAAGAGGAGTCATGGCAGTGTGTCTTTGTATACAATTATTTTGAATGCTAATTACATGTTTTGCTCCAATTAATATGATAGTGTTATTTGATTTTAATGTTTACATGATAAACACACGAGAAATTATAGCACAAATTCTTTCAAAGTTTCAGATACTGATAGATTCTGTAAGGGCTTAATTTACTTGTTCTGATTTTGTGTATTTTGTACTAGAACAACATTGATAAAATGCCCTTATAGAGTAGACAACAATAAGTCTTAGTTTATATAAAAAAAAAAAACAATTGTGGGTACTTGCCAACCCTACCACCATACTGTCAATTTAATCCATTTAATACGCCTGGCCGTAGCATGAGAAAATCATCTTCCCTAATTTATAGTAAGAACCTAACATTTATATTATTTTTTTGATTATTAAACTGGGGATTCATGATAAATAATACCATTTTAATTATATTGGCTGAGCTGGAAAGATAACAAAATTGGAGAATTTTGAAAACATGTTATTAATTATTTGTTATTACTGATAATTTATATATCCACTCCCTGACTGAAAATATTTACTTTTCTGAATGTGTTAATGCTGAGATGGTTACATTTGTGTACATCTACTTCTGAAACGTAAATGCATTATGAAGCACACGTTTAATGACTCTGGGGAGTTTCAGGCCATTGTATCTTTGCATTCTATCATTCCATTAGACCAGTCACAGACTGGAATAAATGCATCAGCTATTTTTGCGAAACAAGGAGCAGATAACTCCTGCAGAAAAACACTGATCATCCACCAGAGGCAAGATGTGGCCAAGTGTGGTCACTGAACTACTGTGAACCTATGTCTCAATTATGCTCTCATTCCGTATTATATTGCCTTTCTCTGAGGTTTGATAAAGATTACCAAGTAATTGGCCACCCATCTGATAATCAAGATTACCAAGTAATTGGCCACCCATCTGATAATCAGAGGGTTAACACATTCCAAGAATATTGCTGATAGCTACAAATTCTAATGTCATGTCAAATGTGAAAGGTGCTACCGGTAACTGACCCTGAAGAATTGATGAAACGTGATAGCAATTGGTGGCACTTTGACAGTGACAGAACTAATGTAGAGAGGGCACATGTGCAGGAATTTTGGGGTGGTCAAAAGATAGAGCCCAGTCTGTCATACAATACCCTCAATGCTGTGCTTGTTAAGGAGTTACCATTTACCCATCTTTTCAGTGAGTAGTGTAAGCCTTTTTTGTATGGCGTGTGTGTATTGTGCGTGTAGGGGTGCATTTGTGTGTAGTGTTGGCATTGGAATGCAGTTGTGTGTATGTATTGTTGGCACTTGAAAGCAGTGGTGTACTTGAGCGTAGTGTTTTCGTTTGATTGCAGGGATGTGTTTGTGTGTAGTGTTGCCATTTGAATGCTGGTATGTATACACATACACACAGATACACTGACACAAATACACACACTCTGACACGGATACATAAACACACATTAACAAATACACACACTGAATAGTCATAATTTCCATATTTTCAGTCACCCTCCTGTTTCCATACCTTTTGGGTGCAGAGAAGTGTTTTCCCTGGGTTCCAGTGGGATCTTGCTTAAGACTGTAGTAGGCCCTCTTCTTCCTCTCCCCGACATATGTGCCTCCTCTCTCCGTAAGCCGGGAGGAAGTGACCTGAGCTTACTTCCTCCCAGTACTGCTGATGTGACAGGGGCTCGGTCACTGGTCCCCTGATGGGACATGTACTGCCACACCGGCTGCATTGATGATAGTTCCGCTACATCTTTAATAAAATGTCAGTGTTTTATTGAACTGTCACGAGAAGTAAACTTGTTTAGCAATACCCCTAAAGGATAAAAGTGCTTTCAGATTTATATACTATAATGGGACACTACACTCTGTTCACAGAGATGCTTTTGAAGAAGTATTTAAACTGAAAATGTAGAAAATGTAGTTAAGCTATACATGAGGTACAAGTGTTAGTCCTCACTGAAATATTAACCCAACTGGAACAAGTGTAACAGTGTATGAAAAGTATAGTAAATTATTTTAAGCCAGCAGAGTCTTGAAATTGCTTTTGTAACAGTTTATTATTATTTCCAAATTAAATAATATTTAGCATGGGCATTATATTTTTATGGGGTATACAAACTGGGCATAACCAGAGACTGACTGTCAGAGACTTACATCCTATTATCCTCAGTCAGAGAAAACTACTTTGAGAAAATGTTAAACCCCACATTCACAAATGTTTGCTATACTCGAAGCAGGGTCCTAATATGAATGTCAGTAACAATAGTAAAATATAGAGTGCTTTGAAATGTGATGAGTTTAGCTTTAATGTTTTGCGAATAACCACAGCATTTTAAAATGTCGTTGACGTACTCTTTAAGTAGAATTATTAGTAAAGGGTTGTACGCAGAGGTCAGTTAGCAGGACACATTGTCTCGCTGCAAGCCCTCTGAGTTAGATGTAAGCGTGCAATGGTTATGTTCCTCTCCATGGATCCCGTTTAAAAATGAGAATCCTACTATTGAAACAGCTGGATCAGACTACGTGCTTCAGATTGAAATAAGCCACAATATGATAATAGTACCTTCACCAAACATTGAATTGTGGTGAATCAAACATCAAATTTCGAATTTATAGGGAAAGTTCTCCAACTCCGTTACAGTCACAGCTTTGCTATATCAGATAGAATTTCACAAAGTTAATTGCACATTAAGTTAGTATTTTTTTATATACACTAATGTTTCTTGCCCCACTGTCCCCCCCGTCCAATTTAAAAAAAAAAAAATAATATATATATAAATAAATAAAAAACTATATATATATGTCATTTATGTTTGAGCATCTTAAATGCTGTAAAGCGTGTAATATCACATTTATATTACAGTTAGAGCAGCAGATGCAGGCAGTGAAGACCCTGGGGCTTCTTTAGTCTCATAATCATCCTCTCACTGTAGCAGGTAATCTGTAACATTAAGACATGGCTCAAAAACTGACTGTGATTTGAGGACTATTTTGTTATTTCAAATGGCAAAAGGGCAGAACAAAGCTTAGTCTTATATTGTAAGATATGGATAAAATCTCGCCGAACATATAAATGATCACTATAGTGTCAGGAAACAAACTTTTTTTCCTGATACTATGTCATCCTTAGGGGACCCTCACCCCCGCCGACTTCAGCTTCCGAGTGGAGCGGTATGCGCATGCGCGGCAAGAGCCGCGCTCGCATTCAAACAGTCTATAGGAAAGCATTTCTCAATGATTTCCTATGGGCATTCTGCACGTTGGATGCAAATTTCACATCCAGCTTTGCAGAAGCGCCTCATGCGGCTGTCAGGAAGACAGCCACTAGAGGTTGGAATAACCCTGCTATGTAAACATAGCAGTTTCTCTGAAACTGCTATGTTTACATGTGAAGGGTTAAAACCGGAGGGACCTGGCACCCAGACCACTTCATTGAGCTGAAATGGTCTGGGGTACTATAGTGTCCCTTTAAGGGGTATGAGTGTTTCGCACTTCATAAGTTCCAATCTGTTCCATAACAGAACTTAATAAGTAGAATTCCACTGAGCTGGGTTCTGCCCCTCCGCTATATAGGTCTGAGATACTCACAGTTTAGATCAGTGAACAGTTCCTTCATAGAATGCACAAAGGTGCCATCACAGTGATGGAGTTGGAATTGAAAAACAAAAGACTGGAAAATCTTTGTCTGGGGTCAATCTCATACTAAGGTACTAAGGCACCAAAACAACCAGTCATCTTTTGAAACCCATCCAGGCCATTTACTGGTTGGGCCTCTGCTGGAGTTCATACGTGGTTCAGGAAATGACTCTGTCTGCTAGAGAACACAGGTGTCAACGCACAATGCTGAGGGGAACTTGCATCCCATTGACACACTCATGAATGACATTTGTGTCCCTCGGCTCGCTATCTGTGTCAGTATGCGTGATAACATAACACACCTGCCAATAAAGCATGATGCACACCTGTCTTTTAATGACCGGGAGCTGACCCCAGAGATACAGGTAAACTGCAAATGCAGGAATGTCATTAATCCACACAATACAAATATGACAACAGCTGAATGCTTTCAATGAGGAAGAAGCACTTCCATGGTATGAATATTTCTCATTATTATATAAATCTATACCCACAACCCACGCGCTCCACTCAGCCTTCCCCTGGTTATCGCTGACTAAGACTTAATAAAGGTTCCTATAGAAACTGCTTTGAAACAGCACTGAGATAATGGAACAAAAATATATCTGAACGGAATGTTTTTAGGCAGATTTTATAAACAAACACGTACAGCTGCAGCGGTTTAACATTAGTTGTGTTAAATACTGGAAAAATTTCAAGGCATTGTGTAATCTCTGGACCTTCTGCTGTGTGACTTCAACTCACATACCACTCAGCCAACCTTTGGCTTAGTGTAATGGGCATTATGGTTCAACAGGAAATGGGAAGTCAAGGCTGAAAGTAGCGTTAGGAACCTGAGAACTAAAGACCGTTTTTTGTTTTTTTTCCAAATTATTTTATTGAACATTTTTCAAAACAATTTCAAACAGAACAAAATTTTGAACAAATATATAACAATTAATATTGGGGTATAAAATAGGGAGGGGAGAGTAACAATAAGGAGAGGAAATGGGGTTTCCATCCATAAACCTCTAGCATGTAAGCTCATTGAGCAGGGCCCTCAACCCCTCTGTTCCTGTGCGTCCAACTTGTCTGATTACAATTATGTGTCTGTTAGTCCACCCATTGTACAGCACTACGGAATTTGCTGGCGCTATATAAATAATGAATATACAAATGTAATGAATCATAGATTGTACAAAACAGAGTGAAATATAACATGGACATGACAGTCACCACAACCTTTTTATATATTTCAAAGTATGTTAAATTAAATGATAGGAGATACTTTTTCCTAATATAATTACCAAATTATCCCAATGGTACCTTAACCGAGCATTTTAAAGTCTTAACACTAGATTTTATTTTCTAACTCTCTCAAATATTAAAAGACCGTTTTTCTATGTTCGGATGAGCAAAAAATAAGAGATAAGAAAAGACTATATTTATCTTCATCTTTCCAGCCTTGTGCATAAGAGCATTTCTGGGAAACTCCCACCCTACCTGAGTAGAATGCTTTCCACGGCTGTTCCCACCTCCTATAACCTCCGATCCAGTACTAGCACGATATTTAGCATACCGCAATACAAAAATAAAGTGGCTCAATCCTCCTTTTTCCTACAGAGCACCGCAATTATAGAATAACCTCAGGGACACAGTCAAATCTCAATTCATTAAGAGATCTATGGCAATATACCTCAGCACAGAATGCACCTGTCATGCTTGAATATATTTATATAGTTTGTATATTGTATTTTTGTAATTTGTATTCTATTGTAACAATGCAATGTTTTGCGGACCTGGGACATACTTGAAAACTAAATAATCTCAATGTATCCATCCTGGTAAAATATTTGATAAATAAATAATTACATTTCAGTTGCCCATAGACATAAATATTGCAGTGTGGCACAGAAAAAAAACAACCATCCAGTTAGGTCGCCATGCAGAACACCTGGGAGCAGAAATAGAATGGAAGGGGGAAAGTATTCCCTTCTACCCCTCCCTCTGAACAGCCAATGGCCTAACAGTTACAATTGCTTAAGGAGCAATACAGCCCCTTTCTTTCTATTAGATGAATTTTTATTCCCTTAACGAGGTACCCCAGTTCAATTTCAGAGGGACAAGCAATCCATCATCATTAAAATACTAATGTGTATGTAAATTTGTTTGTCTTTATATAATTGTATCTTCATGAACCCATTGTGACGCACAGAAAAGTCATGGCTTTATATATATATATATATATCATAAATACTTAGTAAGCATACCTAAGTAATAAGGGCCCATGGCACTGTGACCTCTTGTGCAAAAGTAAATGGGACAAAATCTGTGAATTTAGTGATAATGACCTGTATATGGGTGCGGCTGCTAAGGTGAAGAGGAGGTAGGCAAAGTTAAAATTACACTCGACTGCCCACAAAATAAAAATCATCACTATTTTGAAGACATGCCCAATGAAAACATTAATGCAATTAATTATGCATATTTTCAATGGGTTATATGAAAAAGTTTGCAAAAGCTGCAGATCTCTTGTCTGCTGCCTTTGCAAGCCCTCCCCTTCTGACCCCACCCAGACTTTCTGCGGCTGTCCAATCACAGACTTCCCAATACAGCTCAATGAAAAATCTTTGCAAGGCAGATGCTTTGAGCAATTACTGCCTATTGAGTTTAGCTCCATTGAGCTAACCAAGCCAGGAAGTAAGAGTGACGGTTCTGATTGACAGCCAGGAGTGTTACAAGGTTTATGTATAAAAGTGCAAAATTTCTATTAAAATCTAAACTTTTTGTAAAATTAGAAAAAGAGGACACACTCTTCACAGATAATGTGCTTTATGAGTCTGGAGTTTTCCTTTAAGCTTCAATCCCACGAGGTGGCCGAATTTAAACACCTTAAGCATGGCCACAGGACCTTTTTGATTTTTAAATAGGCAGCACAATTAGAGTTCACCTGCTACAGTTTTACAGAGAATTTTGTTTCTTCTACCATTAAAAGCTGGGGTTTAGAACTGTGGACACTGACAGGTAGTGGAACTACAACACCCAACATTTTTTGCTATGTGAGATGTTGGTCCAAACAGCAGGTTTAAACTTTTACTGGAAAATAAGTCATTATGCCAAAGGAAACATCCAGAATACACAAACCAGAGTTACCATGGATTCATTCTACAGATTCCTGTTGCAAATTACAACCATGGCGTAGAATTCTCCACTTGAAGTCGCTTTTTCAGATGAGACGCTGGAAACTGGCTTGTTGGTTTTGGCGCTGTATGGAGCAGCTGTGTGCCTAGATCCAAACTGAATCACCAGTTATTAGGTGCTAGAAATGCTGTTTAGTCAGATGCTATCTATATTTAAACCCTTTATCTGTAAAATACTTAACCCCTGAACTCGTGTTACAGGGACAAGTTCAGCAGTTGTGCAGAAAACATCCGTCAGTTCACCTATGCAAATAAGCTGGGGCTGCCAGACTCTCCCTCTATTTCTGGACAAACACTACTTGTACTTATTGATAAATAGGACCAGTAAAGTGCCTTCCCGTGGTATATAGAATTAAAATGCTATGTGCAGGATATCAACAGGGATAAGCAAATTTAATTCTGAAAATCTAAAAAACAGCTGGCTTGAAGAATTTTTACAAATTAGTTATTGTGTGATTTAACTCCTAAATGACGTAGAATTGAGCAGTGAGACTGCAGGGGCAAGATCTACACACCAAAACAGCTTAATTACGCTAAAGTTGTTTTGATTCCTATAGTATTATGTTAAATACTGCTTTATTGCTGCCTGCCATTGGCTAATGACAATGATGGCCAACCTGCTAATGAAGGCTGTTTTGAAGCAGTTGTTGGATTTGCCAATGTGATGAGAAATGCATTTCTCAACTACCACGGTGGTAGTTAACCAACACTGGCATATGCGATTCCATGTAATACTTAAAGGGACATCATAGTCACCCAGACCACTTCAGCTCAATGAAGTGGTCTGGGTGCCAGGTCCCTCAGGTTTTAACCCTGCAGATGCAAACATAGTTTCAGACAAACTGCTATGTTTACATTGCAGGGTTAACCCAGCCTCTAGTGGCTGTCTTCCGGACAGCCACTAGAGGCGCATCTGCGATGCTGGAGGCATATTATGCCTCCATCACACAAAGCGTCCATAGGAAAGCATTGAAAAATGCTTTCCTATTGACAGCTTGAATGCGCGCGCGGCACTTGCCGCCCATTCGACTTTGCTGACGTCGGCGGGGTAAGAGAGGTCACCAGCGCCGAGGGAGCCTCGGCGCTGGAAAAGGGTAAGCTGCTGAAGGGGCACTATAGTGTCAGGAAAACCGTGTAGTTTTCCTGACACTATAGTGATACTTTAATTCCATTATTTGATTGATCGTACCTGATGCCCCTGAGTGTATCAAAAATATTGAATGCAGGGAAAAATAAAAAGTAGCCAGTTTGTACAAAGCATCATAATGGATCTGTGAGTCAGCAATGCCTGGAGGGTAGAAAGGAGGCTACATTAGACTTCATGTGTGCCAAAGAATTTCTATTTACAGATCTAATTTATTTTCATTTATTTATTTTTTTGCTCAGGACAAGAGAAGGTTGCAAGAAGATATTGCACAAAGACGACTGACCATTGAAGAAGAGAAATTAAAACTACATCATTTAAAGGTAATTAAGCCAATGATGTGTATACAGTATATACCATTTGGAGTTGACGTGGATTTACCTGTAGGGTGCAGTGATACTAAGTTTCTATTTTCTTAACTGTTAAAGTGTTGTATCCTTGGCATAATGGTAAAGGATTTTAAGTCGAAGTGGAAAAGAAAAATAATTCGGAACATTAACGCAACAAATTGCTAGCAGTTTGGATGGAATGCTAAACATTGTGTCATCTCTATTTATGACAGGTGTACTTCAGCCTACAAGGTGTTTGTCAGCTAGTTAATTTTAATAAAATTCTCCGTTCTCCGTTCCAATTAACCTAGTTACACAAGTGGATTTGGTAGTTCATCAAGTAAAATAAATATTCGTGGAAATGCTTATTCATTTTGAAATTTAAAATGGAAATGTCATAGCCCAGGATTTTTAACATCATGTTCACTTAGCCCTTGTATGTAACAAATATGTGTAGATGAGGTGTGAAAATTAAAATGCAAAGTAGAAAACCACAACTTTTTATCCGTCATATGGGCTCCTCCATCTTGGCAGCCTGTCGTTTATTGTTATTAGTTCCGTCCTTTGCACCTGGAAGTGAGCATAGACAAAGAATACAGAACACAGGAAACTAAACCACGTTTGTTTCTCGCCATGTTTGTCCTGCCTTTAAATTGTCCGAACTACAATTTGATGTCACTTGCTAAATCTCTAAAGTAAAGATAAAAAAATAACAGAGGGTCTCATTAAAAGAATAATGCGAGTTGTCGGTGATTTTCAACGTTTTAAACAGATACGTAACGTCTAGAAAAGTGACCGTTCCCCTTTAACTGGCATGTAACGATATAGATACAGTAAATCACATACAGTGGGTAATCAACTGAAAATGGTATAGAATACATTTTAAATAAGAAATAGTTAATAGAATAGCTCAGATTAGATGTATATCCGATATAAACTGTCTGTCCACATTGTAATAAAAGCAGCTTTAAAGTCCAGCAAACTGCAAATATGAATTCATACTTATTGTCCAAATTAATGAATAGGAAAATGAATCGGAACATAATTCACCCTTTCGTAGTATACCATTAAACATGACTCACTGCCTGCCGTTCAAGTTATATTGATTCACTCTGACCTTATCACAAGAAATTTATTGTGCAGATTATAATAGAGTAGGTATAGCGTTGGCTGGGTGGGAAGGCGTCTAAACAATAAACTGTAGCCCTTTACATAAATGGCAATTTTGATTGTTTTGCATTCATCAGAAGAATATTTGCAAAAAGAGCTGGCTTGGTACATTTTGTTCTCCACTGGACTTGTCATACAGATTGGGCCCAGGAGTACTTTATGTGTGCAGTTCTATCTGTAAATAATCTAATTTCAGGTCTGTGAATGATATCGAGAACATGCTGATAAAATGAGGTTAATTTTCAGGTCTGTGCGTGATAAAGAACATGCTGATAAAATGAGGTTAATTTTCAGGTCTGTGCGTGATAGAGAATATGCTGATAAAGTGAGGTTAATTTTCAGGTCTGTGCGTGATAGAGAACATACTGATAAAGTGAGGTTAATTTTCAGGTCTGTACGTGATAGAGAACATGCTGATAAAGTGAGGTTAATTGGATTCTCCAGGCTGGAGTTAACCCATTCCATTTATTTTTTATTTTATTTATTTTTTGAGTATTTTGCATAGATAATACTTTAAAATTTATATGCAAATATCAATAATTCTATAATAAGACACTCACATGTGATGTAATCCATGACCATGAAGTGACTCAGCCAATCATCATGCTCCCATAACTTTATATGGCAGTGCAGGGTTTAGGTAACCACTACGGCAATTAGCGGATGCTGTGAAACCATGGACTATGCCTTTGCTGCTGCTCAGGAGAGTTAATGGAGGTTCTGTGCAGGAGATAACCTATATATTTATTTATACACACCTTATTTTGAAAATACCAGCACTCCTGGCTTTATAATTAATGTTGTTCTTTTATTGTTAGAGACCTCAACGTTTCAGTTCCTCACCTGAACTTTCATCAGGGCATCTGTCCTGATGGAAGTTCCATTCAGGAACTGAAACGTTGAGGTCTCTAACAATAAAAGAACAACATTAATTATAAAGCCAGGCGTGCTGGTATTTTCTAAATACGGTATTTACAGTGTTACTTGGCACCTGGTTTATTTTCTAACTGGAGGTTGGAGTGCAAGAGTTTGGATTTGAGTGTGTGTGTGTATATGTATGTATGTATGTGTGTGTGTGTATATATATATATATATATATATATATAATCTCTTTCTCAACAGAGTACTGTCAGGTTTCCCAGAAGTGCACAGTTGTTGACTCTTTTTTTGTTTTATTGAGCAGTAAAATCATCGTACAAACACAATTGGCTTGTGACACCTAAACAGTGTCAGTGTGGCTAGCTATCTCTGCATATAAAGAATTCCTCCCTCTCAAGCTCATCTGGAATGCCTCTAATGTGTGGGTTTAATCAGTGAATTTTATTGTTTATAATGTAAATTAAATGTTTATTGTTTGAACAAATAAAAGCTATAATTTTAAACAGCGACTTTTATCCCAAGAGCCACTACCCTCTCTTGGAGGTCAGGTGAGGTTTGCCACAGGCTTTTCATGAGGACTGAGAGTCTAGTTGCAGAGTGTGTAAACCTGATGATATTTTCCTTGGCGGCCATGATGCCGCCTCTGAAGACAATGGCCTCCTCTCTCACCACTGATATGTGACTCTGATCATCTTCAGTAACTCTTTGCTGTCGGAATTAGTAGATGGCATGCATTTGTCCTAATCTGAGGAGATATGATCATGTCTGCCATGCTGCCCCAGGACCTCTCCAAATCCAAGGAGCAGGAATAATGTCAGCTCCATTTTCTTTTGTGCAGGCCGCGCTGTTTGCCTCATAAAGCCCCGATATCCTGCTATAGTTTGCATACTACCTCTGTTTGAGTGTCTTCCCATAATATTCACTCACTGTGTAGCAATAACAATAATAATATTGCTTTAAAAGTAGCTAAATGGTCACAAAATGTCTTCGGTGTGTTATGATGATTTGGGATGCATTTTCCAAACTGTAACAAGGCTAAAGTTCTTCTAAAACTAATTGCGTCTCCCTTTCAAATTACTACACAACCCATTTAGCAGACAATAGGTGGCGACAGTACATATTGCCGAACAATAACCCATTTTAAGTCATGAATTAAAAATGAAGTAATTTGTAAAGGTAATTGTTCAGCTCTGTTTGGCTGAACTCCTAAATTAACACAAATATTTTCCTTTGGCAATGAAGCGTTTGGCAGACCTTAAAGAGAAACTATCACCAACAAGGTATTTAATCATATGAATGTTAAAAGTACACCTTTTGCTGTGTAGAATAACCCGATTTGACAAAATGGGCCAATTCGCATTACATTTTATGTTCATATTGGCTGTTGTATTCTTGAAATAAAGATAGCCAAATGGTACATTGTAAAATACTATTTCAAGCCTGTTTGTACTGATTTACTCAGAGCCATTGATTTTATTATTGTTATACAGCTATATACAAAAAAAAAAATCACAAAATTAAAATATTTTCCCTAATATTAACTCATTTAGAAAGTTTATTCAAAATTATGAAATAATTTGATAAGCCTTTCCAACAATATTAAATTAAGACATTGGCGTTTCTGCCATATTCATGTGAACTTTGTAGAACTCTGTAAGTATAACCTGGTATTTAGTTAACCCAGACTGTTGAGGGACTCTGAATTTAGGAGAATAATACATCTTTGATTTTCATGCATTTTCAGATTCATTTTCATCTGGCGAGTAAAACGTAGTCCTCTACCTAATATTGTTGGATAACCTTTCCAAATTATTTAATATTTTTAGATAATCTTTTACAATGATTTAACATAATAAAAATATATATTTTTATTTTTTGTAATATTTTTATATTTTTTTGATATAGTGATATACGATTTATTTTCTGATATTTTAATATTAAATTACTTGGAAAACGTATCCAACAATATTAAATTGAGGCCTTAGTTAGTAGGTCCCGATGTGTAGTGTGACGGGTGCACAGAATACCAGCCTAGTTTACGTCAAATAAGAAGGCAGCACAGAACTGACTTCGTTGGGTTTTGGGGTAGATGGCCAGTATTCGTATCACAGGAGCATGTTCAACCAATGCAAGTGATCAACCAATGATTAGTGCCTGCTTGTTGAAAGGTATACCCAACTTACATAGTTGTACAGGATTTTTTATTTTTATTTTATTGATCTGCGTTTGTTATGTAGTAACACATTACTCTGTTATGGTTTCATGGCACATGCAGATATATCGAATGTAGTCACCACTAAGTTTCATCACAACCCAGGCATTCGCAAAATCGGATTCATGTGCAATCAAGTCCTGTTTGGAATCAGCTGAGCCAGGAACACTGACTGTTGTTATGAAATTATTTTTGGATGAGCTATGCATGCGTTGCTAAATATCAAAGAGTCACAACCTCGAGTTAGAATCCAGTGTTCATGACTGGGCATATCTGCTGTAATTTATATGAAGAGAAACTCATAACTTCATTAAGAAATCATCTTCAGGCCTGAATATCAGCTACACATCTATAGTGTATAATTGTATGGGGGAAAACAACATCAGCGGCATTCATCGTTGGATGTTTTGAATTCTGGGCTTCACTCTCAAGAAGATACAAACTGATTTTATGTACTCTATTGTAATGTATAGAGAAAAGGTTGCAAACAATGATCATTTTTTTAATAATCAAACACTGTTATTTTTTTAGAAAAAATCTCTGCGGGAAAAATGGCTTTTAGATGGCTTAAGTACAATGTCTCCAGAGGAACAGGAGGAAACATTACGGCAAAGCCAAGCAGACCAAAAGCAGATCAAATCCCTAGAACTCAGTATTGTCAGGTATGTTCTGCCTTATGTGGTATAGCAATGATTCCCAATAGGACTGATAGTTTTGCACATAGTTCTTTCTCCTTCCTTGCACACCCTCAGTGCCACAAATGGTGGTCCCATGGCAGGAAACTCTGTAGACTTAGTGCCCTAGACAATACCTACCTTGGGTTAACATGTTTGAGCAGGGCATTAGCGGTGTTTGCCACTAGAAGAAGATATTATGTTGTTTCCTCCTGCAAAATACATTAAAGGGATACAATAGTCATCAAAACAACTTCCGCTTAATGAATGTATCATGCACCTGCAGTCTCACTGCTCCATTATCTGCCGTTTAGTAGTTAAGTCACTTTGTTTATACATCCCTAGTTACACCTCCCTGCATTTGACTTACACAGGCTTCCTAAACACTTCCTGTAAAGAGTCATCTAATGTATACACTTCCTTTATTGCAAATTCTGTTTCATTTAGAATTTCTCATCCCCTGCTCTGTTATTAGCTTGCTAGACCGTACAGGAGCATCCTGTGTGTAATTTTGGTTTTATTTACAGAGCAGGAGATTTAAACTTGTAAAGTAAGCTACATCTGATTGAAAGTGAAACCATTTTGTTATCATGCAGGCTGTGTCAGTCACAGCCAGGAGAGGTGTGGCTAGGACTGAATAAACAGAAACAAAAGTGATTTAACTCCTAAATGGCAGAGCGTTGAGTAGTGAAACTTCAGAGACATGATCTATACACAAAAACTGCTTCATTAAGCTAAAGTTGTTGTGGTGACTAAACTGCCCCTTATTATTATTGAACCAATTCTGACACCCTTCCCTCTTGCTTAGTGGAAAATTAGGACCACAAGTTGTAAAAATGATGCTTATGTTGCATCACTATATACAGGTCACCCATAAAGTGGACTTCTAATTGAAAACTGTTGACGTATTACTCTGTTTATACTAGATGAACATAAATGTTCTCTTCTAATTGAATACTCAATGTGCACAGCTTTCTCATCAGTATTTCTCTCCCCGTGAAAAGCAAAATGCCTTTACACCAGATCCACTCTGATACTTCGCGCACGTAGCATGCTGTGCTACTCTAAAAGGCATTATCATGATACTCAAAACAATACTGCTGAGTTCAAAGTGGGGAACATTACATCACTTTAATAGAGAAGATTGAATCATAGCTAACGAGTGTATGACCGTAATCTGACAGTGTCATCCTACGTCCTCCTTATACTTCATGCCCTATTATAAGAATTGTTCAATCGTTTGAGGCTCTCATGAGTTACTACTTTTACTGTCTTTGAAGAAATCCGACTTTTATAAGAAATGATGAGACATTAAAGCCAAAATACACTAATGATGAGACATTAAATTCCAAATAGAATGATACACTACCAGCATTAGTGTGCTACCATAAAAAAAACAAAAAAAACACCAACACTTCTTAGGAAGACCCAATTACTTAGGACGATGCATTAACGGCTAATTACGTGTTAAGTAGCTTTCTAAGCTTGCTTCTATTTATCTGATTAGAATGATCTATCATTACTCTTAAAGCAGCTCTGTCACTTTGATGGTTTTGCTTTTAAATGTAATCCTCTTCGTCTGTCTATTTCTCCTTGGTTTTATTTTATTTCATTTTTGTAATTATCCTTAGATATTTTTTTGTAAGTTACTTTTTCTTATGTGAAGCATGATCTTTGGCATTTTTTTGGGGAACTGGATGGAGCTTAATCAAAGTTACACATTCCAGTTGCTAAACTAATTTACCCACAATCCATCAGTCAAAAGAATCCCACAGAAAGGCACATGGCAAACTTTATTGGCAGAGAATAAAATGGCAGCACCCTGGTATTGAGATCCAGCATGTAATAAATGTGTATATGTTAGGGAGATTGGAATAAGTCTCTTTTTTAAATTTATATATATATAGTCTAGGAAAAATGTAATATTCTTTAAAGCACATGGAAGAAGTATAAAATAAGGGACAGGGTAATGGGGGGAGTGTAATCATTAAGATACAATCCCTTACATAAGTAAAGGAAAACTGAAAGAAAAACAAATGACAGTTTATAGCATTAAGAATACAACATGTTATCTTCCCACTAGAGTGTTACCATACCTATTTTGATTGATTCCCCTCCCAAACTAATAAAAAAGGTTTTACTTACCTTTACTCCACATGCGCCGGTCAATAAGTGGATGCTTCGCCTCCACTAGCTGAGATAACAAGGAAACTATTCCTAGCTATGCAGTATCCTAGTAAAGAGGTAACAGTTTTTTGTCCCTGTACTTGCACAATTTTGCCTCTTTTATTTATAAAGTGCCAACAAAGTCGGACAAGACGAGTTGGACGCGCAGAAAAAAAGGGGTGTTGAGGGCCCTGATCAACGAGCTTACATGCTAGAGGGAGTGGGGTGTAGTGGCACAAAAGGTAAGGGTAGGATGTAGTTCGTGTTCAGGAAAAAGTTTACAGTGAAGGGTTAGTTTACTGTCAGCTGCTGTTAAATGCAATATTAATTTACATGGGAATTATTTACTTGCTCCTTCTCTGTATCATAGCAATAATTACCTTGATTACATGAAGATATGAGAACAGTCATTAAGTCTTTGTTGTGTTTGCAGACTGTCACACCTAAGTTATACACCATACTTCATGGTGAAAAATAAACCTGTTTAGATCAGAGCTAACGCTTTAATTTAATAGATCATGCAGCAAATATGTTTATTGCCCATTTGCTACCTGCAGAATCATAAGCCCTTTCAGTGTCAGAGGCTATAAAACACAGACCGCAAAAGACTGAATACAATGCACAGTTTGGCATGAGAGGTCCTGTGGCAGCAATACTTTAAAAAAAAAAAAAAAATTCTCTTGGTCCCTTGATTTGGTGACATGAGAATCATGCAGTCTGTGTTGACACTTGCTTTCTGCTGACATTTAATTTAGGATTTAATGAAAGTTAAATGGGATGATGGCACCATTCCCTTTTTTGTTCATATCTTATCCTAATTGTCTGTTTGATAAAGTTCAATTCGTTTCCACTTGGTTTAATCTGCTTTTGGTGGTTCTTTTGCAATATTTGATATTTGCATTTACTAATTAATTGGACAAATATATCATGATTAATCCAGTGACATTTATATATAACCTTCACAATACTGTCAATAATGTCGCTATACCAGTGTGAAATTTCCTTTTAATTTTTTTTTTTATATTCTGGCTAATATTGTATATTAATACAATTTCCCACAATTTATTCATTCTGTCCATTAAATTCCTAAAATTATTTTCTAGCTGCACAAATTATATAACTAAAGTAAAACAAAAACACAAATGGACACATCTTGCCATTTTAGAATCCACAGGGATATGAATTCCATATTTATTATTATTTTATTATTTACATAGTGCCAGCAAATTCCGTAGCGCAGTACAATGGGTGGACTAACAGACACTAAATTGTAACCAGACAAGTCGGACGCACAGGAACAGATGAGTTGAGACTCATGGAATATTTGTCTTTGGATACAATGCAATCCTCCATGGTTTCAACAGACCTTTAACAACCGTGCATATAATATAAATAAAAGAAATCGCGATCTGTTCTTACTGGTAAAACATTTTATATATGAATAAGAAATAAATCCGTTTATTGTTTGAGGCGATGTGAGAAGCGAGTGAGCCTTAGAGGAATATTATTGTTTATGTAGAACATGAAAGCAGAATTATGGTTTTTCGCTTATGAAACACATTACGTTATGAGAGCACAAGTTTTGTCTGGTCCTGTTGGCAAAATATAATCCTTGAGCTTTCAAAGGTAGCATTGTTTTCCCAGAATGCATCCCCACCACAAAAGTTTACTTCAGTATTTTCCAAGATGGCTCAGTGAGTGATGATTGCATGGGAATAAACAATTCATCCTTAAATAACTGAATTTGTAAATTTTGTTCGAGATTAGAATTCTGCAAAATATCCTTTTAACCCCTTAAGGACCAAACTTCTGGGAATAAAAGGGAAACATGACATGTCACAAATGTCATGTGTCCTTAAGGAGTTAAAGAGTGAAGCCCACATTTTAACGTGATATGAATTTATTTAAAGGAACACTTTATAAAAAACACTAACATTTTAGTAGATGATGTAAACCCAAAGAAAATATGCATGTTATTTATTTTGTATGTTTTTTTAATAAAAAATGGTATATGAAATCTCGGCTTGCAATAGCTATGTATCTAGTATCTGCAGCTATTGCAAGCTCTCCCCTTCTGCCCCAGTATGGACGGTCTATGACTGGCCAATCACAAACTTGCTGAGCCAAACTACCAAAAAGCAACAGCACTGATGGTCTGATGCAATAGAAATTGGCACTTTTAGAAAATGACACACTTTCGCACATAAAGCACTAAAGCAATTTGGACATTCTGTCCCATGTCTCCCATCACAGTGCAAGCTTATTGCAAAGTTAGGTCTGTAGACTTAAATATACTGATGTACATAAATTGTACATATAATAAACTTGCACAATAAATGGAGTCTGTACTTTGTATAAATGGTTTCTGCTGTGTTTATATGCTGTAATAAAGCCCAGGAACAAACTAACCAGAAGGAGGGGGTGCTGCCAAGTGAAACATATATTCAATGGCAAACAGTCCTTATTTATTCAGTACCAAGGTAATTACAGATCCCACTGGTCTCATCTCCAGAAGTGGAAGGAATGTAGGATTAAAAATCAAACTCCTGTGTAGTATAAAATAGCCATGAATGCAATTATCCAGTAATGCATAGTGGAACATATGCTGTTCGCTAGAACCTTGGCATAATGATGGAATTCTATAATGTTCTAATTGTAGACTTGAACAAGAAATTGGAGATCTTGAAAAGGAGGAATCCCAGCTGTCTGCAAAAGAGGTGCGGGTTCTGCAGAGATTGAAATCCGTGGAACGTACAACAGAAGACATTATAAAGGTGAGTTCTATTAAAGGGAACATGCAGCCATTTCAGTGATGGGTCCTGTCCCACCCACTCACTCATAAATGGGTATAGTAATTTAATATATATGGTTCTCCTATACAGGCTGCGTGATGACTCAGTGGGTTAATGCATAGAAGAATATAATCACAGATTGCAGGTTTCGCTTCCACAATGACATTTGTTTTCTACGGTTGAATGAAATGTGTACCAATAAGTTGGGTAATAACAGAAAGGCAAGTTTGAAAACAAGAAAAAAATCTTAATCTAGATAAAACCTTTTCCATGAACAGAGGAATCTGGATTTGTTTATTAATAAAGGCAACATTGTCCGAGAGGAAACAAAAGAATCATAGATGTCTTTGTTGGTGTTTTGCTCTAGAATTCTATATTGCTAATATAAAATTATATATCTGAAAATATATAATTAAAGTAATTTAAATTAAACAGTATGGATTTACACTAAATTATATTCAAGAGATAAAAACAGGAACAATATATTGTAATGATTCGCTATGAATGCATTATTGTATTATGACTATAGTGCTTACTCTAGCACTTATCATAGCCATCCAAGTTGGTTGAATTTAAATGGATAAAGCGACGGTTATACTTCTGCATTATCACTTGTGTGACTCTGAGACCAACTTGGCTGTCAGAAGAGCTCCCGTTTTTGTCATACTGATCAATACCTCTTGATAGTTTGGGC